>OX637532.1:81901939-82344439 GCA_951800035.1 Linnaemya tessellans
TGTTTGTCTTCTGACTTGGCTAAAAGATGGACAGTAGAACAAGCAGTGCTCCAGTGTCTCATCCTCTTCCTGGCAGGCCCTGCATGTTATATCGCCAACGATACCCATTCGTGCCAAGTGATTCCTTAACTTAGTATGTCCTATTATTAAATAAACCAATCTCCGTAGTGCTGGCCTACTCAACGTTAGGACCTCCTTTGTCCTACTTCCATCTGAGTCCCCCATAGAATTCTAGTCACCCTACCTACGGTAGAGTGCTGCCAATCTCTTGTATGCAATTCTACAGCCCATCGCTTCAGTTCGTTCTTAAAAACCTGAAATGGCTTCGGTCTATCTAGTGTGATATTCGCCATCAATGCTCTCATCTTTGCTAGCCTATCTACCTCAACATTTCTAGGTATTCCCTGATGTCCTGGAGTTAATCTCTTCCTTGCACTGTAGTACACACCGAGATTGAACCATATGATTCCTCAGGGCCTCGATGACCTTCCTACTATCCGTGAATATACGAACCGGTAATCTGTTATCTATTTCCTTTAACCATTTTATGCCTTCCGCAATAGCCACGATCTCACTCTGAAATACTGTGCTATGATCCGGCAGGTAGAAGTATTTGCGAAAGTTACGATCCATGTCACAGAAACCTCCACCAATCTTCGACCCGTCCGTGTATAGGTTAGTTATGGGGTTCATTGTACCTGCACCCTCCCACTCCATACCTTCCGATATTATGGTGGTGCAGTGTGATTGTACATATCTAATAGGGATCCTATCGCACGCAACCGTGCGAGCGTTGTTCCCGGGTAAGACGTGTATTATACTTTGGTGTTTGGTTGTGTGTTCCCTCATCAGCCACATCCATCACCATCGATCTCGTAGCAGCCAGAGCTGCTTCGTATTTAACCTGTATATCAATAGGCATTATTGATAGAATATTTTCCATCGCCTTAGTTAATGTGGTTCTCATCGCGCCACAGATGCCGATACAGCACTGTCTTTGTATCCTTTGAAGATGATTGATATTAACCTTCCTCTCCAAGGACGTCCACCATACTAACGAGGCGTACGTCACAATTGGTCTTACCACACTCGTATAGAGCCAGTGTGCCATCTTTGGGCTAATTCCCCATTTGGACCCGATTGCCCTTCTGCAATAGGTCCAGACTCTGTGTGTCTTAATCACCCTACTTTCTATATGGTCCTTCCAGGATAACCTCCAGTCGAGTATCACTCCTAGATATTTGACCTTTTTATTAATCTGTATCGTCCTACCTCGAAAAACCGGTTATTCCAAATGTGCAATCTTCCGTTTCCTTGTAAACATACAAATTTCTGTATTCTCTGGGTTGACATCGGTACCTCTTTGTGTAGCCCAGTTATAAGCTACATTCATGGCCTCTATTGCCTTTTCCCAGAGAACCCTAGGGTTGTTTCCCCATATCTGTATCGCTACATCGTCTGCATAGCAGACGGGAGCAAATCCTTCCTGGGATAATGTCTTCAGTAGAGTATTTATGGTCACCACCCACAGCAAGGGAGACAGTATTCCCCCTTGTGGCGTTCCGCAGCACACATTCCCCCCTACCCTTGTGTCGTTAACCTCGCAACGTATTTTCCTGTTCCTTAGCATATGACTGATCCATCCAGTCAATCTCTGGTCCAATTCAAAGTTACCCAGCGAGTCAATAATGCTCGAGGTCCATACATTATTGAAAGCCCCCTCTATATCGATAAATACAGCCATGGTGTACATACCCAAATCGAAGGTTCTCTCTATATGATATTCAATCTCTTGTAGGGCCGCCTCAACAGACCTGCCCTTAATATAAGCGTGTTGTTTAAATTTCAGTATATCGTGCGGTATCCTTTCCTTCAACATTGTATCCACAATTCGTTCCAATGTCTTCAGTAAGAATGAAGTTAGGCTAATCGGTCTGTAAACCCTCGGATCCGCATAGCTTGCCCTGCCCGGTTTTGGAATGAAGACAACTCTAGCCTCCCTCCATGCCAGGGGAGTATATGCATTAGTAAGACAGATTGTGAAGATATTAGCCAACGTATCCTCTATCTGGTCCATACTTCTCTGAAGAAGAGCCGGGAAAATGCCGTCAGGCCCTGCTGCTTTATAGGGCGAAAAGCTCTTCACGGCTCTACATACCATTTGAGGATCTATTATTATCCTTGGATTGACCATATTCCTCGGAGAGTGTGCGGCTTCAGGACGTCTCTCCTGCACCGTATGGAAGTGTGTCTCCATAAGAAATCCTAATAACTCCTCCATCGGCTCTGCCCTGCTGTCCTCCGAGGCGACAAGTGTCTCAGGTTGAATGTGGGTTTTCGACAGAAGTTTCTTTATTTTGGAAGCTTCACTAATGCTGTCTACCTGTTCGCAGAAAAGCTTCCAGGATTCGGATTTGGCATCCCTTATGTTCTTATTGTAGACGTTAAGTTAACTTTTATATTCTTCCCAGTGTTTATCGAGTCCCTTCCTACCAGCCTTCTGGTTTCTCTCCTGAGATTTATAAACTGACCCGTCATCCAGGGTTTTTCCTTTGGGTTTCGCGTATTTCTGAGTGGTCAACTGTCCTCAAAGGATTCCCTAATATCAGTACTTAGTCTATCTATCTCTGAATCTATACGCCTTACAGTATCTACTGGTGGTGGATAGTTCTCGAGTTTGTTTTGTAAACTAGACCTAAGTCTTGACCAGTCCGTCTTGGCCCTATCCCTAAATGTTATGGGGTTAGGATCAGGATGGTCTAAAATCATGAAAATATAGCGATGATCCGAGAAGGAATGCAATTCCGACACGTGCCAATTGCTTGTTTCATCAATTAAGTTTTCTGAACATATAGTGATACCAATAACCTCTTCCCTAATTCTGTTAATGAAAGTTGGTTCATTCCCAGGAATTATTGTGAATAGGTTATTTGCCATTATATATTCAAATAACAACCCGTCATAACTACATCTTTCAAACATAGATCAGCTGATAAGAAAACAACACATTTGTAATTAGATGTTATCAAAGCAAAAGATAATTGTAATAAAGTTGTTTGAAAATGCCAAAAAGTCTAAAAACTCCATTTCTATTTAAAATTATTAAATTTGTATGTATAAACTATAACAGCTGCTGCTTTGATATGAGCTGAATAAATTTTTTTTGCGGCGGCATAAGGAACAACGTTCAATGGCTGCTAGCTACGTAAGTTAAACGAGAACAAATTTTCTTCTATATATTTAGTTTTTGTGATTTAGTTCTCTTTTAATATTTTTTATGTACATGTGAGTTTAGTTTCCACATCAGTGCTCTATGGCAAGACTACGCAAGCCCTATGCGTTACTCATTTGTTTTTGCGCTTAGCTATAGGCTGTGTGTTTTAATACTCGCATACAGCACCCAGCACTAGCAATACGAAATATACAAACAACTGTGTCTTATTATACCCTTCAGAAAAAGTGAAATATATAGGTTTGCCATTCCGTGTGTAATTTGTTCGATATCAATATGGGACCCCATAAAGTATATATATGCTGGATTCTTATGAAGAGCGACGACGATTGAGCGCTGTCCGTCTGTCTGCACGTGGGTTTCCCAAGCCCCCAGAAGAGCCAGAGACTTCGTTCTTGAATCGTTAGATTGGAAATGAACTTAAATAGAGTGGTATTGAAATTTAGAAAAATCCGAAATACGGTTCCAGATCTGGGAACCTTGCACCTATTTCTCGACGCAATATTAATACCAAAAACCAAATATTTTTTTCATTGTTTGTAAATTAAACCTATTTCATGCTTTGGGAAGCCTCAATGGTCTATTAAAAACTAAAACAACAAATAACTTTTTTTCCAGGGATGGGAATGGAAACGTTTTTTTTTGCCCATTCAGTATTTTGTAGTACATGTAATAACTAAAACTATTTTATATTTTAGGAAGAACAAAATTGGTATACAAAATTTAAAAACAAATCAAAAGTTTCGAATTCAGAGTTGAACAAGTGCAATATATCATGGTTCATGAAGGTGACCAAAAAGGTTCAAAATTGTACATTTTTCATAAATAAAACGATTTTATACCTAAAGAGAACTAGCATTGGTAAAAAAAAATAAAATTTCGCTAACAGGGCTGGGAAACTTTAATTTTTTATACATAAAAATAACCAAAAAGGCAACTAACGTCGGTTTTTTACTAATTAGATCTATTTTTTAGTTCAGGAAAAACAAAATTGGTATCAAAAATTAAAAAAAAATCAAAATTTAGATTCCAGAGCTGGATAACTGCAGTATTTTGTAATACATGAAAGTGACCAAAATGGTTACAAATATTAAGTTTTTCTTTCATGCTTCATTAATATCAAACTTGTTAATATTAAGTTTTTCTTTCGATTATCAATATTATTCGCTGTAGTATCTATAGATAAAATCTCGAAATTATAAATTTATATGCTAAGTATAAGATGTTAATAAAGATGAATTTATGAAATGAAAAAAAAAATCTTTCATGCTTCATTAAGAGTTGAATTGGCAAAAAAAAATTAAATTTCATTTCCAGGATTGGGAAATTGAAATATTGTTTCTGCATAGAAGAAACCAAAAAGGCAATTGACGTTGATTTTTTTTTTGATAATTAAAACGTTTTTATAATTCAGGAGGAACAAATTTGGTATTAACATCTTAAAAAATCAAAATTTCGACTCCACGGTTGAACAAATGAAATATTTTATGGTACTTGAAAGTAATCAATAAGTTTAAAAATTTTAATTTTTTTGTCAAGTATAACTTTGTTACACCTCACTAAGAGTTGGAAAATCTAAATATGTTTGGTACATAAAAGTACTCACATAAATTCCAAATTTTGTGTTTTTAGTGAATTAAACCTATTTTATATATCAGAAAATAATAAATTAGTATTAAAAAATTAAAAATTCGGTTCCAGGGTTGGAAAATAGAAATTTTTTGGTGCATATATTTGGTACCCATATAAGTTCCCAATTTTGGTTTTTTTTAATGAATTAAACATATTTTATACTTCGCTATGAGTGAAATTGGTACTTACAAATTTTTAAATTCAAATTTCGGTTCCAGGGTTGGAAAATCGAAATTTTTTTTACATAAAAGTAACCATATAAGTTAGTGGCTATTTATACATGCAAAAGGGCAGTAGGCCTCAAATGGGGTATCAACCCTAAGGGGATCAATTGGATCCTTGAGGCTGTTATTAAACCAGTACTCTTTTACGGGGTATTGGTTTGGTGGAATGCGATGGACAAGCAGGCTCATCGCAGGACCTTTGAAAAAGTCTTTCGGGTCGTAGCGAGACTGATGACAGGCGCACTACGATCTACACCAACGGGAGCAATTTTTGCAATGCTAAACTGGCTCCCGGTTGACATTCTGGCCAGACAACTGGCTCTTTTCTCAGCGGTCAGGTTGAATACAGTATGTCCATGGACTAGGACTGACTATGGGCATGCTAGGATTTTAAGAGAGCACTCGGAAATCCATGCCAACATTGACTACTGTGTACCAAGACCCTTCTTTGGTGGACTTTTCCGTTACATTGTCGTTGACAGGGAACAGGTGGACAGGCTTACCTTTCCCGAGGATTCAGTTAGAGTTTTCACTGACGGATCCAAAAGGGGAATAAGAACGGGCGGAGGCTTCTATGTGGAGAACTTCAATGTTAGATCTCCATTCCGGCTCCAGGACGGTTGTACTGTCTTACAGGCCGAAATCTCTGCTATTACTCGGGCAGCGAGGTGGCTAAGGTACTATAGGATATCGAATGATATCTTCATTGTTACCGATAGCAAGGCAGCCATCTCTGCTATTAGTGGTGTGTACAGTACATCAAAAACTGTGGTCGAATGCCGACTGTCTATCAACGAGATAGCGAGACATTCGAGGGTGACACTGGTTTGGGTGCCAGGGCATTCTGGATGTCCAGGCAACCATACTGCGGATGAGATTGCCAGACAAGGGACTGAATTGAACAGTTCAATGATCAGTCACTTCACTGGCATTCCATTAGCGCGATGTAAGTCTCTGATTCAAAGCGAATCATACAAACTAGCTCAACTTAGGTGGGATAGTGTGGCTAACTGCCTCGTGGCGAGAGCCACGTGGCCCCATTACGATTTGCGCAAAACGCGCGACCTTCTCAAATTTGACAAGGCGCGCATGCGTCAACTGGTGACTGTCTTGACAGGACACTGTAGCTTTGGGACTCATGCTAGGAGGATGGGTCTAATATACAACGACTATTGCAGAAGCTGCAATGATGAGGAGGAGGAAGAAACTGTCCTCCATCTTCTGTGTCAGTGTCCTGCCCTCGCTAATGCAAGGGTAGCGGCGCTGGGCTCCCGATTCCTGTCAGACTTAGACAGCCTGGCAAACATGGAGCTTTCAGGGATATCATCCTTCCTCAGGGGTACAGGATGGTTTGAAACGGCGGAGGACATCCCTTAAGAGGTCCTCTGCTTAAGGGCATCACAAAGGGACCGAATTGACGGACCCAAGTGGATTGTCCCGCCAGGGACAACGGCCCTCTAACCTAACCCTAACCTAACCATATAAGTTCCAAATTTTAGTTTTTTTCGGTGACTTAAACCTATTTTATACTTCGGTAAGAATTAAATTGGTATTAAAAATTTTATAAACTAAAAATTCGGTTTCAGGGCTGGAAAATCGACATTTTCTGATTCATAAAAATAACCATGTTATTTGTTATTTTTGATTTTTATGATGAATTACCCCTACTTTAAATATCAGGAAAAAATAAATTGGTATTAAAAACCAAAAAAATCTAAAAGACGATTCTACAGTTGGACAATTAGAACTTTTTGGGGTACATGAAGCGGATTTTTTCTCTTTGTTCGTAAATTAAACATATTTAATATTTTTGAAAGATGTTCAGAGGTATTAGAAATACGAAAAGCCAACCATTTAGCTTCCTAGCCGAAAAATTTAAACGAAAAGAATGACATCTGTGAAGGGTATTTAAGATTCGGCATAGCCGAATCTAGCACTTTCACTTGTTTTTATGTTATTGTTGTTCTTCATTGTATAAAAGCAAGTAGAAAGCAACAACACTTTCGTAAGGGTTGCTGGTCAACATTGACGACAGCGATCATCAGTGAAGATTTAATTTTTGTTTTTCGTATGATATCGCTTTGTATGTATTTGTTGTTACAACAAGAAATATTTAATTAAAATTAGTATTTCTTAGAATGTATTGTTGTTTACTCTTTCATAAGGAAATTTTGAGCAACCTTGGTCTATGGACTTATTTTTTCGTTTCATCGAGTTTGAAATCACAACGATTCTATAGAAGTTTCACTTCAAAAACTTAAAAAATTATGTTGCTTTTTAGAAGTTGGTTTAGATCTTTTTAGGGGAACTATTTTCCTTCTTTACTTAACCTGTGCTATCATTCAAAATATATTTATACAAAATTTCAAGAGTCTGGCTCTTTTCGTTTGGACTGAATCGTGATTTCCAATGACGGACGGACGGACAGACATGCTCAGATCGTCTTAGATTTCATCACTAACCAAGGATATATATTATTTATGGGATCTCAGATGGATATTTCGCTGCTTTATAAACGGAATGACAAATTGAATATACCCTCCATATTCTTTTTTGAACGGCATAAAAAGTGTGTGTGTGAAAGTCACACACGGTAGAAGTCATGGCACAATTATCAGGTATATGCAAATCGAATTCATTACAACAAAGAAAATTTTTTGTGAAACACAATGTCAAATACAAGGCGAATTATTTAATTCACCTTTGTTAACTGTTATTTTATAATGTTATGTGAACAAAATTAGTTTTATGCATTGTTGTGATAAACACTAAATTTTAAAATAAAAAAAATAAATGGAAATGAGGTGTATGTCCACAAGATAAATAAAAGTATAAAACTAAGGCGTACGCCTGCAAGTTTGTTGTATGATGTAGGTGAAGAAATATCAAGAAAGTGCAGTTTTTGTTTATGCAATTGAAAAATTGTTTACTGTTTTCAACTTTAAGCTCAGCATTCTTTTCTGTCTTCCTCTTTAGGAACGTAAAAAAATGCCCCATTCCCGGATTTTTCTTTTTTTACACTGCAAAATCTCATTTTTATATATTCACAAAAACCACACCGATATGTTAATATATTGTTTAAATTAATATTTTTTAACACAATGGACAGAAAATATGTAAATTTTTTTATTACGTATGAATTTTTTATTACTCGAACTTTCTTATGTAAATTACTAATTTTTTTAACGGTCTTAAGTTCGAATCTGCAAGACTGCAAATCATTTTTTATTATTTTATTAATAAATGAATTTGTTCAAATTCTATCTATTATTTATATTAAGATTGGAATATTACGAATATTTTCAATAATCATCAAACCATCAGAACGGATCAGTATTGATTTCGAGGCCGCTGCGCCATCTCATCAGCGTCCTTTGTTCAATTTTTTTCACTTTCGCAAGTGGTGCTAGTTAGTAGGAATATCAACTATTTAACCAATGTTTTTAACGAGAATTGAATATGACGATTAATATACCCAATATTCCATGTATCTCTTTCGCTTTTTCCAGAGCCATCGGCTGCTGATAGCTAAAGCTTCTTTGTTATTTATGTTCAAGTAATTGAATTTAGTTGTCAATTTACAATGAACAAGTGTGGGTGCCCCCGCAATGTCTTAAATTATATATGAATTTTTTATTAGTCGAACTTTCTTATGTAAATTGTTAATTTTTTTTGCAAATAATAAAAAATGATTTGCAGTCTTACAGATTTGAACTTGAGCCCGTTGAAAAAACAAATTCAAAATCTTTTTATTTTAAACATTTTATCTTATATTTTAAAAATTTCAAACAACCAAAACAGTTAGTACCTGTTTATTGTACCATGGTAGAAGTGAAACTTCTGAAAAGTACCTGATAAAAAACATATTGAAAAAATGAACAGTCGCTTCATGTAAACTGTATGTTTATAAGTACATAAAAACAGAATTAGCATTACTGAAAACAATTCAAATTTTATAATTTTCAATACTCTTCAATGAGTATTTTAATTTATTTCCGCCAGTATTCACGATTATTTTCAACCTTAGCTTTTGGCATAATTGTAAAATTAATATATCAAGATGATGAAAATATTGACACAAATAAAAATTCATCAACAATCAACACACTTATACTAAAACTTTCTAATACGCAGGCGCAAACATATGCATTAAAGACATACTAACATAACACATAGAACGCTCGAGCCTGGAGCAAGACATGGATATACTGACTATGCCACTACACAGGAGCATACATATGGACAATGTTTAGTAGACGATAGCGGGGATGCTACGAAGAGTCACACAAAGATGAGACCGAGAACGTCTAATGTGTTCTATCTCATTCTCTCGCCGGCTGAATCCTATACATTTATGTGTTTGTGTCTCTATGGCAGTGAAGTCAATTACGATTGTGTAGGTGTGATTACTCTTACATACATATATCTAACATTCAAGTTTGTGATTCGGTTGAGTAAACATTGACATATCAATTAAAAAATTAAATTTAATTTAAACAAGTAAAAACGTTATATTCGACCGGGTCGAATCTTAAATACCCTCCAAATATTTAGTAAGTGAATTTGAAATGTTTAACTTGGTGGGGCAGAGTTCCTTTATAAAATATCGTACGTCAACGCCCACTAAAGGGGCGGGGTTCAAAAATATACAATATCATGTTTTCCACAGACGAACGTATGGGCATTGCTAGACCGTCTTAGACTTCATCACTGATCAATAATATACATATTTACTTATAAAAACTGTATTTTGGCGGGGTCGCTCTGGCAAGGGCTGTGGGGGAAACATTTCACCTTTGTCATAAAACTCTAAAAATAAATGCTTGGGATAATTATATACAAAATTAAAAATTCTTTTTTTTTAAAGGGTCATTTAGAGGGCAAAGGGGGAGAGGGGGCAAGGCAGAAACAGATACACATAAAACTGTAAAAATAAATGCTTGGGATGATTATACACAATATAAAAAGAAATATGTATATTTAGTTTTAATAGGGTCATTTAGCGGGCAAAGGGGGAGGAGGGGGTAGGGCAGCAACAGGCAGTCATAAAACTCTAAAGATAAATGCTTGGGATGATTATATACAAAATTTAAAAAAATTTTTTTTTTTTGTAGGGTCATTCAGGGGGCAAAGGAAAAGGGGGGGTAGGGCAGAAATCGGCAGTCATAAAACTCTAAAGATAAATGCTTGGGATGATTATATACAAAATTTAAAAAAAAATTTTTTGTGGTAGGGTCATTTTGGGGGCAAAGGAAGAGGGGGGGGGTTGGGCAGAAATCGGCAGTCATAAAACTCTAAAGATAAATGCTTGGGATGATTCTATACAAAATTTAAAAAAAAAATTTTTTTTTGGTAGGGTCATTTAGGGGGCGAAGGGGAACGAGGGGGTAGGGCAGAGTAGTACCAGGTTTAGTCTCAGCTTCGTCATTAAAGCTTAAAAGTGTTATTTTTAAGGAATGTAGGCTTAAGTAAAACAATTTGTTAAATTTTTATGCTATTTATACCTATAATAACGCCCACTGAAGTGGGCGGGGTCAAAAAATATTTTTATTTTATTTAATGGCTCCAAGTTTAAGGCGTTGGACCGTATTTGACATAAAAATATGTCATTTGCTTAACAAAATGACCAAAAAACTATAAAAATTATGTTGTTTTTTCTGGGTTGGTTTAGTTCTTCTTAGGGGAACTTTTTTTCCTCTTGCCCGATTTAGCCCATCTTCGAACTTAACCTGCTCTAAGTTTTAAAATATATTTATGCCAAATTTCAAGAGTCTAGCTCTTTTCGTTTGGACTGAATCGTGATTTCCACAGACGGACGGACGGACGGACATGCTCAGTTCGTCTTTGATTTCATCACTGATCAAGAATATATATACTTTATGGGGTCTGAGATGGATATTTCGATGCGTTACAAACGGAATGACAAAGTGAATATACCCTCCAAATTCTTTTTTGGAGGCTATAAAAAGAAAAAATTTTAAATTTTTATATTGAAAAATTGTTTTATATTCGTGTAAATTCTGTATTCGCAAACGAAAATCTGAGTGATATTGCAATTATAATATATACATATAATAGTTTCTAGTAAAAAATAAAAAAAGGACAAATTTTATTGCTGTTTTAGTAAATTTGTAATCATATTTGTATATACTGAAAAATCGAACACCTATACATATATTAGAAAACTATATTGAGAGTTACAATATTTTCAAAATGAATGATGGTGGGGGATATTACCCAATAATAACATTTGATAAAACAACGAAACTTAACATACTTTCTCCTGGCGAGAAAGATAGATAGTGAAAACAATTTGTCCAATATATCTCCAATTTTAATTAAAAAGGTTATAGACAATGTAGCTGGAGGAGAAGTGATGCAGTGCAAGAAATTATTAAATGGTTCTATTCTTATTAAAACAAAAAATTTTATTCAAGCTAATAAGCTTGTGCAACTTACATCGTTATCTCCAGAAATTAAAATATATATAAAAGAGCATCCAATATTAAATTATGCCAAACGAGTAATTTATTCAAATGATTTACGTGGGATAGAAGAATCTGAAATTTTAATGGAATTAAAAAACAAAATGTCACATACGTAAAAAAAAAATATAAAAAAATATATGATAAACTTTTAGAAATTGGACTCATAGTAATAACATTTGCTTCTACAGTGCTTCATATTTCAATATGAGAAAGTCAAAGTAAGACCCTACATTCCATTACCACTAAAATGTAAAAATTGTCAACAATACGGCCATCTCGCTAAGGTAAAAATAAAAAGATTTGTGGTAATTGCTCAAACATACATATTTCATACTAATGACTAAATTAATGAGAAATGCTTATTGAAAACAACATGCATTAATTGTAAAAATAACAATATGGAGAACACTAATCACTCATCATATAACAAGAACTGTCCTATCTTCTTAAAGGAGAAAGAAATACAAGCCATATCTACATTAGAAAAAGTTGGTAAAAAGAAAGCAGCTATAATTTAATAATAAATAAACACTCGCATCAAAGTACATTGTTTTCGTCAATATTTCGAAACAATACTGAAGAAAAACCTACCTCTTCTAGTAGCTTACCAATACTTATAGTTGTAAAAAACCACGCCTTAAAAAAAATTATTCAAACATTATAAGTGATATTGATGTCTCTTTATCTGAAATGGAACTAGATAAACAAAGCAACTCTTCGCAAGCACCTAATTCAAACGAGAAAATAATATTACCTAAAAATGTTTCAAAAAAACTAAAATATAAAATTAAACAAGTATCTCGTAAATCTAAATTAACAATAAAAAGATTATTTCAATACATATATTTATTCACATAATATACATATATTTGCATTCTTCAATAATTTTATATATTGTTTTAACGTTAACAAACTAATTTTTTATAAAATTTATCTTACATTTATTCCTATCACTCTACAAATTTTTTCTCACATTTATTAATTTCTCCTCATCTATCGTATACTTTTTTTAAAAACAAACATAATCTTATGATATATGATATTAGCTTATTTCATATAGTATCAACATTACTTGTCTTAATACGTTCTAATAATATCACTGACATATATGTTGACATATTATTTTGTAAAGGATAAATTGTCGCTGAATGTGTAAATTGTATTAAACTTTTTACTCTGGACATATTATTTTTTATTTGTAATCTTATTAGATCTTTGCTGGTGAATGTAAATTTGTCAAAGCTTTTATTTATTTAATTGTTTTTTATATTCTTAATTATTTTGATTTTTACTTTCATATATGTATAAAAAAACAGAAATCTTAAAAACACCGAATCTGCATCATACATAATAATAATTGCATATATATTATTGACGTTCATTTTTGATTACAGATATATAATCTTTAAAATTTTATTTTTTATTAAAGAGGTAAAATTTTATTTATTTTCACATAGTTAAGACATTAAATTTTTAACCATTTTGGTCACTTTCATGTACCATGAAATATTGCACTTGTCCATCCCTGGATTCGAAATTTTATTTTTTATTTCTGAAGTTTTGATACCAATTTTGTTCTTCCTAAATTATAAGACAGGTTTAGTTAGCAAAAAAAACAACATCAGCTGCCTGTTTGATTACTTTCACGTATAAAAATATATGCAATTTCCCACCCCTAGAAGCAAGATTTGAATTTCAATTTTTTTTTGTCCAATGCAAATCTTCATGACGTATTAGGAGGTTTTGTTAAAGAAAAACCAAAAATTTTTAACAACTAGTTACTACATGTACTACAAAATACGGAAAAAAAAAATTTTAATTTTCCATCCCTGGAAAATAATTTTTTTTTTTAGTTTTTAATAGACCATTGAGGCTTCCCAAAGCACAAAATAGATTTAATTTACAAACATTAAAGAAAAATTGATTTTTGCTATAAATTTTGCGTCGAGAAATAGGTGTAAGTTTCACAGCGCTGGAACCATAATTCGGATCTTTCTGAATTTCAATACCACTCTATTTAAGTTCATTTCCAATCCAACGGTTCAAGAACGAAGTCGCTAGCTCTTCTGGGGCTTGGGAAAACCGATTTCACGTACAAGCGGACGGACAGATGGACATCGTTCAATCGTCATCGCTATTCATAAGGATTCTGAATATATATACTTTATGGGGTCCCATGTGCATATCGAAGAAATTACACGCGGAATGACAACTATATATAGCTTTTCTTTAATGGAAGAGAGGGTTACAAATACATTTGGGGTATTCACACTGTGTGCTATTTAGTCATATTGTCATAAAGTCATAATATTTTAGACCAGTTTAAAAAAGTTGTTGTCCTGCATACAAAAAAGTCATAAAATTATAGCACCCTTTCAGGTATGTTTCTCATTTGTCATAAAATAGCTCTAGAGATCTGAGTCGAACGGCTTAAAATCAGTATATGTTGCCGCCGTTGCTTATGTACGATTCACGTCTAAAAAACTGCTAAAAAACTATTCATACCTATATGTCTGGACATCAAATAACATTTTTATAACATAAAAACAAATTAAAAGAGTCGCAAAAACAAGGGAAACATTTTTCTCGTTTACCTTACGTAGCTGGCAGCCACAGAACGTTTTTCCGTATGCCGCCGCAACAAAATGTATTCAGCTCATTTCAAGGCAGCAGCTGTTTTAGTTTATGCTTATAAATTTATTTAGATATTCTTGTGCACCAGAAGACAGATTTAACAAGTAAAAGTGCTATATTCGGCTGTGCCGAATCTTAAATACCCTTCACAGATGTCATTCTTTTCGTTTAAATTTTTCGGCTAGGAAGCTAAATGTTTGGCGGCTTTTCGTATTTCTAATACTTCTGAACGTCTTTCAAAAATATTAAATATGTTTAACTTACAAACAAACAAAAAATCCGTTCATGTACCCCAAAAAGTTCTAATTGTTCAACTGTATAATCGTCTTTTAGGTTTTTTTGGTTTTTAATACCAATTTATTTCTTCCTGATATATAAAGTAGGTATAATTCATCATATATATAACAAATAATATGGTTACTTTTATATATCAGAAAATGTAGATTTTCCAGCCCTGGAATCGAATTTTTAGTTTTTTAAAAATTTTTTTTGAGCGAAGTATAAAATAGGTTTAATTAACCGAAATTTGGAACTTATATGGTTACTTTTATTTAACAAAAAATTTCGATTCTCCAACCCTGGAACCGAATTTTTAATTTAAAAATTTTTAATACCAATTTAATTCTTAGCGAAGTATAAAATATGTTTAATTCACTGAAAAAAACCAAAATTTGGAATTTCTGTGGGTATCAAATATATGTACCAAAAAATTTCGATTTTCCAACCCTGGAACCGAATTTTTTAATATTTTAGTACTAATTTAATTTTTTTCTGATATATAAAGTAGTTTTAATTCACTCAAAACACAAAATTTGGAATTTATGTGGGTACTTTTATGTACCAAACCTATATCGATTTTCCAACACTGGAAGCGAATTTTTATTTTTTACCAATGCAATTCTTAGTGAGGTGTAATATAGTTTTACTAGACAAAAAAATTTAAATTTTTAAACTTTTTGGTCAGTTTCATGTACCATAATATATTTAATTTGTCTAACCCTAGAGTCGAAATTTTGATTTTTTAAAATTTTAATACCAATTTTCTTCTTCCTGATATATAAAACAATTTTAATTAGCAAAAATAAAACAACGTCAATTCCCTTTTTATTCACTTTTATGCAGAATAAATATTTCAATTTCCCAACTCTGGAAACGCAATTTTAATTTATTTACCAATGAATCTCTTTATGAGGCGTGAAATAGTTTTATTTAAGAAAAACTTAATATTTGTAACAATTTTGGTCACTTTCATCTACTACAAAATATTGCAGTTATCCAACTCTGGAATCTAAATTTTAATTTTTTTTAGTTTTTGATACGAACTTTGGTTTCCTGAACTAAAAAATAGTTTTAAGTAGTAAAAAACCGACGTTAGTTGACTTTTTGGTTACATTTATGTATAAAAAAATAATTAAATTTCTCAGCCCTAGAAGCGAAATTTTAATTTTTTTTCCAATCCTGTTCTTCATTAGGTATAAAGTCGTTTTATTTAAGAAAAACTTAAAATTTGCTACCATTTTGGTCACTTTCATGTTCTACAATATATTGAATGTACCAAAAAAAGTTTAAACTTCCCAACCCTGGAAGTGAAACTTTAATTTTTTTTTGTTCTATTTTACCAATGCAACTCTTCACGAGATATATAGTAGTGTTATTTAAGAAAAATTTACAATTTTGAACCATTTTGGTCACCTTCATGGACCATAAAATATTGCACTTGTTCAACCCTGGATTCGAAACTTTTTATTTCTTTTTAAATTTTGTATACCAATTTTGTTCTTCTTAAAATATAAAATAATTTTAGTTGGCATAACAAAAATAAACAACGTCAATTGCCTTTATTATGTATAAAAAAATTCCAATTTCCCACCCCTGGAAGCGAAATTTTAATTAAAATTATTGACCAAATTTAAAATTTTAAATCATTTTAGTTATTACATGCACTACAAAATACTGATTGGGCCAAACATAACTTTTACATTCCCATCCCTGGAAATTTTTTTTTTATTATTTTATGAAATTCTTTATTTGACACATTGTTGTCACAATATAAATGAAATTTATTTGTTGGTGGTTAAGCAATGTATATATGAATTTCATTGGTGCTTTACCAAATCGTCAGTAGACTTCAACCACAGTTTTGAAAAGTTAAAAACCTCTTATCTTATGCATATACTTCCGAAAACCATCTGAGAATTTACAATTGCAAATTACAAACACTTTTCAAAAATCACAACAGAATAAGCATAGTAGGATTTGAAACTCATACAAAACTAAACCAACAAACAAATTATATTCGATATGAATCTATTTTATTATATTGTTACAAAGTTTAAAAATAGATTGATATATAACGACAATGTGGCTATATGTACTTGGCAGCACTGCCAAATCATCTCAAGTTGTCAAAATACTACAACCCTGGTCAACACAATGCAGATAATATTTGAATTAACGGAAATAGAATATTCCGGATATATCTTCGAGAATATAAGTGTAAATAACAGCAACGAAAAACCTAGCAACATCAATGCTAAGAGATGATGATGTTATTCTTAATGATCTTGTACGCAAGTATTCGCTGCTAATAAAAACTAAACATGTACACAAATATACACAGCGACATACACACATAGCACAAGAAGAAACAAACTACACAACACACAGAATACTCATACATACAACCACACATAGCTACCATAAACAAAACACACAAGACAGCATTGTCATATATACAAACACACGTATATAGCTACATGTTAAGTAAAGCCCAACCAACAACAACCATGACCAGATGCTTCGCGAAGTTACCAGACGACGTAATTTTGCTATGTAAAGTCGCTGCCAGAGATCAGCGGGATTAGTGTGATTTTAAATCTAGACGTGTTAACATCGCTAAGTGTTTAGTAGTACAAATACTCGTGTTAATAAAGTAGTAAATAAAGTGTTGCCGCATTATATTTCTAAAATTAATTGTCTGTGTTTTTTAATTTGATGCAATTAAACGAATCCTTGAAGAATAAGTAAAAAAGCGTTTTTACGAAAAGGTCTAAAAACGTAACAATTGGTGTCAGAAGTGGTCCGAGAATGATAATAACCTGGTCGCTAGTGTTAACGAGGCAATGCGACAACTTTTGGCGGAAAGTGCTACCAAAGAAAAGCCTAAATGCTTTAACTGCGGAAAAATTGGGCATTTTCAGCTCCACTCCAAAGCACCAAGAAAAAGGGGTAGATCTGTTTCGCCACCAAGAAACAGCAAACGGGTGAACCAAACAACAGAACAAAACGAGCTAGCACTAAGGGGCAAGAGCTAGCTCCCACAAACGAGGGCCCCATAATCTCCATATCAGTGATGAAAATAGCAACCTTACAGCGTCGGGACACATCAACGAGGAAGAGCACGTACTTAACATAGACACAGGGGCGTCGCAGTCGATAATAAGGCCCGATATAGTAAAAAGGAAATGCGACCGTTTTAGCAATATACGGCTACGTAGAGCTACAGGAGAGCCTGCCACTGTCTATGGTGAGATTGAAGTGAAGGTGACTATAGCCAACATCAACGTGAGGCATGTGTTTATTGTTGCCGATATTGTCGATGAGGTAATTATTGGAGCCGATTTTATGATTAACCATGCCATTAATCTACACATGGGGCAACAGCTGATGGTTTGGCGTAATGTAGAAATACCCCTTGATGTTGGGTATGACAGTAAACCGCAAGTAAGAAAAGTATTTGTTATTGAGAGTCAGACGTTACCGCCGCAGTCTGAAAAAGTTATATGGGCGCGTATGAAGGGAGATTGTGAGGACAATCGGTTGTGAGCTGTAGAACCAGCAGATCTGAGAAGAGAGCTTATAACAGCGAAAGCTCTAGTAAAAACTAGTAAAGGAGGAATAGTCCCTATAGGAGTACTTAACTTGGCAGACCATGAAAAAGTCATCAAAGAAAATTGCGATATTGGCCAGTGTACTCCAGCAGAAGCAATAATAAACTGCGAGAAGAAGATAGAGCGTACCAATTTGTCCGCAAAAGAAGGTGAGCAATTTGAGGAATACGTAGGAAAATGGGTAGCAGGACTGTCAGCGACCCAGAAGTGTTCCCCTAGCAAAGCGAGATGAAGTCAAAGAGCTTGTAAGAGAAATGGAGCGTGAAGGCGTAATTGAGCCATCTTCTGGTCCTTGGAGTTCGCCTATAGTCTTAGTTAAAATGAAAGATGGCAGTACTAGATTCTTCGTAGACTACAGGAAGCTCAATGACATAACCAAGAAGGCCAGCTATCCGCTCTCCAGAATCGATGACACTTTGGACACGCTAGCCGGTACGAGATGGTTCTCTACGCTAGACTTGAGAAGCGGATATTGGCAAGTAGAGATTGCAGAGAAAGACAAGGAGTAAACTGCCTTTAGCGTCGGTAACGGATTATGGCAGTTCAAAGTTGTGCCATTTGGTCTCTGCAATGCTCCGGCCACATTTGAACGCCTAATGGAGAAGGTACTGAAAGGACTCCACTGGAAAACATGCTTGGTATATCTGGATGACATAATCGTGATGGGGAAAACTTTTGATGAACACCTCAAAAACATGGCAGAAGTTCTTCAACGGATATCATCAGCTGGATTGAAACTCAGCCTGAAGAAATGTGCATTGTTCCAGAAAGAAGTAATGTATTTGGGGCATCATGTTACAGTAGACGGAATCTCAACAGATGAAGATAAAATACAAGCAGTAAGGGACTGGCATCAACCTAAAAATCTTCATGAATTGCGCAGCTTTTTGGGCCCTTGTACATACTACCGACGCTTTGTGCCAAAATTTGCCAGTGTAGCTGCAAGTCTGCATGAGCTGACAAAGAAGTCGAGACCATACCATTGGGGTGAGTCGCAGGAAAAGGCATTCCAGAAACTAAAAGGATTGTTGTGTACGTTACCAGTACCAGCGCATCCCATAGCTGGAGAAAAATTTGTGCTGGATACTGATGCGAGCGGCTATGGCATAGGGGGCGTGCTATCTCAAGTAGTTAATGGCACTGAAAAACTCATAGGATACTATAGCTGTGTACCCTCAAAACCTGAGAGGAACTACTGTGTGACACGACGTTAGCTTCTGGCGGTATTGGAATGCATTAAACATTACCATAAGTACCTGTATGGTCAACACTTTACATTAAGGACCGACCATTCTGCATTGAGATGGCTATCGTAGTTTAAAAATACTGAAGGGCAACTGGCGAGGTGGATTGAGCGCCTGCAGAGCTACGACTTCAGTATTGAGCATAGAAAGAGCACAAAACATAATAATACGGATGCTCTTTCAAGGAGACCCTGCTGTTTAGAGTGTAAACATTGCGTTAAAGCCGAACAAAAGGAAGGCGTTGTTAATGTTCGGCTAATGCACATCGACTCTGATGAAGACTGGTCAGCGGCACAGAGGGACGACAGTATACTGGGGAAAATTATAGCAGCCAAAGAGGAGGACAGAAGACCGTCCCGGAATGAAATTGCGACTGAGAGTCCACTCGCCAAATCTTATTGGGCTCAGCGCAACAGCCTCAAGGTAATAAAAGGGTGCCTATACCGCATATGAGAAAGTGTGAATGGCAAAACAACTTCAAATTTAATAGTTATGCCATGCTCCAAGATAAGTAGAGTTTTGCAAGAATTTCACAATGGACCTAGTGGCGGTCATCTTGGAGTAACAAAAACGCTTGAAAAACTGAAGCAGCGTTTTTATTGGGTTGGATGTCAACAAGCCGTAGCCGACTGGATAGAAAACTGCCCACAGTGCATAGCAGCCAAAGGCCAAAAAAGAAGAAGCCGGGGACAGCTACAGCAATACAACTCAGAAGCACCATTCGAGCGGATCGCAATGGATGTAGCAGATCCTTTCCCCGTCACTGAAGCCGGAAATCGTTATGTTCTTGAGGTAATGGACTATTTCAGTAAATGGCCAGAAGTATATGCTATACCTAACCAAGAAGCAAAGACAGTTGTAAACGCATTTGTCAAAAACTGGGTATGTCGCTATGGTGTCCCAATAGAATTACATTCCGACCAAGGAAGGAATTTCGAGTCTACCATATTCAGGGAAATGTGCGAATTATATGGAAACCAGAACGACGCCGTTGCATCCAAAGTCTGATGGCATGGTAGAGAGGTTCAGTCGCACCTTAGAAGAGTACCTGCGAAAAGTGGTAGGCAACCATCAGAGGGATTGGGACGAGCACATCCCCAAATTTTTGATGGCATATAGGTCAGCTGTACACGACTCAACATCGAGAACGCCAGCCAAAATTGTCTCCGGGACGGAATTAAAACGGCCTGGTGACTTGGAATTTGGTGTTAAGGCAGCTGTAGAAGAAAGAGCCACTACGTCCCAAGAGCAGGAGAACTTAAACGAACTGCATGATTTCGTGCGTAATAGAATCAAGATGTTCATTGACAAGATGAAGGCTAGATATAACCGCGCAGAAAATTCGGAGGGATTTATGTAAGGTCAATTGGTTCTACTTTCTAACCCACAACGGAAGAAAGGATTGTCCCCAAAATTACAGACTCACTGGGATGGCCCGTATAAAGTGATTAAGAGAGTGAATGACGTTGTGTACCGGATACGGAAGCACAATAGCCCAAGGTCGAAAATAAAGATAGTACATCTCGAACGATTGGCGCACTATGGAAGAGGTGATTGTATGCCTATTCGGGTCGAACAGGCTTAAGTGGGCGGCAGTGCTACAAAGTTTAAAAATAGATTCAAATATAACGACAATGTGGCTATATGTACTTGGCAGCACTGCCAAATCATCTCATGTTATCAAAATGTTACAACCCTGGTCAACACAATGCAGATAATATATTAATTAACGGAAACGGAATATTCCGGATATGGGCATTTCCAGAAAAAAGTCCACCTTGATCGAAAAATTAAAATTTAACAAACAGATATTTTCCTAATGTATTATAAAGGAGAAACTTCTAAAATAAATTAAATTTAGGAGCTTAAAGCTTTCTTTTGTTGGGATGGTGAAATACTGAGCTACAAGTTTGAAGTTCTCGTTTTTGTAAGTGTTTCTTAACTTCAAGGGCATTTTCTCTTTATAATTAACATTCCTAAAATCAATTTCATAATAATACTCTTATTGCAAAACTGTTGCTACAAAAATATTTAATCATAAAACAAATGCAAAATATATATTTAGTATTTTGTAGTTTTTATATAATTTTCTAATATTTATGTCTTTTTCGCATTTTTTTAACATAATAAAATAAAGTGGAAATTTTAGTAATGTAACGCCAGTAACGTAACGCCAGACCAATTTTCATAAAAGAAAAAAAAGGAAAAAAGATTTGTTCAATTTATAACTTGGAAAATAAATGTATATTGGTCCAAAACCTATCAAAAAAAATTTGATTAAAAATACTTGCCCAATTCGCAGAGTTCAACAATTTTGTTATCAAAGTCAAATCGCACTTCCGTTTTTTGTAACGTAACGCCAGGTCACTTTTTGGAGTATATCTTGAAATTCTTAGGCTCAACTATTTCCATTTTTTTGGCTGAATATAGAGCTATCCAATCACTTCTCTAATGTGAGAAAAATACTTTTTTAAATTATGGTTTTTAAATTTTTTTTCATCATATCGTCGTACAAAAGTAACGTAACGCCAAAATGGAAATGTCCATATGTCGTCGAGAATATAAAAGATCATTCGAGACTGTGCAAAAATAAGTGTAAATAACAGCAACGAAAAACCTAGCAACATCAATGCTAAGAGATGATGATGTTATTCTTAATGATCTTGTACGCAAGTATTCGCTGCTAATAAAAACTAAACATGTACACAAATATACACAGCGACATACACACATAGCACAAGAAGAAACAAACTACACAACACACAGAATACTCATACATACAACCACACATAGCTACCATAAACAAAACACACAAGACAGCATTGTCATATATACAAACACACGTATATAGCTACATGTTAAGTAAAGCCCAACCAACAACAACCATGACCAGATGCTTCGCGAAGTTACCAGACGACGTCATTTTGCTATATAAAGTCGCTGCCAGAGATCAGCGGGATTAGTGCGATTTTAAATCAAGACGTGTTAACATCGTTAAGTGTTCAGTAGTACAAATACTCGTGTTAATAAAGTAGTAAATAAAGTGTTGCCGCATTATATTTCTAAAATTAATTGTCTATGTTTTTTAATTTGGTGCAATTAAACGAATCCTTGAAGGATAAGTAAAAAAGCGTTTTTACGAAAAGGTCTAAAAACGTAACAATATAATTTTTACAATCAGAAATCAATTGGAATTCTACTGACGATTTGGTAAAGCACCAATGAAATGCATATAGACATTGTTTAACCACCAACAAATAAATTTCATTTATTTATAGTAGTATTGTGACAACAATGTGTCAAATAAAGAATTTCATAACAGTTTGATTTAGATTTTATTTTTCATTTTGCCTTCTAAATACTTTTATTGTCATCCAATGGATTTCTGATTGTGTAAAGGTGTAGAAAAATAAAATAGATTCATATCGAATATAATTTGTTTGTTGGTTAAGTTTTGTATGAGTTTCAAGGCCTACTATCCTTATTCTGTTGTGATTTTTGAAAATAGTTTGTAATTTACGAATTGTGAAATCTCAGATGGTTTTCGGAAGTATATGCATAAGATAAGAGTTTTTTAGCTTTTCAAAACTGTGGTTAAAGTCTACTGATGATTTGGTAAAGCACCAATGAAATGCATATAGACATTGCTTAACCACGAACATATAAATTTCATTTATATACATATAATACTATTGTGACAACAATGTGTCAAATAAAAAATTTCATAACAGTTTGATTTAGATTTTATTTTTCATTTTGCCTTATAAATACTTTTCTTGTTATCCAATGGATTTCTGATTGTATAGAGGTGTAGAAAAATAAAATAGATTCATATGGAATATAATGTTGTAGTGTAGTTTAAAAGGCAATAGTTACTTCTTTTTACCTGGAGGGTCCCGTGGGATTCGCAGGTTCTATATTGGAACTTGGTTTACTACAACTGTCCTTAACTAACTTAGAACTAGCTATTTATACTTTCTTAAAATTAACTATTAAATAATATATTGCAATTAAGCTATTTTCTATTGACCTAAATAATACAACAGCATTGCACCATTCGTTAACGCAAGCACTATTTATGTTGAATGTACATTACTGCTGCGCCAACGAATTAGTGCAAAGTATATATAGGATGGATGTTCGATAATGCTTCACAACATCCCTCCCCCCTTAATGGAAGAAAACATCTATACAATGATGTTTTTCTAACGGAAGTTTCTTATTCTATGTACAATTTTTAAAGCTATTTTTTATAATATATATTTATGTGTATTTTTTTTCTATTGATTAACTCTTAAATTTGTTGCGCTGGAGTGCTCGGTGCTGGTGGTGGGGGTGGAGTTTTCTGTTCTTGGAGATGGCTTTCCACAAGCTGGTTCAAGTTCTCGCTGCGATTTGGGAACTCGTTATTTATCTTGACTTTTAGTTGACGCCGGTTTCTGCATAACACTAATATCGCTACTATTGTCACTACCGCGACAATTGCTGTCAAGGAGTATCCGATGCTACTTGTAACGTTTTGATGGAATTGAATCTCCTTAATGGTTTCGATATTGCATATCTGGGCTACTTGTATTTTCTCCACAGTGGGTTTAATTTTTGTTGTGATATTCCTGTTGTTCCCCACTAAGAGGAATTTCTGGGTTACATCCACTATTTTGCTGACGTAAACCTGCCCACCTATTGTTATACTGCAGTTGCAGAATGAGAAAAGGTAGTTGCCTGTGAGATTGGCCCGTCTGTCGTCACAGTTGGTGGACATTGAGGTTCTGTTAGAATTTATTACCACGATTGTACCCTCTTCTACCAATTCCACGGTTTCTTCTTCGTGCGAAATCAAACTTTTTGGTGGTTTTAGGCTCTTGAAATCTTTCTCTCCGGTGTAGCTGAAGACTGTTTTATCGAGTTTTACAACGTACTCTCTGGGGGAATCAATTTGATGGTGACTGTCGTTTGGAACGGGTATTATCAATGACCTCTTTAGGCTGACTGTTTCGATGGACAACTTGATTACGAACATTAGCGTGTTATGCTTGCGTAATGCCACTCCCATTTGCATTTGTTGTATGGTCTCAATATTTATTTTATTCTCTTCAATTTCCTCAATTGACAGTAGGGCGGGGTTGAATATTTTCATCCTTGTCAAAGCCACGGATTCTTGTATGATCTTCACTTTACTTTTCATATCAACTAATTTGAAAAGTTGGAAAATCGCGACGTCTCGGTAATGTTGACTTTCTGAGTGCAACTTGATCTGTGTCAAGTCGTTCAGCGTCCTTCTGTTGTCATTTATTGCCTCAACCATTCTGTTGATGGAGGAATTGGATCTGTCGTTTATAGATATCTGATGGTTCGACTGTTCGATGATTTGGTGACCGTTTGCATCAACTACCTTGAAATGCTGATTTATCTGCTCTCGGTCCTCAGCATCCAATGTTCCTTACAGCCATTTCATCACCTTCCCTCCAATATTCAGCAATGTCCGCGGCCCGGCAAAAGTGTGTGTAGACCGTCTTCAATCTCTTTTATTTCCTTCAAAATTAGTTCCCGATAGAGAGTGGGCAGAACTGCCGGCAAATTACGATGAACCTCCTTTACTGAGTCTGCTATTTGTTGAACGTTGATCTCGTGCAGAATATACTGAAACTTCGACGCCATTTCGTCCCATCCTATATGTATCTCCATCAGGGATTCCAGTTTTTCCATCCCCATCTCCTCGTTAGTGATTCTTACTCCGTCTTGTCTTATCTTTCGTCTGTAACCTCCTTTGCTAATACTTGTTTTTCAATTTATAAAAAGAAATGTTTCTTTTTTTTAACTTTTAATTTTGGGGTTTTTGTTTTGTTGAGATAATATTTTTTTTGTATCATTAAAGTGCATCAAATATTTGAGTTTTGTTTCTATTAATAAAGAAGGAGCTCTACTCCTTGTACATTTTCTTTGTTTTAATTAATTTTAGTTTTTTTCTTATTTGCTTTTTTCTATTTTGTATATTTTTTATTTTAAATAATAATACAATATTTTTTAAGCTTAAGGTCTTTATGATATATATATATATATATATATATATATATATATATATATATATATATATACATATATATATATATATATATATATATATATATATATATATATATATATATGTATATATATATATATATATATATATATATATATATATATATATATATATTTATCTTTCAATATTTCGTTAACATTTGGTTAACTTCTTCAGGAAATTGTTATTATTTTTTATGTTTTCTTTCAATGAAAAAAATTTTTTAATTACAATTCTAAAAAACAATGTGTATCATAAAATTAAAATATTAAAAAATTTTCTAATTGTGAAAAAACTACCTAAGTCTATATGTTCATGTATATGCATTTTAACAAATATTAGTGAAAAAACTATATAAAATATTACAATATACATATGAATGTAAAAATAAAAATGTTTTTTAAATAACACATAATTTTGATATTTTAACATAACAAACAATGAAAAACACACCGTGTGTCACTGAATTCTAAACTATTTTACATATTACAAATACAAATATGTTAACAATATAATCTATTTCTAAATATTATGTTAATATATACAGAAGTTAGCATACATAAGTGTTTTAAATATTTTAACCAACGTAAATACATTCATATTATTTCAACATAACACAATATGAAAAACATTCAATATATTGTTACGTTTTTAGACCTTTTCGTAAAAACGCTTTTTACTTATCCTTCAAGGATTCGTTTAATTGCATCAAATTAAAAACACAGACAATTAATTTTAGAAATATAATGCGGCAACACTTTATTTACTACTTTATTAACACGAGTATTTGTACTACTAAACACTTAGCGATGTAAACACGTCTAGATTTAAAATCACACTGATACCGCTGATTACTGGCAGCGACTTTATATAGCAAAATGACATCGTCTGGTAACTTCGCGAAGCATCTGGTCATGGTTGTTGTTGGTTGTGCTTTACTTAACATGTAGCTATATACGTGTGTTTGTTTATATGACAATGCTGTCTTGTGTGTTTTGTAACTATGTGTGGTTGTATGTATGAGTGTTCTGTGTGTTGCGTAGTTTTGTTTCTTCTTGTGCTATGTCGATATGTTTATGTGTATATTTGTGTGTATGTTGCCGTGTATATTTGTGTACATGTTTAGCTTTTATTAACAACGAATACTTGCGTACAATATCATTAAGAATAAATCATCATCTCTTAGCATTGATGTTGCTTGGTTTTTCGTTGTTGTTATATACACTTATTATAGCACAGCCTCGAATGATCTTGTATATTCTCAACGATGTATCCGGAATATTCCATTTCCGTTAATTCAAATATAATCTGCATTGTGTTGACCAGGGTTGTAACATTTTGACAACTAGAGATGATTTGGCAGTGCTGCCAAGTACATATAGCCACATTGTCGTTATATTTGAATCTATTTTTAAACTTTGTAACACTGCCGCCCACTTAAGCCTGTTCGACCCGAATAGGCATACAATCACCTCTTCCATAGCGCGCCAATCGTTCGAGATGTACTATCTTCATTTTCGACCTTGGGCTATTGTGCTTCTGTATCCGGTACACAACGTCATTCACTCTCTTAATCACTTTATACGGGCCATCCCAGTGAGTCTGTAATTTTGGGGACAATCCTTTTTTCCGTTGTGGGTTATAAACTAGAACCAATTGACCTTCCATAAATCCCTCCGAATTTGCTGCGCGGTCATATCTAGCCTTCATCTTGTCACTGACCATCTTGATTCTATTACGCACGAAATCATGCAGTTCGTTTAAGTTCTCCTGCTCTTGGGATGAAGTGGCTCCTTCTTCTACAGCTGGCTTAACACCAAATTCCAAGTCACCAGGCAGTTTTATTTCCGTCCCGAAGATAATTTTAGCTGGCATTCTCGATGTGGAGTCGTGTACAGCTGACCTATATGCCATCAAAAATTTGGGAATTTGCTCGTCCCAATCCCTCTGATGGTTGCTTACCACTTTTCGCAGGTACTCTTCTAAGGTGCGATTGAACCTCTCTACCATGCCATCAGACTGTGGATGCAACGGCGTTGTTCTGGTTTTCTTTATCCCATATAATTCGCACATTTCCCTGAATATGGCAGACTCGAAATTCCTTCCTTGGTCGGAATGTAATTCTATTGGGACACCATAGCGACATACCCAGTTGTTGACGAATACATTTACAACTGACTTTGCTTCTTGGTTAGGTATAGCATATACCTCTGGCCATTTACTAAAATAGTCCATTACCACAAGAACATAACGATTTCCTTCAGTGACGGGAAAAGGACCTGCTACATCCATTGCGATCCGCTCGAATGGTGCTCCTGAGTTGTATTGCTGTAGCTGTCCCCGGCTTCTTCTTACTGGGCCTTTGGCTGCTATGCACTGTGGGCAGTTTGCTATCCAGTCGGCTACGGCTTGTTGACATCCAACCCAATAAAAACGCTGCTTCAGTTTCTCAAGTGTTTTTGTTACTCCAAGATGACCGCCACTAGGTCCATTGTGAAATTCTTCCAGAACTTTACTTATCTTGGAGCATGGCACAACTATCAAATTTGAAGTTGTTTTGCCATCTACACTTTCCCATACGCGGTATAAGCACCCTTTTATTACCTTGAGGCTGTTCCACTGAGCCCAATAAGATTTGGCGAGTGGACTCTCAGCCGAAATTTCATTCCGCGACGGTCTTCTGTCCTCCTATTTGGCTGCTATAATTTTCCCCAGTATATTGTCGTCCCTCTGTGCCGCTGACCAGTCTTCATGAGCGTCGATGTGCATTAGCCGAACATCAACAACGCCTTCCTTTTGTTCGGTTCTAACGCAATGTTTACACTCTAAACAGCAGGGTCTTCTTGAAAGAGCATCCGCATTGCTATGTTTTGTGCCCCTTCTATGCTCAATACTGAAGTCGTAGCTCTGAAGGCGCTCAATCCACCTTGCTAGTTGCCCTTCAGGATTTTTAAACTGCAGTAACCATCTCAGTGCAGAATGGTCAGTCCTTAATGTAAAGCGTTGACCATACAGGTACTTATGGTAATGTTTAATGCATTCCAATACTGCCAGAAGCTCACGTCGTGTCACACAGTAGTTCCTCTCAGGTTTTGAGAGTACACGGCTATAGTATCCTATGACTTTCTCAGTGCCATTAACTACTTGAGATAGCACGCCCCCTATGCCATAGCCGCTCGCATCAGTATCCAGCACAAATTTTTCTCCAGGTATGGGATACGCTAGTACTGGTGACGTACACAATAATCCTTTAAGTTTCTGGAATGCCTTTTCCTGTGGCTCACCCCAATGGTATGGTCTCGACTTCTTTGTCAGCTCATGCAGGCTTGCAGCTACACTGGCAAAATTTGGCACAAAGCGTCTGTAGTATGTACAAAGGCCCAAAAAGCTGCGCAATTCATGAAGATTTTTAGGTTGATGCCAGTCCCTTACTGCTTGTATTTTATCTTCATCTGTTGAGATTCCGTCTGCTGTAACACGATGCCCCAAATACTTCACTTCTTTCTGGAACAATGCACATTTCTTCAGGCTGAGTTTCAATCCAGCTGATGATATCCGTTGAAGAACTTCTGCCATGTTTTTGAGGTGTTCATCAAAAGTTTTCCCCATCACGATTATGTCATCAAGATATACCAAGCATATCTTCCAGTGGAGTCCTTTCAGTACCTTCTCCATTAGGCGTTCAAATGTGGCCGGAGCATTGCAGAGACCAAATGGCATAACTTTGAACTACCATAATCCGTTACCGACGCTGAAGGCAGTTTTTTCCTTGTCTTTCTCTGCAATCTCCACTTGCCAATATCCGCTTCGCAAGTCTAGCGTAGAGAACCATCTCGTACCAGCTAGCGTGTCCAAAGTGTCATCGATTCTGGGGAGCGGATAGCTGTCCTTCTTGGTTATGTCATTGAGCTTCCTGTAGTCTACGCAGAATCTAGTACTGCCATCTTTCTTTTTAACTAAGACTACTGGCGAACTCCAAGGACCAGAAGATGGCTCAATTACGCCTTCATGCTCCATTTCTCTTACAAGCTCTTTGACTTCATCTCGCTTTGCTAGGGGTACACTTCTGGGTGGCTGTTTAATCGGCCTAGCTTCGCCTGTGTTAATTTCATGTTTAACCAATGCAGTTCTACCCTGGCTTTGGTTTCCCATGGCGAAGATACTGGCATGCCTTTTAAGCAACTGTTTGGCTTTATTTCTGTCTGTCGCTGACAGTCCTGCTACCCATTTTCCTACGTATTCCTCAAATTGTTCACGTTCTTTGGCGGACAAATTGGTAGGCTCTATCTTTCTCTCGCAGTTTATTATTGCCTCTGCTGGAGTACACTGGCCAATATCGCAATTTTCTTTGATGACTTTTTCATGGTCTGCCAAGTTAAGTACTCTTATAGGCACTATTCCTCCTTTACTAGTTTTTACTAGAGCTTTTGCTGTTATAAGCTCTCTCTTTAGATCTGCTGGTTCTACAACCCACAACCGATTGTCCTCACAATCTCCCTTCATACGCGCCCATATAACTGTTTCAGACTGCGGCGGTAACGTCTGACTCTCAATAGCAAATACTTTTTTACTTGCGGCTTGCTGTCATACCCAACATCAAGGGGTATTTCCACATTACGCCAAATCATCAGCTGTTGCCCCATGTGTAGATTAATGCCATGGTTAATCATAAAATCGGCTCCAATAATTACCTCATCGACAATATCGGCAACAATAAACACATGCCTCACGTTGATGTTGGCTATAGTCACCTTCAATTCAATCTTACCATAGACAGTGGCAGGCTCTCCAGTAGCTGTACGTAGCCGTATATTGCTTAAACGATCGCATTTCCCCTTTACTATATCGGGCCTTATTATTGACTGCGACGCCCCTGTGTCTATGGTAAGTACGTGCTTTTCCCCGTTGATGTGTCCAGCCGCAGTAAGGTTGCTATTTTTCTGCTGCATCACAGATATGGAGATTGTGGGGCCCTCGTTTGTGAGAGCTAGCTCTTGCCCCTTAGCGCTAGCTCGTTTTAGTTTAACGGGGACTCTTGTGATGTTGTTTGGTTCAACCGTTTGCTGTTTCTTGGTGGCGAAACAGATCTACCTCTTTTCCTTGGTGCTTTGCAGCTGCGCAGAAAATGACCGATTTTTCCGCAGTTAAAGCACTTAGGCTTTTCTTTGATAGTACTTTCCGCCAACAATTGTCGCATTGCTTCCTTAACACTAGCAACTAGGCTGTTATCCTCCTCAGACAAAACCTCCACCTTCCGCACCTTGCATATCTGCGGTTTGAAAACCATCCTTGCAGTCCCTTGAGCCAGCGCAAATGAAACAGTCTCAGCGAAAGTGGATTTCTGCGTTGCGCACACAGCTAGTTTAACATCAGAGTCGCGAATGCCATTAACGAACACCTCAGTTTTAAAGTTGTACAGAAACGGGTGACTCTCGCCTGGATATGTGAGCTGCACTAAACGCTCGATTTCCATTGCGAAATCTTGTAGAGACTCGTTAGGCTTTTGAACTCTACATCGCAATTCCATTCTGTATAAATCGCGCTTGTGCTCACCACCATACTTGCGCTGCAATGCTGCCATTATTTCATTATAGTTGTTTCTGCTGCTTACTGGCACGGTCTCAAGTACCTCTGCGGCTGTACCCTTTAAGGACAAAATCAACTCTATGGCTTTTTCTTCAGCATCCCATCCATTTCTGCTAGCAACCGTCTCGAACTGGAATCTAAAGATGCCCAATGGTACGCTGCCGTCAAAGCATGGCGCTTTTATTCGCGCAGAAACCTCCGCAACTGCTCGTACTGTCCCGCCACTACGCTCGAGGTTATGCACTTTGTCCTCTAGAGCATGAAATTTTTCTTCGAACTCTTTTGCATGCTGTTCTAGGCCACCGCTTTCTAGATGTTGGACTCTATCTGCCAGCTCTGAGAATTTATTCTCAATAGAATCCACCCTCCTATTAATAGCCTCAGAAACCTCTACCAGAGTCTCGTTCGTGGCTCTATTTGACTCCTATATTTCGGCTACAAGCTTCTCAGTGCTGATTTCTGAGTTCTGTTTAATTGCAGTTATTTCGGCTACAAGCTTTTCACTGCTGATTCCTGAGTTCTGTTTTATTTCAGCTATTTCGGCTACAAGTTTGTCAGTGCTGATCCTTGATGCCTCCTGCATCTGCTGAGAGTTCTGTTTTATCTGGATCATCATAGCAGCGAACATTGAATTTATGTCCATGCTGCTGGTCGTGGCAGGAGGACATACCTCTACATCGTCTTTGTCCTCAAACTCGTATGTCCCGATGTCCATGCCGCGATTCTTAAACTCATCTATCAGCCTCTTCTGCAGTTCAGCCTTGTTACCTGCTGTTGGCAATTCCCGCTTACTAAGCTCCTTTTTTAGCTGTTCAACTTTTAGCTCATCAAATTTCATAATTATTTTTTTTTTTTTAATGTCCTTTTTTCCTTAAATTGCAATGTCCTTTTTAATTATTTTTGCAATTCCACTTCTGACACCAATTGTTACGTTTTTAGACCTTTTCGTAAAAACGCTTTTTACTTATCCTTCAAGGATTCGTTTAATTGCATCAAATTAAAAACACAGACAATTAATTTTAGAAATATAATGCGGCAACACTTTATTTACTACTTTATTAACACGAGTATTTGTACTACTAAACACTTAGCGATGTAAACACGTCTAGATTTAAAATCACACTGATACCGCTGATTACTGGCAGCGACTTTATATAGCAAAATGACATCGTCTGGTAACTTCGCGAAGCATCTGGTCATGGTTGTTGTTGGTTGTGCTTTACTTAACCTGTAGCTATATACGTGTGTTTGTTTATATGACAATGCTGTCTTGTGTGTTTTGTTTATTGTAACTATGTGTGGTTGTATGTATGAGTGTTCTGTGTGTTGCGTAGTTTTGTTTCTTCTTGTGCTATGTCGATATGTTTATGTGTATATTTGTGTGTATGTTGCCGTGTATATTTGTGTACATGTTTAGCTTTTATTAACAACGAATACTTGCGTACAATATCATTAAGAATAAATCATCATCTCTTAGCATTGATGTTGCTTGGTTTTTCGTTGTTGTTATATACACTTATTATCGCACAGCCTCGAATGATCTTGTATATTCTCAACGATGTATCCGGAATATTCCATTTCCGTTAATTCAAATATAATCTGCATTGTGTTGACCAGGGTTGTAACATTTTGACAACTAGAGATGATTTGGCAGTGCTGCCAAGTACATATAGCCACATTGTCGTTATATCTGAATCTATTTTTAAACTTTGTAACAATATATTACAAAATTTTTACAAATCACATGACTGCGAAAAAACTACATAAAAAGGTATGTATAATGTATACAAAAAATTAAAATGTTTTACATAAAAATAACAAATACTAAATTCCAACAAACATACACACACATATACATACATATATGTATATATACATACACACACACATATATATATATATATATATACATATATAAATACATTTTTATGTAACAATTATCTATAAGATTGTGCAACATTGACTGTGTCTGTTCTGAAATTCATTCTCTTATCTATTGGAACATTTATAATTTGTAACATTTCTAGCATATATCTACGTTTGTAATTAAATTCTGTATTTAAAATTGAAATATTTTCAAAATCAGGATAATGATCTGAATCGAAGCAATGTGAACATAAAGCTGTCTTTTTTGAATTAATATTCCTATATCTTTGATCTTTCTTATGCCCGGCTATTCTAGTCTTCAGTTTACTCTTAGTCGTACCTACATACACACTATCACAACTGTCATTATCGTTTCCTTCACACGGTATTTTGTAAATTACATTAGATTTATCTAACTTCTGAATCCTATCTTTTGTATTGGTAAAACATTTCCTATAGTGCTATACATCTTATATGCCATCTTGTACTTTGTTTTATCATACATATCAGACGTTTCTAATCTTTCTGACATTTTTGGTACATATATTAATGACTTATAAATTTTTGGTTCATTACCGTTATTATTATTAATACTATTGTTATTATTACTATTATTATTATTGTTGCTGTTGTTATTATTATTATTATTATTATTATTATTGTTATTATTAATGTAATTATTACTATTAATAATATTTCTGTTATCATTAAATTGTCCTATCAATCTACAAGAAATATGATTCAACATCACTTAATGTCAAAATTCGCTCTATAAGATTCTTAGCCGTATTAATTATCATCCTCTTTGGATGTTTTGAATAATAATTAATAATTCTGCCAAATGATGTTGGTTTTTGGAACCAATCTATTGATAATCCATTTTCCTTTCTTAATACTAATGTATCTAAATATGAAAGCTTCGAGTTATTTTCTTTTTCAATTGTGAATTGTATATCAGGGTGAAAAGAATTAAATGTTGATAATATATTATCAATCTCACTTTCTGAAAGGATGCAAAACAAATCGTTAACATATTTTACTAAAAACTTTGGTTTATTAGTCAATTTACTAATACATTCATCTAGTAATTTTTCCATTACTATATCAGCTATAACCGGAGAGGCTGGAGATCCCATAGGAAGACCCTTATTTTGTTGATACATTTTATCTCTACATTGAAAATATCTACTATCCACTATACAAAACTTTACAATACGTGAAAACAAACTCTTATTAATGTCTGTATATTGTGTTATTTTATTCCAACTTTCATCAATAATATTCATTGCTAAATCAACTGGTATACTTGGAAATAGAGATACAACATCAAGTGATATTAATTTCTCATCAATATCTAATTTTATTTTCTTAATCCTGTCTTTAAAAGCTAAAGAATTGGAAATATTGTATTTTGAACTCATTGTTAATTTTTTTAAAAATTGTGTTAAATATTTGCTAAGTTCAAAGAACGAGAATTTATACTAGAACAAATTGGTCTCAATGGAAAATTATCTTTATGGATCTTAGGTAATCCATATAATTTGGGAGAAGTAGAAATATTTGATTTTAATTTATATTTTTCTATGTTAGAAATAATATTTGCCTTAAAAAGCTCTTCAACTAAGTCATTATTACATTTTTGTAATCTAGTAGTAGGATCTCTATTAATCAAATTGTATGTATTAATATCATTTAAAATATTATCTATTCTTAAATTATAGTCACTTCTATTCATAGCAACTGTTACATTTACCTTATCCGCATTCAAAATAATTATATGTTTATTCAATCTTAAAAAATTTTTAGTTGATTTTAGACAATAATTTATATATTTATCCCTATTTGTTAATTTACTTCTATTGATATGATTATCTAAGATCGTAGCAAATCTTGACCTAACTATCTCCTGTTTTTTTTTATCTTGTATAGTCTGAATGAAATCTTCTCCATCCGCTATTACCTTCATAATAGGAAAGTTATTTCCTTGTATAGGTAATGCGTATTTCTTCCCTAAAGATAAAATGTATTCAATATCAGGAGGAAACAATATATAATTAATAGCAGTTTCAACAGACCACATGGAACATACAGTAATGGTACAGGTAACAACGTTGCCACAAGAATAAGAAAAGAAAGAAGTTTAAACAGATCACAAGGAACATATAGAAATCTTAGATGTAACAACATTGCGGGGGCACGCGCACTTGTTCATCGTAAATTGACAACTAAATTCAATTACTTGAACATAAATAACAAAGAAGCTTTAGTTATCAGCAGCCGATGGCTCTGGAAAAAGCAAAAGAGAAACATGGAATATTGGGAATACTAGTCGTCAGGGTTGGGGAATTTCGTACTAACCAAAAATGTAATAACTTAAAAATATGAATGTGATAACTTCTCATATTCAATTTTCGTTAGAATATTGGTTAAATAGTTGATATTCTTACTAACTAGCACCACTTACAAAAGTGGAAAAATTGAACAAAGAACGCTAATGAGATGGCGTAGCGGCCTCGAAATCAGTACTGATCCGTTCTGCTGGTTTGATGATTATTGAAAAATATTCTTAATATTCCAATCTTAATATAAATTAATAAAAAATAGAATTTGAACAAATTCATTTATTAATAAAATAATAAAAAATGGTTTGCAGTCTTGCAGATTCGAACTTAAGCCCGTTGATAAAATTAACAATTATTAATTATTATTAGGGTTTTTTCCCGACTCCATTCTTAAAATTTCCCACTTTCCCGGGATTATTTATGCGAGATCCCGGGAAATAATAAAAAAAATGATTGACAACTTCACGTTTAGAACAGCTGCTTTTACTTTGGCATTTGTTCCAAATAAAAAAAATAATTGGCAACTTTACGTTTAGAAAACAGTTTTTACTTTGGCATTTCTGGAAATTTATTGTGAGCGGCAGTTTTTCTAAAAAAATTTACATTTAAAGATATTTTGCCAAATAGATTGATTATTTAAGGTAATTTATTGAAAGCATTATTCTCTTTCTTTTTTGTTTTTAATAAAAGCAAATGAAATTCGTTTAGATGGAAAACTCAATTGTATGGACGTTTTTTAAGAAAAAATCTACTGAAACTGCGATATGCTCCTTATGTGCAAAAATAATCTCATGTAAAGGAGGAAGTACCAGCGGATTGTTGCGTCATTTGAAATCTTTACACCCGATAGCTTGGGAGAAGGAAGTACACGAACGCGAAGTCAGGAACAATTTCGCCTGAAAACAAGAAAAATTCAGCCTACATTAGTTTCATTTCAAAACAAAAATAATTTGTGTACTACTGTTGCAAAATTAGCATCTGTTGATGGGTTTTCAATAAGATCGATTACAAGAAGTGAGTACATACGTAAATGCATGGATCGTGATGGGTTTAATCTACCAAAAGCAGAATGGGGAGTGCAACAGTTGATAATAAAAAAATTCCTAGAAGTAAAGGATGAATACATAAATAATATAAATTTAATATTAACTGAGGGTGGTAGATTTTCGTTGACTATGGATGAATGGACTAGTATGAAAAATAGGAGATACCTTAACATATGTTTATTAGGTAATAAACAAATATTTTACAATTTAGGTATGGTCTATATATCCGGAAGGTGTGGAGCCGCCGAAATAAAAACCTTAGTGGAAACTCGTTTAAGAGAGTACAATATACAATTTGAAAGTCATATAGTCTCCACCATTACAGATGGACCTAATGTGATGAAGAAGTTTGTTAAAGATAGCGCAGCTGATGGGATATTTTGTCTCAATCATGCCATACATTTGGCAGTCGTTGACGTTTTTTATAAACAAGAAATAATTTGTTCTAACAGTGAATCAGAATCGACACAAGACAGTGATGACTTTGAAAATGATTTTCAAGATTCTGCAGTTAATGTAGTTGTAAACAGTAATTACAAAGAGGTATTAAATCAGACACGCCGCAATATAAAAATATTAAAAAAAAGTCCAACAAAAAACACTATACTTCAAAAATACGTAGTTGAAGAACATAAAAAAGAATTGGCTCTTGAATTAGATATTGTAACTCGTTGGAATTCGATAGTGCCAATGCTAGAAAAGTTTTTGCTTTTAAAAAATTCAATAAAAAAAAGCCTTATTGATTTCGAAATGGGTGATCTATGGAGTGAGGAAAATATAGTTACATTAAACAATATGCTTAAAGTCTTGAAAACCATACAGATTGCTGTTGAAAGGTTGAGCAGCCGTGATACAAATATACTAAGTGCTGATGCCATAGTTAACACATTATGTCAAGAAATCCAATCGATTCCTTTTATTCTTGGGGAAAAAATGTTTCATGCTCTACATCTACGTATTGATGAAAGGAGGGACAAAAAAATCTACACTTTGGTAAAATATTTAAAAGAGCCTGATTTCTTCAGCCGTAACCACGAAAATTGTTTATTTTCCTATGCTTCTAAGTACTCAGTAATTGGATATGCTCAAAATCTTTTAAATCGTCTTTTTGCCAACCCTAATGATATTGAAGAAAGTAATGATGATGTTGAAGAATGTGATGCTGTTAAAGAGAAAACATTTGAAGAAGTTTTAAATGCAGCTATTAATAAGGCTAATGTATGTACTCAATCTTACTCCAAAAGTACTTTAAATTGTTCAATAAAGAAAGACTTGAAATTTTTGGAAGGAAGTGGTCAAAAGACGCAAAATGTTGAATTTTTGTTTAATGCCCTTCTAACCATTCGTCCAACTTCGGTAGAAAGTGAGCGGGCGTTTTCGGTAGCAGGGCAATTTGCTAACAAAATTAGAAATAGGCTTTCTGACGAGTCTATAAACGCTTTAAGCGTTTTAAAGAATTATTTCCTAAACCGAAAAATATGATTTGAATTGTTAAAATAATTTCTTTCGTATTTCCTTTGTATTATTTATTTTATAATATTTTGTGTTTGTCTTTATCAACTGAATTGTTTATGTTCAATTATATTTGTAAGATTACTTTTTTGATCTCATATAACAAGAATCTACGTTTTTCTTGTTGGAAAAAACCTTTAAGGTATTTAAAAACTAAAAGTTAAAAAGATAAAGTTCTTTTAATACCCAATTTAAATTAACATATTTATGTATTATTAAAACATAAAGTATGTTTTAGTTTGTGTTTTAAGCTTCCTAATAAAATTTTGGTTAATGCCTAGCAATTTTAGTTTTTATTATTTCTATGGAGCGGGATCCCGGGATCCCGGGATTTTTAAAAGAATTTCCCGCTTTCCCGGGAAACAAAAAAGTGCGGGAAAAAAAACTCTAATTATTATTCAAAACATCCAAAGAGGATAATAATTAATACGGCCAAGAATCTTATAGAGAGAATTTTGACATTAAGTGATGTTGAATTCCATAAGAAGAATAAGAAGAAGATTATGCATATATTGAGTGACAATAGTTTTCCTTATCTTTCTTGTAGATTGATAGGACAATTTAATGATAAGAGAAATATTATTAATAGTAATAATTACATTAATAATAACAATAATAATAATAACAACAGCAACAATAATAATAATAGTAATAATAACAATAGTATTAATAATAATAACGGTAATGAACCAAAAATTTATAAGTCATTAATATATGTACCAAAAATGTCAGAAAGATTAGAAAAGTCTGATATGTATGATAAAACAAAGTACAAGATGGCATATAAGATGTATAGCACTTTAGGAAATGTTTTTACCAATACAAAAGATAGGATTCAGAAGTTAGATAAATCTAATGTAATTTACAAAATACCGTGTAAAGGAAACGATAATGACAGTTGTGATAGTGTGTATGTAGGTACGACTAACAGTAAACTGAAGACTAGAATAGCCGGGCATAAAACAGATCAAAGATATAGGAATATTAATTCAAAAAAGACAGCTTTATGTTCACATTGCTTCGATTCAGATCATTATCCTGATTTTGAAAATATTTCAATTTTAAATACAGAATTTAATTACAAACGTAGACATATGCTAGAAATGTTACAAATTATAAATGTTCCAATAGATAAGAGAATGAATTTCAGAACAGACACAGTCAATGTTGCACAATCTTATAGATATTTGTTACATAAAAATAATAGCTGAATTTAGGACAGACATATATGATATATATGTATATTTATTTGTTCATGTTCGAGTATTTATTATATATATATATATATATATATATATATATATATATATATATATATATATGTATGTATGTATATATATATATATATATATATATATATATATATATATATGTATATATATATATATATATATATATATATATATATATATATATGTATATATATGTATGTATATATATATATATATATATATATATATTATATATACATCTGTGCGTATGTGTGTGTATATATATATATATATATATATGTATATGTGTGTGTGTGTATGTATATATATATATATATGTATGGATACGTGTGTGTATGTTTGTTGGAATTTATTATATGTTATTTTTATGTAAAACATTTTAATTTTTTGTATACATTATACATACCTTTTTATGTAGTTTTTTCGCAGTCATGTGATTTGTAAAAATTTTGTAATATATATTGAATGTTTTTCATATTTTGTTATGTTGAAATAATATGAATGTATTTACGTTGGTTAAAATATTTAAAACACTTATGTATGTTAACTTCTGTATTTTTTATTTTACATTATGTTAATAATTAATAACATAATATTTAGAAATAGATTATGTTGTTAACGTTTTTGTATTTGTAATATGTAAAATAGTTTAGAATTCAGTGACACACGGTGTGTTTTTCATTGTTTGTTATGTTAATATATCAAAATTATATGTTATTTAAAAAACATTTTTATTTTTACATTCATATGTATATTGTAATATAGTTTTTTCACTAATATTTGTTAATATTTATATACATGAACATATAGACTTAGGTAGTTTTTTCACAATTAGAAAATTTTTTAATATTTTAATTTTATGATACACATTGTTTTTTAAAATTGTAATTAAAATTTTTTTTTCATTGAAAGAAAACATAAAAAATAATAACAATTTCCTGAAGAAGTTAACCAAAGGTTAACGAAATATTGAAAGATAAATATATATATATATATATATATATATATATATATATATATATCATAAAGACCTTAAGCTTAAAAAATATTGTATTATTATATAAAAAAAGGTCGAAAAATTAGCAAAAAACAAACTTTTTATTTTAATATTGTTTTTCTAAAGTTTATGCTGTGTAGGTTTTTATTTAACATTTAAGCAATATTTTTATTTTTGGTTTTTTTAACGTAACCTAAATTTCAAAAATATTCATGTTTTGTTTGAAGATATTTTTTTATGTTATTCAATCGATTTTTTTATTTAATTTCTACAAATACATTTAAGTATATATGTGGTTTTGCATAGTAATAATGAAATAGTAATGTTTTGTTTTAAGATATATATTAATAGATGTTTTTTTTTATATTTTGAATTTACGGATAAAATGTATGCAAATTTTTATTTTAAATAATGTTTTTTATTGCAACTTTAATATAAAAAAATATTTGACTCTTGTCTCTTGTGAATAACTTACAACCGTTTAATTGCATTTGTTGCTTCATTTGCTTTTTATTAACTGACCTATCACAAGAAAGACATTGACGGAATCTTATTACGGAAAAATATTATGTGTACATGTATTAATTGTTATTATATTTTTTTTCTTGTTTACTCTGCCTGTAAACATTTTTTTAAGTAGCTATATTCATTGGAGTATTCGTAAATAAATTCGCTGTAGTTGCAAAATGGTGTCCCATATTCGAACACTTTATGGAAAATTAGGTAAACATTAAAGGTTATTGCACTCTGATATATGGAGTAAACGTATTTATTATATTTTTGGTTTATCTTCTACAAAACGTCTTATTAAACTGACTGTTCCCTATTTCTCGGTCTCTGTGTGGCCTTACTAAATTTTTATGATATTTCTTCGCTTTATTTCTTATTTTTAGTTTTATGTTATGGTGTTGGTACATCTATAATCTCATATGGTCCTAACCATAGAGGTGAAAATTTATTTTTACGGGCTTGGTTCTTTAACCAAACCCTTTGACCTATTTCATACGCTCTGTATTTTGCACTCTTGTCATAATATTGTTTTGCCCTTAACTTTGCCTTCTCTTGATTTATTTTTACAATTTCGTGTGAACGTTGGACCTGGTATTTTAGAATCTTGTTATAATCCTCCGTGTTGTATAGGGATACAGGGGGCGTTTTCAAACTCATCGGTATCTCAAACTCAAACCCGAATAGAACTCTTGTCGGCGTTTGCTTTGTCGTTGTATGTTTGCTGTTGTTGTGTACATGCATTGCGTGATTGAGCCATTCGTCCCAGTTGGTACCATCTAGATTGACAAAATGTTTCAAAAATTCGGCTAAAGGTCGGTGAGCTCTTTCCAAGGCACCATTTGCTTGTGGGTGGTAAGGAGTGGTTAGCAGTTTCTTTATTCCCAGGAGCTTACATGTCTCCTTGAACAACTTCGATGTGAAGTTAGACCCGTTATCCGTTACTAACACCTTGGGAATAAAGTATATCGAAATTATTTCCTTAAAAAAAACTCGAGCTATTGTTGAGGCCTCTACATCAGCTACTGCGGCGCATGCGAAAAATTTTGAAAAATCGTCCTGAAAAGTGACAATATAGTTGTTTCCTCTGGCAGATTCTGGCAACGGTCCTACAAGGTCCAAAATAATTTTTTCAAAGGGTCTATTTGACATGCTTGTTATAACCAATGGCATCTTTTCGACTTTTGAGCATTTGTTCTTCTGGCATAGAGTGCTACATAGGTTTTGATTTGCTGATACATACCGGCCCACTTGTATTGATTCCTGATGCGGGAGTAAGTTTTGTATGTCCCTTGGTGTCCACCCAAAGGTGTATCATGAAACGTTTTTATTACCTTGTTAATATCTTCCACATTTGTCAAATAGACTGCCGTATCCTCTTTTTCCACGTCTTCACTCCTATTCACTTCATCCACAATCTCTTCATTATTTCCCTTTTTATATGCGTTTGCCTCTCGTGCCTTTGCCCTGGTAATTCCTCCTACATTCATTTTTTCCTCTGGGAGACGACTAAGTGGGTCAGCGTTTTGGTTGATTTTGCCCGGCTTATACCGTATCTCGAAGTCATATTCTAAAAGTTTGAGTCTCAGTCGACCCAATCTCCCTTCTTGATCCCTCGAATTGGCTATTCCTTTCAGAGGCTTATGATCTGTAAAAATGGTAAAATGTCTACCAAGCAAATAGGGCCTAAAAATCTTAGATGCCCACACGATGGCAAGGAACTCCTTCTCTATGGTAGAGTATCGTTTCTCCGTATCACTTAGCACTCTGCTTGCGAAGTATATGGGTAAATCACAACCTGGCTCTCCTTGAGAAAGTATGGCTCCTAATGCCTCATTGCTAACATCCGTAGTAAAAATAAATGGTTTTGTGAAATCAGGGTACCGCAACAGTGGAGGACATGTTACTGCAGTTTTTAATTTCTCCATTGCTTGTTGACACTCCTTTTTCCATTAAAATTTTGCGTTTTTCCATATTAGTTTGTTCAATGGCAATGCAATTTCAGATGACCTTGGTATAAACTTTCTATAATAGTTGATAAGCCCCAAAAATGATTGTAGCTCCTTGACATTTCTGGGAGGCGGTATATCTTTTACTGCTTTTTTCTTATGGGGGTCCGGTAATACTCCGTTTTCCAAACATTGATGTCCTAGATAAACTACCTCTCTTTGCAGGAAATTACATTTCTCATGGTGCAGCTGAAGGTTGTGTTTCCTTAAAACGTCCAGTACTCTTTTAAGTCTTAACTGATGATCCTCTAGATTTCTCCCGTAGATTACTATATAGTCGAGATTTACGAAATAGTCGATTCCCTGTAGACCCGTTAATATTGAATTCATTATCCTCTGAAACGTGGCTGGTGCCCCTGTCAATCCGAAAGGCATACGATTGAACTCGAAATGTCCCATGTTGGTGTTGAACGCGGTTTTTGGCTTATCATTAGGGCTCATCAGAACTTGGTGGTACCCGCTTGCCAGGTCTAGGGTAGAGAAGTATCGGCTGTAGCCAAGTTGGTCTAGGATCTCATCAATTCTTGGTATGGGGAAAACCTGTTTTATTGTAGCCTCATTCAATTTCCTGAAATCCACTACCAAACGCCATTTTTTCTCTCCGTCCTTACCTGCCTTTCGGTGGGCCTCAGGTAACCTATACTGTTTAGTATTGATTGGGGGCTGAGTAGGGTCAGTTGGTATTTTATGCTTAAGTACATTCGTGAATGTAAGATTGTCCCCGGGTAGGTGAAATACATCGTCGTATGATCTGAAAATGGTTTCGATTGACACTCACTCTTCCGAGTTCGGATCTGGCTGCAGACGAACCGTGTCTAATAGCAATCGGGTTCTATCTCTGTTGTGCGCGGAATCTATTGTATTTATCGCTTCTGTCGGCGCTATCCGGAAGTTGAAAGGGTTGTCCCAACTCAAAATTACTTTTCCCTTTATATTCACTGCAAAGTCATTGGTGTTCAGAATTGGAACGAATGCTGTTCCCTCTCTGATCGACGTTAGAGTTTCACCCACAAATACGCCTGGTGAAATTTATACTTTGTTTACTATTATGTCTCCGCTAGCATTTTTAACTGCTACTGCCACAATTTCCTGAGACCGTCCTTTCCCAAAAACATTATCTGCTATATATAACTGAGGATTTTCCGAAACTAGTGGTAAGGAAGCTATTTCTTTCTGGTTCTCAAAAAATTTTATGTTCTCGACTTATTCCACATCATATCTCTGCCCAATAAACCATCTGCGGGCAATATGCTACCCTTCGGTATTACGTGCATTTTCAAACTTAATCTGTCTACATATTCATGGTTCACCATTACAGTTCCTTTCGTACTTATGTTTCCCCCAAATGCTCCTGACAACGTCTTCCGCTCATTCTTGTTGATTTCTGTTGTTGCTGCCAAAGCTTAATTTTTTACTAGTGTGGTGCCTGCTCCTGAGTCCACCAATAATAATAGTTTCTCTTCTTTTGCTTCTTTGCAGGGGAAACTTATATATGCATCGTTTATATCGTATTTTTCATTACTAGCATTATCCCATTTCAGACTCAGTTCCCTTCGGGATTTTGAGTGTTATGTGAGGTATTTTGCAACGTTTTGTTTCTTGCTCAAATTCTCTTTTATACTCGTCCATGTCATCATTACAAATTGTAACATTATTGCCATATAATATATTGATTTTCTTAAAATTTCTCTACTGATCTTACAAACATTGTACGTTGAATTTATGTACCCTGCACCACTTATTATTTTTGTATGAGCATTTTTCTTCCGACGCGATCTTTTGGGTGTACTTGCTGCTTTTTCCTTGATATTCATTTTAATCTCCGGATGCTGATTATCTTCCTCCTCTGTCACATTTCTGCTGTTTATGTCTAAATTTATGATGCTAAAATTTTCATGTTTTTCAGCTTTATCGCCTACCGGTTGTGTTTTCTTACATGTTTTTTCCTCAGTATGTTTTTCATATATTCTTTTTCTGCGGGTTTTGGCATTCCAGTCAATTAGTTGTGACTGGGCCGATACCCGTTTCCCGAATCCTGTCTGTTGTTTATGTACCTCTTTCTATCGCCAGTAGTATTATCATTTCTATTCTTGTTGCTACCATTATTGTCTCTGTTTTCGGGGTAATTGTAGGAAATGTGTCCCTGTCGACCGCATCTATAACAATGTTGCTGCTCGTTGTTGTTAATTTGATTTTGCCTTATATTTTGAGTTTCTAGCCTTGTATAATTTTGAGTATTGATTCTGGGATTATGTGGTTGTGGGTTTCTTCTAAAGTTGTATTCGGCACGTTCTTGTCGTCTGGCTTGAGTATAACATTCATTCAACACATGTCCTGGTTTATTGCACAAACTGCAGTACCTTGAAGAACTCATACGTTTGTTGGTTCAAAGACAGTTGTCGTACTTCTTTCAACAATTGTTGCACCGTCTCAAATAAGGGTTCCTCGGCTTGCACTGTCATAACATTTGGTTATCTCGTATTAGTGCCTAAGAGATTTTGAGCATTCTTTGTAATTTTTAGTAGATCAGCCAACTTGTCATTTTCATGCCCGATGAACTTTGCCACTAACTTGGGACCTCGTAAACCCCTTATGTAGCTTCTTACCGCTGATTGATTGCAATGGTCTGTCATAGATTTTTGATGAGAAACATCTTGCCATTGTGTCGCAATAAGCTCTGTTGCACTTATAAGTACTCTTTCCAATCTCTCTCCAAATTCATATGCATTCCCTGTTGAACTTTGCTTATTGTTAAAAATCAATTCTTAAATATCCGTTACCGTCTTAGTTTTTATAAATTTCTCTTTAATAGCCATGCACAGTGATTCTATTGTTGTGAATTCCTTATTGTGGAAATACGAGTAAGCATTTCCAAAGAGCCTAGTTTTTATGCATTTGATCATGTCAACAACATCACCCGGTTCCCCTAGTTTATACTTTGCTATCATACATCCTTCAATAAATTTATTTATTTCAGTTGCAAGTTCGGGCCCCTCCGTTCCATAGTATATCGGCACGACATGAGATATATATTTCAAAAGTTCCGTAAAAGTTGTCATATTGGTTGTATTTGAAGGATTGTTGACTAAAAGTGTTTTCGTAGTTCCCCCCTGCAACTCTTGTATTTTTAATTTTAGCGTCTCAATTTGCTGAGTTTTTTCCTCAACAACTTTCCTGTTCTCAACGAATTTCTGCAGTAGTGTAATTGAGATCAAATAGAGTGGTATTGAAATTCAGAAAGATCCGAAGTACGATTCCAGAGGTGGGAAGCTTACACCTATTTCTCGACGCAAAATTTCTGAAATAAATCAATTTTTTTATGTTTGTAAATTAAACCCATTTCGTGCTTTGGGAAACTTCAATTGTCTATTAAAAACTAAAAAAATAAAAATATTTTCCAGGGATGGGAAATAAAATTTTTTTCGGCCCATTCCGTATATTGTAGTACATGTAGTAATTAAAATTATTACAAATTTAAAGTTTTTCTTTAACAAAACCTTTTTATACGTCATGAAAACTTGGTTTTTATATTCAAATTTTGCTTCCAGGGGTGGGAAATTGATTTTTTTATACGTGAAAGTAAAGGCAACTGATGTTTTTTTTTTGTTGCTAACTTAAACTGTCTTATAATTTAGGAAGAACAAAATTAGTATCAAATATTCAAATATAAAAAATAAAATTTCGAATCCAGGGATGGACAAGTGCAATATTTAATAGTACATGAAAGTGACTAAAATGGATAAAAATTAAATTAAAATTTCGCTTCCAGGTTTGGGAAAATGAAAGTTTTGTTGTGGTACATGTAATGTTTTGCAGTACATGTAATATCTAAACTGGTTACAAAATTTTAGTTTTTCTTACACAAATCTACTTTATACCTCATGAAGACTTGCATTGATAAAAACCATATAGAAATTAAAATTTCTCTTTCAGGGTTGGGAAATTGAAAATTTCTTTATACATAAAAGTAACCAAAAAGGCAATTAACGTTTCTTTGCTAACTAAAACTATTTTATATTTTAGGAAGATTCGAATCCAGGGTTGGACAAGTGCAATACTTTATAGTTCATGAAGGTGACCAAAATGGTTCAAAATTGTAAATTTTTCTTAAATAATACTGCTTTATACCTCATGAGGAGTTGCATTGGTAAAAAAACAAAAAAAAATAAAACTTCACTTGCGAAGTTTAAAGTTTTTTTTGTGATGGTTGCAAATTTTAAGTTTTTCTTAAATAAATCGACTTTATACCAAATGAAAATTTCGCTTCCAGGGCTGGGAAATTTAAATTTTCTTTATACATAGAAGTAACTAAAAAGGCAACTAACGTCTGTTTTTTTACTAATTAAAACTATTTTTTTTGTTCAGGAAAAACAATATTGGTATCAAAAATAAAAATATAGATTCCAGAGTTGGATAACTGCAATATTTTGTAGTACATGAAAGTGACCAAAATGGTTACAAATATTAAGTTTTTCTTAATTAAAACTATTCCATATTTGCATTGGTAAAAAAAAAAAAATTAAAATTTCGTTTACAGGGTTGGACAATTGAAATATTTTTTCTACATAAAAGTAACCAAAAACGCAATTAACGTTGTTGTTTTTGATAATTAAAACTTTTTTATAATTTAGGAAGAACTAAGTTGGTATTAAAATCTTAATACCAGGATTGGACCAAAAATTTTAAAAATTTTAATTTTTTTTGTCAAGTAAAACTATGTTACACTAAGAATTATTATAATTTTTTTTTTCTTGGACAAGCACTCAGGGGATGACTCCTACATATGATATGCATTGTGCCAGGAAAGTTGTTTATGGGAAGAAGGATAGAGGGAGTAGTGTTTGTGGACGTTCGATTTGAAGCTCCCCAAGTTAAAACTGACAGGAAAGACCTCTGCTGGAAGTTTCTGCCACATACGAACCGTTCGGCCAAAGAACGAATTCTCTCTGTAATGCGTGGTGTGGTTCACTGACAACTCAACCACAAAAGGATGCGCCCTATGGGAAGATCGGGTAGCTCGCAGAAATAAGCGGTTATCACGCACAAGCTCCCTTATTTCACCAGAACACATTCCGTTGTAGTATCGGTAGAACAGTGAAACACACCCCACGTTGCGTCGATGCTCCAGTGAGTCAATGGAGTTGGCTACCCAACTGTCACCGATGAGCTTCTTCGCTCTCTCTTGTACGCGGTCGAGCAACTTCAAAACAGACTTTGAAGCACCGGCCCATACATGAGAGTTGCTTCTTTTGAAATATGAGAAATGTGATCTGTCCATCGAACGTCACACTGAATTTTCATACCAAGAACTTCATATCAAGAACTTCTGATTCCCCAATACCTATACCATCCATAAACAGGGATGGCGCAGAACCTTCGACCAGCCGCCTATGCGTAAGCACGCAGCACTGCGTCTTATGAGGGTTAAAGTTAACCCTGTTCACGAGGCCCCATTTGGAGATTGACACGAGATCACTTGTGAGTGACTCGTTCATTTTTCGTCTCCTGACGTCAATCTCCTCCAGGCGTGGCCGGCTGGTGAACGAGAAAGAATGATTAATGCTGCTATCATCAGCGAAAGAGTAGATAAGGTTTGAAGTCTGACATAGAAGGCCATTTATAAAGATGAAGAAAAGAGTAGGATATAGAATAGAGCCTTGCGGCACCCTTGTATTAACCTTAAACTCGTCTGATGAGACCCCATCTATAACAACTCGTATAGTGCGGTCTCTGAGGAAGTTCGCTATAAACCGAGAGAAAATATGACCGACACCAAAAGTAGCCAGTTTTGACAGAAGTGCATCATGCCACACTCTATCAAATGCTTTTTAGGTATCTAGGGCCACCACCTTACTCTCGCCGAAATGGTGAATGGAATTACACCATTTTTCTGTTAACAGAGCGAACAGGTCTCCCGTAGAGAAGGTGTTGGTGTCCAGATACCTTACCAGGTGGAAGTTGGTCATACTTTTCATGACTTTGGAAAGTGCAGAACAGACTGCAATTGGGCGGTAATTTTCGGGGTATTGCGCCTCTCCTTTCTTGGGGATCGGCGGTACATTGGCTAACTTCCAGCACATTGGAAATTTATCGGAATGGTACGATGCACTGAATAGCTTAGCCAATCGACGCGCTAGCGTCGAAAAATACTGCTTCAAGAAAGTGCTGGAATGCCATCAGGCCCAGGAGACTTGTTTATGTTGAGATTCGCTAAAACCATTTTAAATGCTCGTGGTCTAAAGAATATTCTTGGCATAGTAACTGATACTCTTTCCACCACAGGCAATTGCTGATTGCAAGAATTACCTGCAAACATTTCAGCCAAAAGGTTAGCTTTATCAACAGGTCCAGTGAATATTTGGTCATCCCTTAAATGAGTTGGAATTGATCAACTAGCTTTATGCGTTTAACGAATGACCAAAATCTTTTACTACCTCTCGTGGCAGTAAGAACTTTAGCACGAAGGCGCTGTTCGTATAAAGCTTTTTCACGCCTTAGCACTCTGGCACACCTCGCTTGTTTGCGCAGCGCATCAATATTTTCGTTTTTATTATTCCGCCAAGTACTAGAGCTGCAAAACTATCGATAGTCGCACCATCGATAGTTTCGATAGTTTTAACAGGAAATATCGATACTATCGAATTTTTTTATATATGTATTTTGCAGTACAAATAAAAAAATTAAAATAGCATTACAATTTCTTTTATATTATTTACACTCGATTTTCTTATTGTAAATTCTAGTATAATAGTAGATTTTTATGTAAAAAATTTACGTAGTAAAATTTTATTAAAATAGTAAGTTCTTCATTTTTAGGCTGTTGATTCTTTTCACCCACAGTAATCTAGTCCATAATTGACCCTATTAGTTAAGTAAAAGAAACATATAATTGCAAAATATATTTTATTTCAGTTCAATAGTATTTGTAATATAAAATAGTATTTATAACATTAAAACAAAAGGTTTTAAAGTAATTGTGTAAGTAAAATTATATATTACATAAACAAAAAAGAAAATTCAGTATACAAAAATAAACATACTCAGGTACTAATATTAAAAATACAGAAAATTTTCATCACATTTTTTCAAAAGTATTAAACATATTCTTTATAAAAGAAAGCACAAAACTTAATAAAGCTTATAACTTGAGATCAGGGACCAAGTCATCGCACTCGTGATCGAATAAACTTTCGTATCGAATAATGTTAATGAAACTACAACAGTTCGATCAAAGTCAGTCGATAACGAGTGCGAAAATTTTAATTCAGTTTTTAAAATTGCTATTAACGTAAAACATACATACTACATATGTAAAAAGCTAAATTCTAATCAATAGAGATAGCAATAGCATAAACATAAAATTATTTACAAAAGCGTTCACTTAAATTTTATTATTAGTTTAACCAATCATTTTTATTAACAAACAAAAGTTTGTCAACTGTTTTTGGTTTTAGGCAACTTCTACGGTCTGAAATAATTGATCCAGCTTTACTGAACATTCTTTCAGATTCCGTAGAAGTTGCTGGGATACATAAATATCTTAGGGCGCAGCTTTTGACCATTGACATATTATCTCCAACATTCTGTAAATAATAAAAATTATTTTTTGTTTTCACCTCTTACCTTCCAATACGGCAGGGGTTCACAATGCATTGGAGAGTTTTCATTTTCAAGGTATTGTCTATAAGAAATTACAGCGTCTACTTGGTGGGTTCTTACTTTACTTGCGATTTTATTTCCAACAAATTTTAATAAAGATTGCTGTGGCACAAACTTTGGAACGGACTTAGAGGACGATGGTTCCATATTTGCTACAAGCGTAGCATTTTTCCGGCTTATGAAGCTTAACTCATTTTTTAAAATTTGGGCCCCATTATCTGCATTATTTTGGGCCCCATTATCTGCATTATTTTAGATTTGGCTTTATTTCATCCAAAGACTGGAAAAGTCCACACGTTAAGGGAATTACCAAGGATATTGTGACGGAGCTGCTTGGGTTGTTGCTACTTCAAATGGTGTAAGTAGCTCTTTTAAATCCGTAAGTACTGCTATGTCATCTGCTGTAAGAGGTGTCGGTGCTTTTGGCGTTTCTAATAAAACTTTAGAAATGTAGCTATTAGTAATTAATATTCTTTCAACCATCTTCAAAGCGCTATTCCATCTGGTGGGTACTTCTTGAAGTAGACTATATGGTTTTTCTCTACCTTGTTCAGCCTTAAATTTTTCGTAGGCAACCGTGCTGCTTTTAAAAAACGTCACAATTCTTTTACATTTTGACAAAATTTCTTTTAATTTAATTTCTTTTAAACAATCTTGCACCACAAGATTTAACGTGTGTGCAAAACAAGGCAAATGTCTTTTTTGCAATAGGTCGCATGCCTTGATAATAGTGCTATCGTTATCAGTTACTATACATATTACCTTCGCCATCACATCCCACTTTTCCAGCACAGCTTTTAAAGTTTTTGATATGTTTTCAGCATTGTGATTAGTTGTAGTTAAAAGCTTTTGTGTCGACAAAACAGCAGTATGCAATAAAAATTCTTCTGAGATAAAATGGCAAGTGACAGTGAGGTATCCCTCATTTGCACGCGACGTCCAACAATCTGTTGTTATTGCACAACATTCTATTTTGTTTAAAATCAGTTGTAACTTTAATTTAATTTTATTGTACAACTCAACCATCATTTTATTTTGCAGCGTTGTGCGTGACGGCAGGACGTAGCAAGGATCAAGACATTTTACAAAATTCTCGAAACCTTTATATTCCACAATGCTGAACGGCTGAACGTCAATGGCAATCATAGACATGAGAGCTCTGTCAATATTTTTCTTACGGTCTGTTTCTGGTCCGTATGCCTCACTTGTTTTAAAAAATTTAGTTATTGACTTGACTGGTTTTGCCGCTTTATTATATGTAGGGTGTGATCTTTTAAGATGGTCTTGTAAGTTAGTAGTATTCCCACTAGTTTTATAAATTTTGCTACATAAATGGCATTTAGCACACTTTTTGTTCTTCGTAGCTTCAAAATAAGTCCACACATCTGAATTCATCCTACGTACCTTGCTTGGAACAACCTCTTCATCGTCTTTATTTTGCAGAACATTCTCGTTGTCACTTTCTATTGAACCTGGACAGACAAACACCTTTCAACAGAAACAAACAAACATGTATTGTAATAGTACTTACTCTTTGATTTTTGTACGAACTTTTATATATATATTTTATTCTTTCTTTAAACAACTTTAATGCACTTAGAAATTGTAGCGTCATGTGCATAAAGAATACGAAGACAATAAAATACAAAAGTTTACCCGTCGAAAAGAATACGTCGAATGAGTATGCCTTTAAAATTATCCGAAAGTATCGCTGTCGATAGGCGCACCATCGATAGTCAGCCAAAAATAAAACTATCGATAGTACTATCGATTGTTTTCCAGCTCTACCAAGTACTGAATGCTTCCGGTCTGGATCTGATTGCCTCTTTGCAAGATTGGTTAAACCAAGATTTTTGTCTCGGCTTAACAGAAATTTTTTTGGATGGGATGAAGTATTTCATTCGCAGCAATATTATATTTCCAACCATTTCCGCCATTACGTCGATATTTTTATCTAAGAAACAAAGTTTCCAATTGAAAGTTCGATATAATTCGTTGAGCTCTGCACAACGAGCTTTTTCATATTCATATACATATTTTAAACGTTTCGTGGCTGTGGGTGAAACGTTTCGAAGTGCTGAGAACGAAAAAGAAGCAGAGATAGTACAATGATCCGAATAACCGAGAGGTGCACTGACGTTCACTTCATACTTTTGAGGGTGTGAAGTTAGTAACAAATCAAGCGTATTAAGTTGGTGCCCTTCAACATACGGTATATGTGTTGGTTCATTCACTAGTTGCGCTAGGTGATTATGCGGCCCTCTGAAGTTGTGTGACTCGAATGGCGAAGCCACGATGAGTAGTGGACATTGAAATCACCAGCAATAACAATTTCACTGTCCGGACAACTTTCGAGGATTTTTGATATAGAATCGGAAAGGGAATCGAAGCCCGATAAAGTTTGTTCCCTTCCCGCGTTTGGACTTCTATAAAGGAATCCGAAATGCAAACTATGTGTCCTGATCTTGAAGTTAGCCCAAAGGCAGCTAAATTCTGGATCATACAAGCCTAGTGATTGCTGGCTTTGGTGCACAACATCATTGCGTATATATAATGCAAGACCACGATGAAAGTTAAAAAGGTACAGAAGTTGATACCCAGGCACATAAAAATCCTGTGGGTCAGCATCCTCAGATACCTGGGTTTCACTTAAGGATAAAACATCCGGCCGATAGAGACAAACATGAGCATAAACTGAGAAGAAGTTCGCTCTCAAGCCTCGTATGTTGCAGAAGTCAGTTCTGAATCTACCTGCCATGAAATAAATCTAGGGAAATCCAAATAGTCGTCTGTCTTGTTAGTATTGATTCCAACGATGGTGATTACTGCTTTTCAGTGGCTACTAGGTGGTCAGTGCTATACCTTCACCACCAGGCAGCCAAACAGCAACCTCCACGCCGGAATCAACAATACAAAATTATTATTGTTAGATAGAGTAGGGGGAGTGGCACGATCGCAGAAGTGGACATAAAAGCCCTGAGCTGGTCACTATGTCCCACGGTGCCATCACTGATACAGGTAACCGTCGCTGATTAACAAAAAAAAACTGCCGTTTATTTTTCTTTAATTTATTCCTATTGTGTTTGTTGTTTTATTTTTTATTAAAGTAAGTTCCTTTTTATACTTCGGGAAGAGTTAAATTGGTATCAAAAATCAAAAAAATCTAAAAGACTGTTCTACGGTTGGACAATTAGAACTTTTTGGGGTATATGAAACGGATTTTTTACTTTTTGTTTTTAAATGAAGCATATTTAATATTTTTGAAGGACGTTGAGAGATATTAGAAATACGAAAAGTCAAACGTTTAGCATCCTAGCCGAAAAGAATTACATCTGTGAAGGGTATTTAAGATTCGGCACAGCCGAATATAGCACTTTTACTTGTTTTCTCTTTCTTTGATAACAGCTAATTACTTAAACTGCACTGCTCTGAATGTCTACACGACGCAGATAGAACCAGCGTCAACTGCAATTTTCTGCAGTGTAAGACAGTAGTTGAAATTGTAACATCTTACAAATATCTTGGAGTGATTGTGGACCATAATTTCAAATGGTATAACCATATCGAATATCTTAGAAAAAAATTACGGAAAGCCACCTATATGCTCTACCATCTTAAACAATGTTCGAATAAAAGGGTACTCAGCCAAGCATATTTCGCTCTGGTTGAATCGAATATTCGACATGGTATTACAGCCTGCTATTGCAGACAGCTTCAACTAACACAAAACCATTTAGTTAACATACTTGACGCTAAACCTCAATTGCGAACCTGTCAATAAAATGCCTTGACAGACAGCAGTAGCCATACCAATGATACAGAAAATGAACCCCACGAAAACCACATAACAACCAACATCAATCCCGTAGTCGTCTCAAGTGGATCATGCTATGGTATACGTGGCTGCCCGCTATACGCAAGCATTCAAGTAGGATTTCTGAGATCCCGTTTTGAAAGCAAATGCTATACTTAACAATAATGGCACCAGCATCTGGTATAGTAGTAACATCGCTAGCAGATACACAAACGCTACCAGCTATAGAACAAATAGCACCAGCAATAACAACATAGAAATCGTTTCCAACAACATCAACAACCCTAACAGCAGCAATAATAGCCCCAGCAACAATAACATCGCCAATTCCAATAACATCTATTACAATACAGCTAACACTAACAATATCAATTCAACCACTAACAACAATTCTGCCAACAGTGAAAATACTAACTTCAACACCGACTGAAATGTTGCAAATAGAGCTCTCAGAAACATTCAAATATTAAATATAAAAAGTATCTTTCATACAACACTTGATATTGAATTTGGTAAGAATGCCCGTTTCTTTAACAGAATTGACCACAATTACCAAACGCGGAGGAATTTCGAAGGAAGACTCAAAATTCCGAAATTCAAAAAAATTATGGCAAAAACACACTGGCTGTGCTGCTACCAAATATATTCAACGATATGCCCCTGGAATTTATTAATATGTCAGGGAATTGTTACAAAAGAAAAAAGGCTTTTACGAATTATTTTATGAACAAACAATAATCTGTAAAGTTGAAATCTATTATCAAGTAAATATATGTCAATTTTAGTTAGAATAATCAAATGAATTCATTTTAATAATGCAATGAATGCAATATAGCTGAATTTATATATATATATATATATATATATATATATATATATATATATTTATATATATATATATATATATATATATATATATATTTATATTATAATTGTATACTGTGCCAGACAAGCCAAAACGTCTTCGCAAGGTCATTATATATAAGTATCTTTGACATTTGTACACATATATTCTTCAATATCTAAATAGTCTAATAATGTTTTCACACTGACGTGCTATATTCGGCTGTGCGGAATCTTAAATTCCCTTCACAGATGTAATTCTTCTTTCTTTCTTGCTAAAACAGGAAGTAGGTTTAACTAAAAGATGTATCATAGTTTTACTTGACAAAAAAATTTTAATTTTTAAACTTTTTGGTCACTTTCACGTACCATAAAATATTTTATTTGTTCAACCGTGGAGTCGAAATTTTGATTTTTTAAGATTTTAATACCAATTTTGTTCTTCCTGAATTATAAAATAGTTTGAACTAGCACAAACAACAACGTCAATTGCCTATTTGGTTACTTTTATATATTTCAATTTCCCAACCCTGGAAACGAAATTTAATTTTTTTACCAACGCGGCATGAAATAGTTTTATTTAAGAAAAACTTAATATTTGTAACCATTTTGGCAAAATATTGCAGTTATCCAACTCTGGAATCTAAACATTGATTTTTTTTTAATTTTCGATACCAATTTTGTTTTTTCTGAACTAAAAATAGTTTTAATTAGTAAAAAACCGACGTTAGTTGCCTTTTTGGTTTCTTTTATGTATACAAAAATTCCAATTTCCCATCCTTGGAAACGAAATTTAAATTTTTTTACCAATCCTACTCTTCATTATGTATAAAGTCGTTTTATTTAAGAAAAAACTTAAAAATTGCAACCATTACTACAATATATTGCATGTACCAAAAAAAACTTTAAACTTGCCAACCCTGGAAGTGAAATTTAAATTTTTACGTTTTATTTTTAACCAATGCAACTCTTCATGAGGTATAAAGTAGTATTATATATATAAGAAAAATTTACAATTTTCAACCATTTTGGTCACCTTCATGAGCTATAAAATATTGCACTTGTCCAACCCTTCAAATTTTGATTTTTTTTTGGAAATTTTTGATACCAATTTTGTTCTTCCTAAAATATAAAATAGTTTTAGTTGGCAAAAACAAAAAAACAACGTCAATTGCCTCTTTGGTTACTTTTATGTAAAAAAAAAAAATTTAAATGTCCCAACCCTGGAAGCGAAATTTTAATTTTTAAAAATTGTTTATCAATGCAAATCTTTATGAGGTATAAAGTAGTTTTGTATAAGAAAAACTAAAATTTTGTAACCAGTTTGGTTATTACATGTACTACAAAATATTTCATGTACCTAAAAAAAATTTCATTTTCCCAACCCTGGAAGCGAAATTTTAACTTTTTGTTTATCAGTGCAACGCTTCATGAGGTATAAAGTAATTTTTTTTAAGAAAATTTTAAAATTTTTAACCATTTTGGCAAGCGCGGATCCATAGGGGGGTCATGACCCCCCCTGGGTTAGCTCAATACTGCTATCTATTTATTCTAAACTCATTGATAAATAAAATAAATACATATTACATAGGTATTTAAAAAAAATTTTTTTAAATAAATATTGTTTTGATGATGAATAAAAAAGTTCTGCTCAGCAGCAAGTATTTTTATCATGAATAAAATACAAAAGCAAAATTAGCCCGTATGAACGACTATTTATGTACAACAAAAGCAAAATTATGTATGTACATACATACATAGATAAGTGTTTGCTTGCTGTGTATCAGTGTTGAAAAATTCAGTACTTTAGTACTTTTTTCAGTCTTTTTTCATTCCAAAAATACCTCGGTACCCCCACGACATTTTCAGTACTTTTTCGTTACCACATATTTTACATTTTGCGCCTTTCAAATCTTAAACGTTGGCAATACTTTCAACGTTATTATAAACAGAAAATGTTTCAAATTTTTGGAAAAATGTTGCCAAAACTAAGAACGAAATGAATGATCTAATGTTTCCTGATATTTCGCGTATTGCTTTTGGAGTATTATCAATACCACATTCGTCAGCAGCAGTTGAGCGCATATTTTCAACACAAAATGCTGTAAAAAACAAGGAAAGAAATCGCTTAAATGTAGAAACTGTTTCAAGTTTGATCAAAGCTAAAGATCTATTAAAATCAAATGACAGTTGCTGTTTTAATTATAATATTTCAAACGATCTCATAAAGTAAATTTGCTTTATCCTAAAAAAAACTACTCGAAAGCTTTATTTTGAAATATGTGTATGTAAATACCTTTAAACTTAAGTAAGAACTGAATTACATTTTTATTTTTTTTTTATAAAAGTTTAAATTTTTTTGAAACTAAAAACTACAAATGTACCTTTTGTTTATATATAACAAAGTTTATTTAAATATACTTTATTATATACTTTATTATACCTATAAACTCGACATATATGAATTCAAATAAACCATTTTTTGTTCAATTAATTTTTATAAATAAATATTTTTTACAAATGTACCATTTAGTGCAAAAAAGTACCCTTTCTGTTATAGGTCAGTACCATTTCAAAATTTTAATTTTGCAACACTGCTGTGTATTAAAATAACTTGTGTATTAAACTAAGTCCTCTTTCACACACATCAGGTATACTTGATCAGTTTTTCTTCAATTTTCCTTCGAACCTGCATTTACGTTCACACACGAAACGTCATGGCAAGTTTTTCTTCATTGCTGAACATTCATTTAATACTCGTATATTACGGATGATAAAATAAAAGAAAATATAAAAACTGACTTCGCCGCTCTCTTCTAAAAGATCAATACTTGACGAGTCAAACCTGACGTGTGTGAAAGGAGTCTAACTCCTCTGCTTTGATTTTATTCAACGTCAACCACGAATGAAAAACATAATACAATTGTACTTTTTTTGGTACAATTAGACTTTGTTGGTACTGTGGTACTACCACGACTAATTTGGTACAATTGAAATATCTCACTCAAAAGCTTACACCTAGTTCATAAAAACGTTTTATGCTTGAAAATTTTTGTTAATTTCTCAGTGAATCAGTTAATAAACATAAAATATTTCTGTGAATTATACGGTTACATAATCAAAGATTTTGTGTGAACTTTTTATTACATACAGTATTCCAGTCAGCACTTCATGACATTTTCGGATCGTTTCTTACTCCTCTGCTTGTTCTATATATTTATTTTGTCGTTTCTTTTTGAAAATGTTTGTTCTTTCGAGAGAAAACGGTTCTTTAAACCCGAATCTTTCAAAATAGTGTCTTATGTCTCATATTTCTGCTAAATTATGGCTCATTTAAGTAACGGACTTACAATTATTTGCTATAATTTTTCGCAACAGAAACATTTTTCATCGTTAGGCTGCCTTATATTTGATTCAAAAACAATCACGTTGAAAAAGGGAATAATAATTGATTTCTAAATACCGAAAAAGTTTTCAATCAATGTCTCGTTGCCTCAATGTTAAACTACCAGAAAAGTCCGGAAAAAATAGAAGATGCTACAACGAGTTATGATAAGTGTGTGCAGGTAATGAAGCAACATTTCAAGGCACCAACCTCAGGTTTTGCAAAACGGAGACAATAAACGAATGGGCCGTACGTGTTCGATCATTGGCAGTTAATTGTGAATTAGCTGCAAATTTATCAACAGCAATTCGTGATAAATTTGTAATGGACACGGGTTCAGAAAATAATGTAATTTCGGATAAAACGTACAAATCTATTTTTAGTAATTATCGTCTTCGTAAAGTTACAAAACGAGATTTAAGTATGGCGTACCAGCAAATAGAATTAGATGAGGAATCGCGCAAGTATACAACTATCTCTACGTCCAAAGGTCTGTTCCAGTATACCAGGCTTATATATGGTATACGTTGTTGGTAGGTTTAGACGGCGTGGTAGTGTTTTTAGATGTCATTTTAATAAGTGCGCCTAACCGTAAGCTGCATAACGCACGTCTCGAGCGGGTTCTAAAAATTTTAAGCAATGTCGGGTTTAAATTGTCACCTGAAAAATGTGAATTTGTCTGTAAAGAAATTAAATATTTGGGTCATGTTATAAACAGAGAGGGTTTGCATATGAATCCTGAAAAAATGAGGGCGATTTCTAAAATTTCAAACCCGAACAATGTAAAAGAACTACAAGCATTTTTAGGCGTGGTGAACTTTTACAGACGATTTTTGCCAGATGTGTCCACATTGCTCCACCCGTTACATCAACAACTAAGAGCCAGTACCGAGTTCAAATGGACTCGAGAATGCTCGATGGCTGTTGAAAAGTTAAAAAGTAGTCTAGTAGCAAAAAATTGTTTAACACATTTTAATGCAAATTTTAAAACAATATTAACTGTGGATGCCAGTCCTGTAGGTGTAGGGGCTGTGTTGTCACAGGTGGACGCGAACAACCAAGAAAGACCCATCGAATTCGCTTCCAGGGCGTTAACGGATGCGGAAAAGAGATATTCACAATTAGATCGTGAGGCCGTGGCGATTTTATATGGGGTAAAAAAGTTTCATCAGTATGTGTATGGGCGTCAGTTCACGTTAGTTACTGATAACAAACCTTTGCAGCATATTTTTAATCCTAAAAAGGGAATCCCCGTAATGGAATCAAATAGATTGCAACGGATAGCATTAACTTTGTCAGGTTAACAATTTGATATTTCTCATGTTAAATCAACAGGTAATATAGCCGACTACTTTTCAAGATATCCTGGGGGATCAGATGTGAACCGAAATGACTTTCCACAAGATTTGTATGTAAATTACGTCATCGAAGTACTTACTGACAGAAAAATTTTAAACTTTGCAACTAATAGTATAGAAACGGGAAAAGATGAGGTTTTGCAACAAGTGCGCAAATACATTGAGTCAGGCTGGCCTGCTAAGTGTACTGTATCCGAATTATTGCCATATTTCTTAAAAAGAAACGAAATGTTCATTGAATCTAACAGTCTGTTTTGGGGATATAGGGTGATTATAGCTTCCAAACTAAGAAGTGATAGGGTTAGTTTTTTGCATGCATCACATATGGGCATAGTAAAAATGGAAGCTATGGCGCGTGAATGTTGTTGGTGGCCAAATCAGGGCAAAGACTTAGAGGAGATAGTGAAGGAACGTGAACCATGCTTAAAAACACGAACCAATCCCCCTCAGCAAAAGCTAATTCTTTGGCCTAGACCAGAGGAAGTTTGGACAAGGCTACATATAGACTTTTTTGGTTAATTTTTTTTTTTTTTTTTTTTATGAGTACGACCAGCACTCAGACCCCTATATATGCAATGCATTGCGCTGGAACTGAAAACGAGGGGATAGTATTGAGGAGACAGATTAGGAAAGCTGAGAATATAGACAGTTTTTTTTGTAGCTATTTCAACCTTTTACTTCGCCGGCTAATTTTTGCCGACGAAGGTGGGTGCTGTTGCTCTGCTTTTACTACATGATAGTGTCAGTCGCTGCCAATTATGTTCAGTGACTATGCCTTCATCATTGAAACAGGCTGGCAACAACTAACACAACCACGCACGAATGCTGTTTAGAAGAATTCAACACAATATTTCATGACTCAGCGCGGGCTCGAACTCACGACCCTCCGCTTCATAGTCTCGTGTTCTACTATTTCAGCCAATAGCACCCAAAGCGTTGGTGTTTAGTGGTGGTGGACAGTAGCAGTAAATGGATTGAGTGTGTGGATATGGGTACTAATACAACTAGCCTGGCGACACTCTCAGCTTTAAGAGATTTGTTTGCTCGTTTTGGTTTACCGAAAAGTATTGTTTCTGACAATGGAACATCATTCGTATCCAAAGAATTTAAAAGTTTTTTTGCATTTTAATGGCATTGAACACATTACAACTCCTATAGGAAACCCTGCTACTAATGGTCAGGCTGAAAACTCAGTTAAAGCAATTGTAATGTATCAATAACTGAGTTCAACAGCGCACTTTCCAGATTTTTATTTGACTACAGGAACACAGTACATTCTATCACTGGTGTTTCACCTGTTCAATTAATGTTTAATAAACGCAAGCTAAGAACAAGACTTGATTTAATTAATCCCAACAGAAAAATTGTCAAAATGAATAACGACCAAGTAAAGGTATATGTAAAAAAGAAACAAACAAATCAAATTAAATATCATAAAGGCCGTAAAAACAACGTTTTTAATGAAGATGATAAAGTAATATGCAAAGATTATTCGATTCCGGGTAAGGTTTCTTGGGCTAGAGGCTCAGTGCTTAAGAAGCTTGGGAAGCAAACATATTCAGTAAAGACTGAAAATAATAAGACTTGGAAAAGGCATGCGAACCAAATTGTCTTATGTGCTGAACCTCTTAATGAAAATAGCACAATTCCAACAACCGTAGCAGACCCATTAATGTTTAAGATTATGTCTCTTATGTGCTAAGAAACGAAATTATGATGGCGGTAGTTGTAGGGTATTCACGTAGTAAGATAATGTTATTAGCAACATTTTTATTAAATATCAATATCTATATCTTTATGATCATTACTCTCTATAATTATTATCATTATTATATTCAGCACATATTAAATTGAGTATATACATTTTTGTGAACAAAGGGATAACTGTAACCAATATGTTACTGTCTACCTTATTTGTACAAGTTATAGTTAAGTCACTCACTAAATAGTCATTTAAGCAGCAACATTAAATGTATAATACAGAATTAAAATAAAAGGCATATCTGTTTTCAATATACTAAACTCTGGGTCTTATTTGCACAATCTGAGTTTATTACAGGTACAAAATCAAAATAGCTCTTTTCCAGACCTGAAGTCAACTCTTGTTTGCATAAACACTTGAATAAAACATGTTCGATTACCAGACGGACAATTAAGCAAACTGATATGATACTGCGATGATACTGCTTTCATTCAACAATCTCTTTTGCTGCGTGGTCAAAAGAGAATAAAAACTTTCATGTATGAGGTCAGTAAAAGATGTTCGATCTCGAGTCGTCTCACACATACTTGTATGAAGCGTTCATCACTACTTTGTATCGTTTTATTAGAAACATAAAAAAATCATTTATGTACATGTATATGAAATGTACACAAGTTCACTTGTTTATTGTGCGGATCATTTAAATTTTAAAATACAGTCGAATCCGATTTAGCGCAACACGCCTTACTGAAAAAAATCGGATTACTGAATGCGATACAAGTCCCCGCACTGATTTTAAACGCAGCTAGTCTTATTCACTTCGCTTTAGCGAAACATCGCTTTTTTGAAAATATCGTATTACTGAAAACCAAAAGCTATCCCACAATTACGTTTTGTATGAAACTTTCTTCACTTTTGTGAAAAAATAAACAATAACAAATTTATTTATTAGAAATCGATTGCATAACTTAAGGCTGAAAAAAGTTTGCATGTATTGTCCGCTAAAACATTAAATGTAAAATGTATTTGCCCTTTTCGCTCTTACGAACCTTATTGTATTTTTCTATTATATTGTCAATGCAAGTGGCTAGACATTTTCGAGGAATTCGTGAAAAATTTCAACAACAAAATGAATAATTCTATAAATAATTTTTTTTAAATAAAATGTTTACGTTAAATTGACGTAAAAAATATATACAGATTTGATATAAAAAAATATTGTTTTACTGATTTTAAGCAGTACGCTTAACTGTAACAAATTCCAGTAATCCGAACTATGTTTTAGAGAACAAATCGGATAACTAAAAAAAAAGTTTGGTTTTGGTTATTTCCAATAAAGCGGAGTCGACTGTAAAGCTAAACATTTTTTAATCGAATTTCCGTGATATTAGTAGCTTAGTCAAGTTTTTTTAAATACAAAACCGTAAAGGTGCGTTTAGACTATGCTAATATTTGTCCAAACACAACAAATAATGGTTTGGGCTAATAGTATGGTTTGTGACTAATGTTTGGCCATGCGTTTAGATTGCACTAATATTTGTTTGAATTTTATTTGCACAAATAACAGAAGATTTTGTGTCAGCCATGTTTGGTACAAATATTTGTATACCTCTTTACACTGCACTAATAATTTTATTTGTCCGGTGTGTATGACAAACATCTGTCAAATAATGTTGTTGTTATGTTTATGAAATCCATCTGCCAAATAGTATCAAATTGTGTTTGTGAAGCAACGTAAAAAGTTAAAATGTTTAGTGACAGTGATATTGAAGATTTATTATTAATAACTGCTGGAGCTATAGCAGTTTCAGAAATCCAGCAAAAAGAAAAAAAGAAGATCCAGAAGAATGTGGGTTCGAGCTTGGGTGCAGCGTCGTAAAATGGAAGGATGTTGCCAAAAACTTCTGAAGGAACTACGTTTTGAAGAACCATCGCTACATAAAAACTTCGTTCGCATGGGTTCAAATGACTTCGATTACTTGGTAACTTGATTACAATATTCAGCATATTAACATTAAATATATGTTAATGTTTTTCAAATAAAGCTGTATCTAGTGGCGCCGATTATAACAAAGAAAACCACACATTTGAGGGAACCAATATCTGCGTCTGAAAGATTGGCTCTGACTTTGCGATATTTGGCCACTGGCGAAAGTTTCTCGTCGTTGCAATATGTTTTTAGGATTCCACCATGCACGATATCAGGAATTGTGCCAGAAGTGTGCGATGCTATTTACAATGTTTTAAAAGCAGATTTTATGAAGGTAACACTATTTTTAGTTGCAATGTTTCAATTACGTTTTCTTTAATTAAAAGGTTCCGTCGAAAGAAGAGGAGTGGAAAAGCGTTGCAGATGAGTTTCAGGAAAAATGGAATTTTCCAAACTGCCTTGGTGCCGTAGATGGCAAGCACGTGGTGATGGTGGCTCCTAAGAATTCAGGAAGCGTATTTTATAATTATAAAGGTTGTGCAAAATTTATACAAAAATAATTGATAAATTAATAAATTTTTTGTTCTATTTTGCAGGCACACATAGTATTGTGCTCATGGGCATTGCCGATGCGTCATATAAATTTATTTACATAGACGTTGGAACAAATGGTCGAGTTTCTGATGGGGGCGTTTTCCGGAGAACTGCATTCTATGATGCGCTACAAAACAATTCTCTCCATCTTCCTCAGCCTGTCCCATTGCCCGAAAGGTCAAAATGCATGCCGTTTGTCCTAGTGGCTGATGATGCATTTTCTGCAAGCACAAATCTTTTGAAACCCTTCAATAAGAGCAGGCTTGATGGTATTCAACGCATCTTTAATTATCGCCTATCAAGAGCACGACGCGTTGTAAAGAATGCTTGTTGTGCATTACACAATTTTCTATTGATAAGAAACCCAAGAATTTACTTGACGTCTTCATTGATTGATCGTGATAATGCCGATGGTAGCATTACTCCAGGAGAATGGCGGAATGATGCAATTGACTTATCTTTACATCCTCTCATAAGACAACGTTCTTACAACAGCGAAACAATAGACGAAATTAAGAATGAATTCAGCCAGTACTTTATAAATGAAGGAGAAGTGCCCTTTCAATATCAACAAATATAACTGCATTGCTGTCTATTTTTAAAATAATATTTGTCAATTTGAAGTATATTTTTATTAAAAAAAATTAAGGCACATTCTTTGGCAATCTAAAGATTAATGTTTGTTAAAAAAGGTAAAAATAAGGCACATTCGTTGGCAATCTTAAAATTAATGTTTGATAAAAAAAATAATAAGGCAAATTCTTTGGCAATATTAATATTAAGGAAAAAATTATCATATTTGGCAATATTAATATTAAGGAAAAAATTATCATATTCATCATTTTCAATTAAAGAGCTGGTTCAGCTCTGTCGCTACATTTTGTTTTTGTTTGAGCTCACTTAATTCTTTAAGCAAAAAACCTCCAAGACTTCTTCTTATGTTTGCAGCATCGCCTTCATTCAAAGCATTGAGCTCACTGACTATGTAGCGTCCGAATTCCTCATTAGGGTTTAAAGATTTGCGCCTGTCCTTAATAGTTTGAACAACATCACAAAATGTTGCCATGACATTTGTCGTTGTGTTGTTTGACAAAGGCGCAGATGATAGGGCTGATTCTGTAAAAAAAAGGTTTTCTGATAACAATATTAACAATAATGAATACATTCTCATTAGTTTACCTTCGCTTTCAAATAAAATATCTAAATTTGTTGTTGTTGGTTGCCGCTGGCTAACCTCCGCACGTCCAACAAAAGCCATGGAGTCGAAATATTTCCACTTTGGTGCATTGTCTGCACCTTGTCCAGATTTGTTTTTTTTTGTTGAGGTAGCCCCGGTACTGAATCCTCAAATTCGACTATTTTGTGGAAACTTCCTCCGCTGTAACATTAAGCATATCGCCAATTTCAGTCCATGCGCTATCCCGCATGGGTTTTTTGTGGTAGTCAGCACTTGATGCATTCCAAATGCAAGGATGGCATTCCACTTCGCCGATCAGTTTAAATATATTTTCTTCGCTCCAGTCGTGCGTCATCCTCTTCCTTTTGGTTTTTTTGGCAGATGGTGGCGATTCAATAATTGCTGCATTGATGTCCATTTTCTTTCAGAAAAATATGCTTTATAATAAAGAATTACAAAAAAGCGTTATTTACTTACCAATCTGTCAAACGAATTGACCAGTATTGCCATTTTAATTTATTTCATTTTTTATATGTTAAGCACTGTCAAAAATAACTGCTGGCAACCCACGTTTCTACAATTATTTGTCGCTATTTGTTCCGCCAAAAATATTGTGAGAACAAACAAAATATCGAGCCAAATATTTGTAACGACGTGCTGACAAAGTGTTTACACTATGCAAAGCTTTATTCACAAACAAAGATTTTTTTAGCCAACAAACAGTCGAAAAATATTTGGTGGCTAACAAATTCGAGTGTTTACACTAGGACAAACAAAATTTTTATGATTTTGCACAAATATTAGCACAGTCTAAACGCACCTTAAGAAGTACATTATTTTGCATTATTTTACAGTACTATCTCGATAATCCGGACACCATAAATCCTGAGCATGTTCGTGTTACTGGAGTGTCCGGATTACAGATGCTAATTTTTTTACCTGCATACATACATAATGCAAATGATAAAAACTAAATCAATTTTATATTTATTTATTAAGTTTTTTATTAAAAAGAGAATATAGTTCAATAAATGTTACATTTATATGTAGTATATGAAACGAAAATTCATATATTTGTTAGACATAAATTCTCTTAATTCATCCAATAGTTCACACTTCTTTTTATACCCTCCAAAAAAGAATTTGGAGGGTATATTCACTTTGTCATTCCGTTTGTAACGCATCGAAATATACATCTCAGACCCCATAAAGTATATATATTCTTGATCAGTGATGAAATCTAAGACGAACTGAGCATGTCCGTCCGTCCGTCTGTGGAAATCACGATTCAGTCCAAACGAAAAGAGCTAGACTCTTGAAATTTGGCATAAATATATTTTAAAACTTAGAGCAGGTTAAGTTCGAAGATGGGCTAAATCGGGCAAGAGGGAAAAAAGTTCCCCTAAGAAGAACTAAACCAACCCAGAAAAAACAACATAATTTTTAAAGTTTTTTGGTTATTTTGTTAAGCAAATGATATATTTTTATGTCAAATACTTGGAGCCATTAAATAAAATAAAAATATTTTTTGACCCCGCCCACTTTAGTGGCGGGCAAAAATAGCATATGAGCAAAAATAGCATAAAAATTTAACAAATTGTTTTACTTAAGCCTATATTCCTTAAAAATAACACTTTTAAGCTTTAATGACGAAGCTGAGACGAAACCTGGTACTACTCTGCCCTACCCCCTCCTTCCCCTTCGCCCCCTAAATGACCCTACCAAAAAAAAAATTTTATTTTAAATTTTGTATAAAATCATCCCAAGCATTTATCTTTAGAGTTTTCTGACTGCCGATTTCTGCCCTACCTCCCCCCCCCCACCTCTTCCTTTGCCCCCTAAATGACCTTACCAAAAAAAAAAAATTTTTTTTAAATTTTGTATATAATCATCCCAAGCATTTATCTTTAGAGTTATATGACTGCCGATTTCTGCCCTACCTCCCCCCCCCCCACCTCTTCCTTTGCCCCCTAAATGACCCTACCAAAAAAAAATTTTTTTTTTTAAATTTTGTATATAATCATCCCAAGCATTTATCTTTAGAGTTTTATGACTGCCGATTTCTGCCCTACCCCTCCCCCCTTTTCCTTTGCCCCCAAAATGACCCTACCAAAAAAAAAAAATGTTATTTTAAATTTTGTATATAATCATCCCAAGCATTTATCTTTAGAGTTTTCTGACTGCCGATTTCTGCCCTAGCCCCCCCCCCCCTTCTTCCTTTGCCCCCTAAAATTACCCTACCAAAAAAATAATTTGTGGGCAAAAATAGCATAAAAATTTAACAAATCGTTTTACTTAAGCCTACATTCCTTAAAAATAACACTTTTAAGCTTTAATGACGAAGCTGAGACGAAACCTGGTACTACTCTGCCCTACCCCCTCCTTCCCCTACGCCCCCCAAATGACCCTACCAAAAAAAAATTTTTTTTTTAAATTTTGTATATAATCATCCCAAGCATTTATCTTTAGAGTTTTATGACTACCGATTTCTGCCCTACCTCCCCCCCCCCACCTATTCGTTTGCCCCCTAAATGACCTTACCAAAAAAAAATTTTTTTTTTAAATTTTGTATATAATCATCCCAAGCATTTATCTTTAGAGTTTTATGACTGCCGATTTCTGCCCTACCCCCCCCCCCCCCCCCTCTTTCTTTGCCACCAAAATGACCCTACCAAAAAAAAATGTTTTTTTAAATTTTTTATATAATCATCCCAAGCATTTATCTTTAGAGTTTTATGACTTCCGATTTCTGCCCTACACCCCCCCCCCCCCCTCTTCCTTTGCCACCTAAATGACCCTACCAAAAAAAAATGTTTTTTTAAATTTTTTATATAATCATCCCAAGCATTTATCTTTAGAGTTTTATGACTTCCGATTTCTGCCCTACACCCCCCCCCCCCCCACTCTCTTCCTTTGCCACCTAAATGACCCTACCAAAAAAAATTTTTTTTTAAATTTTGTATATAATCATCCCAAGCATTTATCTTTAGAGTTTTATGACTGCCGATTTCTGCCCTAGCCCCCCCCCCCCCTACTTCCTTTGTCCCCTAAAATGACCCTACCAAAAAAAAAAATTTTTTTTTTTAAATTTTGTATATAATCATCCCAAGCATTTATCTTTAGACTTTTATGACTGCCTGTTGCTGCCCTACCCCCTCCTCCTCCTTTGCCCGCTAAATGACCCTATTAAAAATAAATATAAATTTTTTTTGTATTTTGTGTGGATATAATCATCCCAAGCAATTATTTTTACAGTTTTATGTGTATCTGTTTCTGCCCTACCCCCTCTCCCCCTTCGCCCTTTAAATGACCCTATCAAAAAAAAAAATTTTAATTTTGTATATAATTATCCCAAGCATTTATTTTTAGAGTTTTATGACAAAGGTGAAATGTTTCCCCCACAGCCCTTGCCAGAGCGACCCCGCCAAAATACAGTTTTTATAGCCTCCAAAGAGAATTGTGATGAAGTCTAAGACGGTCTAGCAATGCCCATACGTTCGTCTGTGGAAAACATGATATTGTATATTTTTGAACCCCGCCCCCTTTAGTGGGCGTTGACGTACGATATTATATAAAGGAACTCTGTCCCACCAAGTTAAACATATCAAATTCACTTACTAAATATTTGGAGGGTATTTAAGATTCGACCCGGTCGAATATAACGTTTTTACTTGTTTATTCTTAAACTTTTATGTGATATCTTGCTATTACTATTCATTCACCTTTATTGTGTTTGGTGTTTTTTGCTTTCAGATACGACATTTTGTAATAGATTAAACAATATTTTGTCTTTAAGCTATTACAATTTGTCGAATTTTCAGGCGTTAAAGGCCAAACACAATAGCGGTGATTGTTTTACAATGTCCAGTTATATAAAGAAATTTTTAAAAATATGTATAGCTTAAACTTTATTAAGTTTTGCGAACCTGTGTCAACAAAAACACTCAACTAACTAAAGCAATATTGCAAAAATTCTACGCCTAGACGAATACTACAGTAAAAAGTTCCGTTGTTATACAACGAGTACTCGTATAACATGAATGAAACAAAAAAAATTAAATAAAATTACTGTCCCTATTATAGAGTAAAAAAGTGATACTGTTCGGTTTGTAACAGTGTCCGGATTATATATGTGTCCGTAAAATCGCGTGTCCGGATTATCAGGATAGCACTGTAATGTGTTTTAAGGTAATATTAACACTATAACGTTTAAAATCTATTCGTATTAATGATAATTTTATATTAGGTATCAGGTTTGTAAAATTTTACCATGATTTTAAATTAAAGTTTTGTGATGCTAGTTTAATATTCCCTTTTTTTCTGTGCGTATCGACTGAATTTCAACTACAACTTAATGTTTGTAATTTAAACCTATTTCGTGCTTTGGGAAGCCTCAATGGTCTATTAAAAACTAAAAAACTAAAATTTTTTTTCCAGGGATGGGAAATAAAAATTTTTTTTCGGCCTATTCCGTATTTTGTAGAACATGTAGTAACTAAAATTTTTTAAAATTTCAAGTTTTTCTTAAAAAAAAAACACTTTATACGTCATGAAGATTTGCATTGGCAAAAAAAAAATATTTTTTATACTCAAATTTTGCTTCCAGGGGAGGGAAATTGAATTTTTTTTATACATGAAAGTAATCAAACAGGCAACTGATGTTTTTTTTTTGTTTTTTGATGACTAAAACTGTCTTATAATTTAGGAAGAACAAAATTGGTATCAAAAATTCAAAAATAAAAAATTAAATTTCGAATCCAGGGATGGACAAGTTCAATATTTTATGGTACATGAAAGTTACCAAAAAGTTTAAAAATTTTAATTTTTTTGTCAAGTAAAACTTTAAAGTAAAAAAATAAAAGTTCGCTTCCAGAGTTGGAAAATCGAAATATTTTTCGTACATAAAAGTACATACATATACAAATTCCAAATTTTGTGTTTTTAGTGAATTAAACGTATATTATATATCAAAAAAAATTAAATTAGTATTAAAAAATTAAAAATTCGGTTCCAGGGTTGGAAAATCGACATTTTCTTATTCATAAAAGCAGCCATTTCATTTGTTATATTTGATTTTTATGATGAATTATACCTACTTTATATATCAGAAAGAAGTAAACTGGTATTAAAAACCAACAAAATCTAAAAGACGATTCTATGGTTGGACAATTAGAACTTATTGGGGTACATGAAACGAATTTTTTGTTTTGTTTGTAAATTAAATCTATATAATATTTTTGAAAGACGTTCATAGGTATTAGATATAAGAAAAGCCAAACATTTAGCTTCCTAGCCGAAAAATTTAAACGTTTTCTCATATATAAAAGTAACATCATTTTGATTTCTTAATTAAACCTACTTTCTGTTTTGGCAAAAAAGAAAGAAAAAAGAATTACATCTGTGAAGGGTATTTAAGATTCGGCCTAGCCGAATATAGCACTTTTACTTGTTTTAGTTTTTAATAGGCCATTGAGGCTTCCCAAAGCACGAAATATGTTTAATTTACAAACTTAAAAAAAATAATTGATATGTAGTAAGTATTTTCACGAACATTTATATTGCTATTTTAAATTGAATTAAGATTCAAAGGCTAATTGTTCGAAATTTGTTTTTAAAACTCAGAAAGACATGATAAATATTCCAAGGCACAAAGGAAAGTCAACATCAGTTTTATTCAAATTACACAGCAGAGCAGAACAGCTGTTTTCGAAAGCCGCAACACATTCATCATCAGTGCTCATGTGTATTGTGTTTATCACCACTTATTAAGTGGCTTAGTTGAATGTGATAACAGTTCCTATTTACACAAATTTTATTGTGAAAAAGAATCCGAGAACTGTATCAACCTGAAGTTATCATGTTATTGCTTTAATACCCGTGTTACCGTTTGATTATTTTTCTTTATGTCATATTTTTCTGAATATTTTGTTTCATCATACCTAAGTCAAACTTTAAGTGGTGATAAACACAACACATGAGCACTGATGATGAAGGTTTTTTATACCCTTCACAAAAAAGTGAAAGGCGATTAAGCGATGTCCGTCCGTCTGTACATGAAATCGGTTCTTGGACCATTGGAAATGAGCCTAAATAGAGTGGTATTGAAATTCAGAAAGATCCGAAGTACGGTTCCAGAGCTGGGAAGCTTACACCTATTTCTCTACTCAAAATTTATACCAAAAATAATTTTTTTTTTAATGTTTGTAAATTAAACCTATTTCGTGCTTTGGGAAGCTTCAGTGGTCTATTAAAAACTAAAAAAATAACAAAAAATTTTTTCAGGAATGGGAAATTAAAAGTTTTTTTTCGGCTCATTCCGTATTGCACTACTAACATGTAGTAACTAAAATTTTTAAAAATTTTAAGATTTTCTTTAACAAAACCTCTTTATACGTCATGAAGATTTGCATTGGCCAAAAAAAAAAGTTTTTTAGATTCAAATTTTGCCTCCTGGGTTGGGAAATTGATTTTTTTTTATACGTGAAAGTAATCAAACAGGCAACTGATGTATTTTTTTTTTTGCTAACTAAAACGGTTTTATAATTTAGGAAGAACAAAATTGGTATTAAAAATTCAAATATAAAATTTCGAATCCAGGGATGGACAAGTGCAATATTTAATAGTATATGAAAGTGGCTAAAATTGATACAAATTTTGGAACAAATACACTTTAGCTACGCACTTCCGGTTGAGATGAAATTTCGCATATCGATACAAAATTTAAAATAAAACGAAAATTTTAAATGGTGAAAGTCTCGGAAATGCATAGTTTTCGTGTTATGGACTTCCGAAATTTTCGTATAAAATTGCAATGTTTTTATAAATTTTTTAATTTACTTAGACAATATTGGTATCATTTGAAAGGTTTTGAAGTAATCTTATGATATATGCAAAATTTAGGAAAAAGTTCTTCGGCTTCGCTAACTAAAGCTTCTATGCATAGCCGGCCTTCGGCCGGACTGAAAGACTTTCCTCTCTATGGTATATTAAACACCGGCTTCTCTAACTAAAGTTTCTCTGCATAGCCGGCCTTCGGCCGGACTGAAAGATTTTCCCCTCTATGGTATATTAAACACCGGCTTCTCTAACTAAAGCTTCTTTGCATAGCCGGCCTTCGGCCGTGCTGAAAGATTTTCCCCTCTATGGTATATTAAACACCGGCTTCTCTAACTAAAGCTTCTCTGCATAGCCGGCCTTCGGCCGGACTGAAAGATTTTCTCCTCTATGGTATATTAAACACCGGCTTCTCTAACTAAAGCTACTCTGCATAGCCAGCCTTCGGCCGGACTGAAAGATTTTCTCCTCTATGGTATAACAAACACTGGCTTCGCTAACTAAAGCTTCTCTGCGTAGCCGGCCTTCGGCCGGATTGAAGGATTTTCTCCTCAATGGTATAACAAACATCGGCTTCGCCAACTAAAGATTCTCTGAATAGCCGGCCTTGGGCCGGACTGGAAGATTTTCTCCTCTATATATAACAAACACCGGCTTCGTTAACTAAAGCATAGCCGGCCTCCGGCCGGACTGAAAGATTTTCCCCTCTATGGTATATTAAACACCGGCTTCTCTAACTAAAGCTACTGCATACCCAGCCTTCGGCCGGACTGAAAGATTTTCTCCTCTATGGTATAACAAACACCGGCTTCGCTAACTAAAGCTTCTCTGCATAGCCGGCCTTTGGCCGGATTGAAGGATTTTCTCCTCAATGTTATAACAAACACCGGTTTCGCCAACTAAAGCTTCTCTGAATAGCCGGCCTTCTGCCGGAATGAAAGATTTTCTCCTCTATGGTATAACAAACACCGGCTTCGTTAACTAAAGCTTCTCTGCATAGCCGGCCTTTGGCCGGACTGAAGGATTTTCTCCTCTATGGTATAACAAACGCCGGCTTCGCTAACTAACGCTTCTCTGCATAGCCGGCCTTCGGCCGGACTGAAAAATTTTCTCCTCTATGGTATAAAAAACACCGGCTTCGCTAACTAAAGCTTCTCTACATAGCCGTCCTTCAGCCGGAGTGAAGGATTTTCTCCTCTATGGTATAACAAACACCGGCTTCGCTAACTAAAGCTTTTCTGTGTTCATACATACATATACCTGTGTTCATACATACATATACCTGTGTTTATACATATATAAACCTAAATAAATTTAAAAAAATGTAGGAAAACTTTGCGTTTTTATATGAAAACAATGCATTTCCGAGACTTTCACCATTTAAGACTTTCGTCTTATTTTTCAATTTTTTATCGATGTGCGAAATTTCATTTCAATCGGAAGTGCGTAGCTAAAGTGTATTTAAGCCATAAAAACAATATAGAAAATTAGAATTTCTCTTTCAGGGTTGGGAATTTTTTTATACATAAGAGTAACCAAAAAGACAATTGACGTTTTTTTTGCTAACTAAAACTGTTTTATATTTTAGGAAGAACAAAATGGGTATCAAAAATGGCAAAAAAAAAAAATTTTCGAATCCTGGGTTGAACAAGTGAAATATTTTATGGTACATGAATATGACCAAATATATTAAGTTTTTTGTCAAGTAAAACTATGTTGGCAGTAAGAACTTTAGCACGAAGCCGCTGCTCGTATAAAGCTTTTTAACGCCTTAGCACTCTGGCACACGAAGTCCTCGCTGGTTTGCGCAGCGCATCAGTATGCAGCGCATCAGTATTTGCGTTTTCATTATTCCGCCAAGTACTGAATGCTCCCGCTCTGGATCAGATTGCCTCTTTGCAAGATTGGTTAAACCAAGATTTTTGTCTCGACTTAACCGACATTTTTTTGGATGGGATGAAGTATTTCATTCGCAGCAAAATTATATTTCCAACCATTTCCGCCATTACATCGATATTTTTATCTAAGAAACAAAGTTTCCAATTGAAAGTTCGATAGAATTCGTTGAGCTCTGCCCAACAAGCTTCTTCGTATACATATTTTAAACGTTTCGTGGCTGTGGGTGAAACGTTTCGAAGTGCTGAGAACGAAAAAGAAGCAGAGATGGTACAATGATCCGAATAACTGAGAGGTGCACTGACGTTCACTTCATACTTTTGAGGGTGTGAAGTTAATAACAAATCAAGCGTATTAAGTTGGCGCCCTTCAACATACGGTATATGAGTTGGTTCATTCACTAGTTGCGCTAGGTGATTATGCGGCCCTCTGAAGTTGTGTGGCTCGAATGGCGAAGCCACGATGAGTAGTGGACATTGAAATCACCAGCAATAACAATTTCACTGTCCGGACAACTTTCGAGGATTTTTGATATAGAATCGGAAAGGGAATCGAAGTCCGATAAAGTTTGTTCCCTTCCCGCGTTTGGACTTCTATAAAGGAATCCGAAATGCAAACTATGTGTCCTGATCTTGAAGTTAGCCCAAAGGCAGCTAAATTCTGGATCATACAAGCCTAGTGATTGCTGGCTTTGGTGCACAACATCATTGTGTATATATAATGCAGGATCGCGATGAAAGTTAAAAAGGACAGAAGTTGATACCCAGGCACTTAAAAATCCTGTGTGTCACTTAAGGCTAAAACATCCGGCCGATAGAGACAAACGTGAGCATAAACTGAGAAGAAGTTCGCTCTCAAGCCTCGTATGTTGCAGAAGTCAGTTCTGAATCTACCTGCCATGAAATAAATCTAGGGAAATCCAAATAGTCGTCTGTCTTGTTAGTATTGATTCCAACGACGGTGATTACTGCTTTTCAGTGGCTACTAGGTGGTCAGTGCTATACCTTCACCACCAGGCAGCCAAACAGCAACCTCCACGCCGGAATCAACAATACAAAATTATTATTGTTAGATAGAGTAGGGGGAGTGGCACATTCGCAGAAGTGGACATAAAAGCCCTGAGCTGGTCACTGTTTTCCACGGTGCCATCACTGATACAGATGACCGTCACTGATTAACAAAAAAAAACTGCAGTTTATTTTTCTTTAATTTATTCCTATTGTGTTTGTTGTTTTATTTGTTATTAAAGTGCATCGACGCGTGAGTTATATATACAAATCCCAATACATTCACATACTTAAAGAATGACCCTATTGATGATTTCATAGCAAAAATACAAAGTATAAAAACATAAAGCAAATATCATTTCCTGTTAGAAAATTAAAGCTTAATTATAAGTCCATACTATTTTTCGGTCGCAATTCCAAGAATTGCAACGGCCCCAATTTAACACAGTAAATTTTAATAAATATTGCCAAAACTGCATTCATTGTATTTCCGTTTCAATTCAGGGTAATTTTAAAATAAAATAAATTTAGCATAAGTAAACAAAAAATTGTAAAACACACTTTAAGCTAAACTAACAGAAATTCATGTCAACAAGAAGTAAAATGATAATGAACGAAAATGAAAGAAGGTAGTCTAAGTTGCAAGGTGCTCCAATAAAGTTGAAAATAAAAAAATTATTTTTTTTAAACAAAACAAAAGCTCTCTATTTGAATGGCGCAGTCGGTAGGATCCCAAAAGAAAAAATTATAAAAGGGATCCAGTGATACGAATAGTTCAAAAAAGTGTATAATAAAACTTATATATAAAAAAAAATATATATATATATTCTGCGAATCCTACGGGACCCTCCAGAATATAATACATAATAAATAAATTAAAATTATAAGTGCAGTGAACATTTATTTCCAAAAACTAAAATCGTAATACTAATAGTATACAGAAACTTGAAAAAAGAAAAACAATTTACACCACTTAAACAAAGCTATGCAGTAAACTTTTTTAACTAAAACTCCACGCTAACATATAAAGTGAAGTGAACAGTTGTAAATTGAATACCAGAGCAAAACAAAGCAAAGTGTAGTGGACAAAAGAATTTGAACACCACTTGAAAAAAAAGTATTTTTGTGAAAGAAAAAATCAAAATACTTCACCATTAGAGCATCAAGGCAACGAAGATTCGATCAACGAAGAAGAATGGAACAACAACAGGAAAATGGACCACAGGCTCTGCCGAACATGTTTCCAGCCGACATATTAGTACACTTAAATCGTAGAGAACAACAATTAGAACAACTAAGAAATGCTTACATAGAACTCCAACAACGGCAACCAAACCAACTGGAACACATAAATAAAAATGTAGCGCATATTCCAACATTCACGGGAACTGGCGATATAACAATAAACTCATTTATCAGCAACGTGGAACACTTGCTGGCTGCTATGGCAAATGAAGAGATGAAAAAAGAAGCGACAAAAGCTGTTTATTATAGAAGTATCCAAGGGGAAGCCAAGAACATTATTATAAACATCCCACAAACGGACAACTGGGAGACGATAAAAAGAGCGCTGAAACTGAGATACCGACCAGACACCGAACCCCACCAGATATATAAAAGGATTTACAATTTAAGAATAAACAATGTAAGTGAATCAAGTATTGAAATACAAAACATTATATACAAAGCGGACGAACTAAGTGCTTACTACCGAGAAGATCACTGCATTGATCTATCAGGTATAGATAATTTACTAGTTAATACAGTTAAGGAAATGACTCAGGGAATACTACTTGATAAAATTTATAACGAACTAGGGAATATTATTGATACAATGAATAGGAGGAGATTCGAGGACAGTTGTATAAGATCAGAATATAAAAAACACGGAAGGGAAGAACACCGCAGGAATCAGTATCATAACAGTTCAAATTTTAATAACCAAAATAGAGAAATTAAAAATAGTCGACAGTATCAGGAAGGAAATAATTTTCCTAATTTTTATAGACGTGGAAAACAGAACAGTTTCAATAACAATTCTTTTAATAATTCGTGTAGATATAAACTCCAAAATGAAGTTAGAAATAATAATGCCTCAGGGAATTTTCAACAGTGGCAACCAATGAGACTCCCTAGACCGAATTCCAACCAAGCTCGTTGGAATCCACCTAGACCAAACCGAATAGAACCCATGGAGGTAGCCAATATTGAAAGAAGTTACGACGATCCTCGAGTGGCAGGACACCCTAATCGTAAGTTTGGCCAAAATCGCTTTAACTACGATAGGCAAAGCCCAGAAGGACTTGGAACTAATTATTGTGAGGAATTGAATAACACGGTTTTTTTATGAAGCAGCCGTAGAATGCTTACCAAAAATAACACTCAATATAAATAATAAAACATACATAGCATTAATATATACTGGAGCTGGTCTCAGCTTAATTACTAGTGAGATAAATGATTTAAAAAAAATTAAATTGAAACGCCAAATTACCTTTAGTACATTAACGAATAAAGATAGAATTGATTACGAAGTACATACAGAAGCACCGAATGAATTTAATTCGCCTAACAACGCAAGGATTCGTTGGAAGGTCACACCATTAACAGGAAGAATATATGACTTTAATATAGGAATTGACATTTTGAATTTTCTAAATTCCCAAATAAATATTGAAAAAGGAGAAATAACGCTCAACGGAAAAGTGAGTAATTGTTTGAACAACGCTTATGAATTTAAGCAAATCTGTAATCTTGAAGTTAGTGACTCGAATTTAGAAAAAATTGCATTGGATCATTTGAATGAGGAAGAGCGTAAAGAAGTTATTAATTTATTGAAACGATATAAGAAATTATTATATAAAGAAGGCGACAAATTGACTAATACCACAGAAATTCAGCATGAGATTAGAACTACTACACAACAACAGATTAATTCGAAATTATATAGATACCCACCTCAACACGAGATGGAAGTTAGAAAACAAATCAAGGAAATGGTAGAAAAGCTATTCAAGATATTCAAGTCCACTAATAGATTAAGGTTACAAAAACCCAGAAACAGATAAAAAGTTTCTTGGGATTGACTGGATATTACCGCAAGTTTGTAAAAGACTATGCAAAGATAGCCCAGCCAATTACGAAATATTTGAAAAAGGCTACGAAAATTAATGTAAAAGATCCAACTTATATTGAAGCCTTCGAGAAGTTAAAGGTATTAATTAGTACACATCCTGTTTTGCGCTATCCCGATTTCGAAAAACAATTTACCTTAACGACAGATGCATGCAACTATGCGATTGGTGCAGTGTTAGCACAGGAGGGGCACCCAGTGTGCTACGCCTCAAGGACATTGAACAACCACGAGAAAAATTATTCTGCAACGGACAAAGAATTCCTAGCAATAATGTGGAGTGTCAACTATTTTAGGCCCTACATTTACGGCAGAAAATTCAAAATTCTTACTGATCACCAGCCAATTAAGTATTTGCATTCCAAATACAGAGGAAAGGATATGTCACCCAGACACCAGCGATGGCTATTAAAATTAGGTGAATATCAATTTGAGATCGAATACTTGAAAGTAAGAGAAAACAAAGTAGCGGATTTTTCAAGCAGAATAGAAAATAGCGAGGACACTATTTCGGAAAAAGCGGGCGGTAAAGATACCAAAGTTGAGAATAACAGCATCTTTAATATTTTTTAGTTAACACTTTAGAAGACGACGTCACAATGGCAACAGTACATTCAGCTGATGAAGAATTGGGCGATAATTTTTTTATAAAAGAGGAAATTGTGAACAAGTATAAAACACAAATAATTCTGACAAATAACAAAATAGAAGAATTTAAGGAAATACATGGGAAAAGGATTATATATATTGCTGAAAGTGATTTTGATCAAATGGGAGAAATTTTTAGGAGATACATATCAAAAGGGAAAGTAGGAATATTTTCGGAACTATCTGAACATAACTGTAATATAGTACAGGAAAAATTAATAAGTATGTATTCAAACGATAATCAAGTTAAGTTCACTAAGTGCACTATGCGGGCACATGACGTTGAAACTGAAGTGGAGGCAGTCAAACAGATATCATTATACCACATAAGAGAGAGTATGCATTCAGGTATCCTTGAAACGTACAACCAGATCAAAAATAAGATCTATTATCCAAAATTAATGGAATTGATCCAAATAGTTATAAATCAATGTGAAATTTGTCAAGAAGTAAAGTATGATAGAAAACCAATCAAGCCAAAATTAAATTTTACAGAGACACGAACAAATAAAAATTAAATTATACACGTAGATACGTACGTCATGAAAAGATATCACTTTCTAACAGTTATAGATAAATTTTCAAAATTCGGCGCAGCCTATGCGTTGAACGACAGGAATCATATTACTATTATTGAACAATTAGAAGATCATTTTGCTAAATTAGGAAACCAAGGAAAATGATTGCAGACAATGCATTTAAAACAGCAAGGATAAAAGAATTTTTAGACAAAGAGAATATAGACCTTCACTTGACAAAACCTAATAGCCATACAGGCAATTCAGATATCGAAAGGTTTCATAGTACAATAGCGAAATAGTTTAGGATATTATACAAGATAGAAAAAATAGTTTAAGATATTATACAAGATAGAAACAACTAATTCAAAAGGCAATTCGAAACTATAACAACAGATTCCATTCGACAATAAAATGTACACCAAACGAAGTGCATGAAAATAAAATAGACCTCGGAATAGTAAAGAAGAACTTAAAATTATAAATAAATTGAATGAAAATAGGGAAAATTATGAGGAAAAAAGGCCTGAAGGATTTATTAAAAATTATAAGGCAGTTAGGCACAAAAAACAGCCAAGATATAGGAAAGAAAAATTAAAAAATGTTCACTCTATCAACATTAAAAAACCATTAAAATTTTCAGACATTAATTATGATACTTGTTCTAATAACGGCGATGCAACCGAGTGACAGAAAAATGGCCCAAAGTGAACTTGTGGACCAAACAGGGTTTGCTGACATATAAATAAGAGACCAGGAAATAGTAAAGGACAGTGACATAGTATTACACGTAATTGATATTAAACAACTAGAAAACATTATAAACGAAATGACGGACAATATTATATTAGCGAAAACAACCAATAAAGATATATTACAGGCCGAATTATTGGAAGCAAGAAATAAATTGTTAACGTTAATTCCAACGGAAAAAAGACATAAACGAGGACTTGTAAATGCGATAGGTACTGTAGCTAAATGGACAATTGGAACAATGGACGACGAAGACAGACAGACAATACAAAAACATTTATCACAGACTGACAAGGCAATAGACGAACAGGTACAGATAAACAATCACTTTAATCTAGCGATAAATCAAATAAGAAATATTGTAAAAAATGATAGGAAGGAAATTGAAAAAAGTTTTAATTCTATAAGTAAAATTGTAGACGAAGAACATCAACAAGACATGTACCTACAACAAATGACTAAAATTCAATTAATAAAAAGTAAAATAGAACAAATTCAAGACAATGTAGTCTCATCCAAATACGGATTAGTTCATCCAAATATTTTGACAAATCATGAAATTGAAAAATATAATATTGACTTTAATAAACTAAAATACCTGCAATTAGGAATAGCAACTTTTAATAATACTTATTTAATATTAAGCATTAAAATACCAAAATTATTCATACAAGTAAAAATAAGAAAAATTGTACCATTACCAAATAAAAATCAAAAAGAAATAGAATCCAGAATAGAGGAAATTTTTACGTATGAAAATAAAACTATGCAATTTGAAGCGAATAAACATTTTAGACAATTAAAACCCAACACTCATTGTATATTAACAAAAAATTGTAAAGTAATAACAAATAAAGAAATCATAGCATTAGATGAAACAAAAATCTTAATTAAAAACGCAATAAATTTATTCGTAACCAATACATGTAATAAAGATAATAACACTATTTTAAATGGAAATTATGTAATTCAGTTTAACAATTGTTCAATAAAAATTAATGATTACTATTATTCCAATTTAGTTGAAAAATTTGAAGGAAATATTATGAGTGTGCAATACAATGATATAAAGACATTTACAGAAAAACTCACGTTCGAACAATTAGATGAAAAAAATGAAATAAATTTTAAAAACATTTCTAACTTGAAAACCCATAATAAAGTAATATACGGATGCAATTTACTAATAACTATTTTGATAATAATTTTATGTTGTATTTTTTGTGTTAAACATAGATATATAAAAACAAGTAAGAGTGCTATATTGGGCTGTGCCGAATCTTAAATACCCTTCACAGATGTAATTCTTCTTTCTTTCTTTCTTGCCAAAACAGAAAGTAGGTTTAATTAAAAAATCAAAATGATGTTATCGGTTACTTTTATATTTAAGAAAACGTTTAAATTGTTCGGCTAGGAAGCTAAATGTTTGGCTTTTCTTACATCTAATACCTATGAACGCCTTTCAAAAATATTACAATATATATATTTAATTTACAAACAAAACAAAACAAAAAATCCGTTTCATGTACCCCAAAAAGTTCTAATTGTCCAACCGTAGAATCGTCTTTGGTTTTCAATGTTGTTGGTTTTTAATACCAGTTTACTTCTTTCTGATGTATAAAGTAGGTATAATTCATCATAAAAATAAAAAATAACAAACAATATGGTTACTATTATGAATCAGAAAATATCGGTTTTCCAACCCTGGATCCGAATTTTTAATTTTTTTGATACTAATTAAATTTTTTCTGAAATATAAAATAGGGTTAATTCACTAAAAACACAAAATTTGGAATTTATGTTAATTTTAATACTTTTATGTGCCAAATATATTTCAATTTTCCAACTCTGGAAACGTATTATTATTTTTTACCAATGCAATTCTTAGTGAGGTGTAACATAGTTTTACTTGACAAAAACATTGTGGTCACTTCATGTACCATAAACTATTTCATTTGTCCGACCCTAGAGTCGAAATTTTGATTTTTTAAGATTTTAAACCAATTTTGTTCTTCCTGAATTATAAAACAGCTTTAATTAGCAAAAAGAAACAACGTCAATTGCCTTTTTGGTAACTTTTATGCAAAATAAATAAATCAATTTCCCGACCCTGGAAACGAAATTTAAATTTTTTTACCACTGCAACTCTTAATGAGGCATGAAATAGTTTTATTTAAGAAAAACTTAATATTTGTAACCATTTAGGTCATTTTTATGTACCACAAAATATTGTAGTTATCCAACTCTGGAATCTAAATTTTGATTTTTTTTTTAGTTTTTTATACAAATTTTCTTTTTCCTGAACTAAAAAATTGTTTCAACTAGTAAAATAAACAACGTCAATTGCCTTTTTGGTTACTTTTATGTAAAAAAATTTCAATTTCCCAACCCTGGAAGCGAAATTTAAATTTTTTAAAATTTTCCTTATCAATGCAAATCTTCATGAGGTATAAAGTAGTTTTGTTTAAGAAAAACTCGAATTTTGCAACCATTTTGGTTATTACATGTACTACAAAATATTGCATGTACCAAAAAAAAATTAATTTTTCCAACCCTGGAAACGAAATTTTAATTTTTTTTTGTTTTTTTTTTATCAGTGCAACGTTTCTTGAGGTATAAAGTAGTTTTATTTAAGAAAAATTCCAAATTTTTTACCATATTGGTAACTTTCATGTACCATAAAATATTGCACTTGTCCATCCCTGGATTCGAAATTTTATTTTTTTTAATTTTTGATACCAATTTTGTTCTTCTTAAATTATAAGACAGTTTTAGTTATCAAAAACAAAACAAAAATAACAACATCAGTTGCCTGTTTGATTCCTTTCATGTATAAAAAAAATTCAATTTCCCACCCCAGGAAGCAAACTTTTAATTTAAAATTTTCTTTTCTTTTTGCCAATGCAAATCTTCATGACGTATAAAGAGGTTTTGTTAAAGAAAAACTTAACATTTTTAACAATTTTAGTTACTACATGTACTACAAAATACGTTATTTTTGGTATAAAAAAAAAAGTTATTTTTGGTATAAATTTTGCGTCGAGAAATAGGTGCAAGCTTCCCAGCTCTGGAACCATAGTTCGGATCTATCTGAATTTTAATACCACTCTATTTAAGTTTATTTCCAATCCAACGGTCCAAGAATGAAGTCTCTATCTCTTCTGGGGGCTTGGCAAGACCTGCTTGATTACTTTCACTTATAAAAACAATGCAATTTCCCAACCCTGGAAGCAAAATTTGAATTTAAAAAAATTTTTTTTTTGCCAATGCAAATCTCTATCACGTATAAAGTGGTTTTGTTAAAGAAAAACTTAAAATTTTTAAAAATTTTAGTTACTACATGTACTACAAAATACGGAATAGGCCGAAAAAAAATTTTTTAATTTCCCATCCCTGGAAAAAAAATTTTATTTTTTTAGCTTTTAATAGACCATTGAGGCTCCCTAAAGCACGAAATAGGTTTAATTTACAAACATTAAAAAAAATAATTGATTTTTGGTATAAATTTTGCGTCGAGAAATAGGTGTAAGCTTCCCAGCTCTGGAACCATACTTCGGATCTTTCTGAATTTCAATAGTAGCCTGTTTATTTCCAATCCAACGGTTCAAGAACGAAGTCTCTAGCTCTTCTGGGGGCTTGGGAAAACCGATTTCACGTACAGACGGACGGACAGACGGACATCGCTCATTCGTCATCGCTATTCATAAGGATCCAGAATATATATACTTTATGGGGTCCCATGTGCATATCGAAGAAATTACACACGGAATGACAAACCTATATATACCCTTTCACTTTTTTGTGAAGGGTATAATAAAACTAAATAACAAAATTCAGGAGAATTTTGATCTAAAGGAGGAAGAAGTTTTATATACAAATGCCAATACATTCACATACTTAAAGAATGACCCCATTGATGATTTCATAGCAAAAATACAAAGTATAAAAACATAAAGCAAATATCATTTCCTGTTAGAAAATTAAAGCTTAATTATAAGTCCATACTATTTTTCGGTCGCAATTCCAAGAATTGCAACGGCCCCAATTTAACACAGTAAATTTTAATAAATATTGCCAAAACTGCATTCATTGTATTTCCGTTTCAATTCAGGGTAATTTTAAAATAAAATAAATTTAGCATAAGTAAACAAAAAATTGTAAAACACACTTTAAGCTAAACTAACAGAAATTCATGTCAACAAGAAGTAAAATAATAATGAACGAAAATGAAAGAAGGTAGTCTAAGTTGCAAGGTGCTCCAATAAAGTTGAAAATCAAAAATAATTTTTTTTAAACAAAACAAAAGCTCTCTATTTGAATCGAGCGGACGGGACGAAGCACAAAAACTCATCATTGCATTGGTGAGAAAATAAAAATTCGCTTCCAGAGATAGAAAATCGAAATATTTTTGGTACAAAAAAGTATCCATAAAAGTTCCCAATTTTTATTTTTTTTAGTGAATTAAACATATTTTATACTTCTCTAAGAATTAAAAGTTTTTAAATTAAAAATTCGGTGCCAAGATGGGAAAATCGAAATTTTTTGGTACATAAAATTAACCATATAAGTTCCTAGTTTTGATTTTTTGTGAATGAAATCTTTTTTATACTTCGGGAAGAGTTAAATTGGTATTAAAAACCAAAAAAATCTAAAGTACTATTCTACGGTTGGACAATTAGAACTTTTTGGAGTACATGAAACGGATTTTTTACTTTTTGGTTTTAAATTAAACATATTTAATATTTTTGAAAGACGTTCAGAGGTATTAGAAATAAGAAAAGCCAAACATTTAGCTTCCTAGTCGAAAAGAATTACATCTGAAAAGGGTATTTAAGATTCGGCACTGTCGAATATAGCACTTTTACTTGTTTTCTTTTGCTTTGATAACAGCTAATTACAAATGTGTTGTTACCTTGTCAGCTGATCGATGTTTGAAATAGCATACTAAGTTATGACGGGTTGTTCACACTATGTAGTCATTTTTTTTGGTGCTATTATTTTATGACTTATGACTTTATGACTACAGTCACATTTGTTTTTTTGGGATTTACCTTTGCAAGACCTCTGTAACTTTTCATATTTGATTTACAGCCTGATTTAAATAATGGAGTAACAAAAAAATATTTTCATTGTTTTGAACAATAACCACACTTACTAGACTAATTGAAGAAAATAGTGAGAGGATAGACCAATTTGAAAATTTAAGCTTCTTAATAAAATATATGACAGTAGATGTATTGTTGCAGGGAAGTAAAACTAGTTGTTGTTTTTCTATAAGAAAAGGATAGTTGTGTGATGTAATTTTCATTAGAATAAGTTGAGCCGAAGAAATCAGTAAACATATTGCAAATGACAATATCAGAAAATTGTTCACCAGAATAACTCATTGCTTAAGATAATAAGAAGGGTACGATATATAATAAAGAGCAAACAACATTATAGTATGAAAATAAATATAATATGGGGTTATTTTCTCTTTGTTTTTGAATTATAAAAATGTTAGATGCTACGGAAAATTTCTAGACCTGCGGATTACACTTTGTAGTACCTACAGATATGGAATACTTCATAATATAATACCTCTTCTATTCAAAACACTCAGTTTCAGGGAAAGCGGTATGTAGGCAAAAGATGCGAACTTTTACAACGTTTTTTTTTTATTCACGCCAATGTGTACACCTTACTAGAAAAAAATTCTAAACTGGTAGAAACAGACACCTTCTTCTATACATCAAAGTCACTTCTGATTGAACTGATACATGAAGTCTACTGGTGATTTGGTAAAGCACCAATGAAATGCATATAGATTATAGAATTATGACGACAATATGTCAAATAAAAATTTCATAACAGGTGGAATATTTACATGAAATTATCTTTAAATATTGAATTATATAGATTGTTCTATTGACTCAAATAAACATGTCATACATATCTCTAAATTATAAATGAAATCCAAAAGCTGTCAAAAAAATTTATTACAAGAATTGCTTCATTTTAAATAGACTTATTTTTCAAATATTTGAATTGATATGTATGTATATGAAATATCCCAGGTGCAAAAAGCAGAACACTATATTTCAGGCCTGCTTAGGCATATTTTTTATTTAATTGTAATTCTTGTTCAAAAGCTGAAGAAGGCTTCATATAAGGATTTAAACCTTTCGTGTTAAATATTTGATACACATTTTATGTTTCCTTTTGTTAGAAGGGAAGAGAAAAAGAGTAATATATTTCGTTTTGCTAAATAAATAAAATTTGTTGATTACATAAATTTTTAATGCATATTAGCTTACTTGTTTACTTACGTCAAATAATATAAATATTAATAAGAGTAAAAGTAGAGTTATTATTTAGTAAATATTTGGAGGGTATTCAAGATTCGACACATATTTGTGTTAATAAAGAACTAATGTTTTTGTATTAATATGTTATATTAAAAGGAAATATTGTACAGGCTTTTTAAATATAATTGATTTGAAGGCCTATTAGCGCATCCCAGTCCTTTAATATGACCTCCATTCGATGGTCTCTCGACAACTATTCTCTGCGTGGTTTTCTAGGAGCCAAGAGAATGAAAAATTAGAATATGGAAGACGGAGTACAGAGGCATACATACTCCTCTTTTCCTCTGGTTTGCATACATACATATGTATATTTGTTAAAAGTTTGAATAAATGATGATGGTTAAATTTTTTTTACTTTACTTTTCCAGACATAAAATATATAATATAAAGTTTCAATCAGATGAAGTACAACACGGCATAACAGTTGACGGTCCGCTTATAGGAAATTGGTTTGCTGTGGCTTTCATAAGCTGGACAGATCCAAACAATGATCGTATTGAGCAGCAAGGTAATATTATTACATACTTATACATATACATACATCGTAGATATAAACATAGCTTAATTTAAAAAACATCTTGTATCGATTGTGTTATCACATTGTTAAATACAATAGTATAAAATTTGTTGTTGGTAATTTTCATACAAAAATGAAATTTATACACTATTACACTTTTATTTCATTGGTTTAAACACATGAAATAAAGTTTAAAAAGTTGTATCTCTGCTATCAATATAATGTGAATGACATTCATTGAGAAAAAAATACACACACAGTATTTTTTTGGCAGCAAACAAATTATTTAAACGGGTTAAAAGGGGTTAGAGATATACTTATGCTATTCTCAACTTCCAGGAATTTTTAAATGAAATGCATATTTTTCAGAAACGTTATAATATTTAATTATGTGTTTATTGACCTTTTAAGTTTAGTATATAGTAATTTCAAAATAGGATGTATACCAGTATTTTTTCAGTTCATATTTCATATGAATTGAAATTGTGATCATATTCACCTTTGAATTTAATTAGTATTAGTTATTAGGGTTTTATCTTGTAAATTAACACTTGGATAAATACAAATGTGCAAATTAAGGAATTTAAGATTGAGTTAGTATAAATTTAGGTTTTTGTTGTTTTCTTAATTTAAGTAACTTTAACACCTTTATATTTCTTTTCTTTTAGAAGGCTATTAAAATTGTTTTATTTTTCTTTTTTTGCAAAAGTTTTATTTTCTATTTAATTTTAATTCAAATTTGGCTTGAACTTCGGTTTTTCCTTGTTTAGCGATTTTACATATGTTTTTTCCAAATTTTGTACACTGTGGTAATTATAACTTTTTAAACTTGTAATCGATCGACTTTAGGGACGAGGGTTTCACGAACTTATGTTTTGACCAAAATTTATAGCGATCGACGTTGGCTGCAGCTCTTTGTGTTGGGGGTATTGTTGACTTAGTTGTCAGGGTTGGGGCTAGCTGCACCATATTGTTCACTGTGGTGAACATTCTCCCCGCCTCGACATCTGAAAGAAAAGAGTGGACTTTATTTGATATCCAAATTAAAGAAAGTTGTGTAAGTTTTATGGGTAAGTAATATACTTAAGATTTGGTTGGGTAAGAGTTTAGCCGGAATATGAGCCCATAATGAGCCAGCCCAACGAGGAGTCCTGGACTAATAGTGCTCCACCATCCATGCGAATGATGTTGGCTTTAAGTACGCTACTGTCTCCACCTAATTCAATTTCAACCGCATCGTTGCATTAGAAAGAGGGGTCTGCTAGTGCCAAATTCTCCACCTTCTCCTTTATGGACTCTTTAAAGGGCCCGGAATATGGGTTTTTTGGTAGCTCTCTACTGACCAAAAAGTACATTTCGTATTTAATTGTGGATGACATATTGGGAGTAATAATGGCTTTCGTGTATTTTTTCCCCTCCACTTTAAAGGTGTTTAGACCTATCCGCTCAACCAATTCGTTGGATATTCGGGATGAAGTAGTGCTCGCATTTACGATGGCCCTCAGTGACACGCAACCATCGTCTGTCATCATACAAATTTGTGCAGTCGGCACAAGTAGGTCCAGGGGGTTTATTCTTTCCTAAGGAAGACGAACTATTTGGGCTATCAAGAATATTTTTCAATATGCGCTCTGGTCCATGTAAACTGGAATGATGCTTTCCACCACATTTGTTGCATCGGGCCTTGCTCGTGCAGTTCCCAATTAGATGGTTTCAGGCCAAACAATTAATGCAATAGTGCAAACGGAGTGCGGTTTGGTATTTCTCTGATATATTCAGAGAAATGAACTTTTTGCATGTGGGCAACTTGTGGCCTACTTGACACAATTCACAACCAAAATAACGTCGCGCCTGTTGACGCTGCCCTTGACGGTGTTTCCCATGGGTTTTTGGGGCGTTGTTTTGTTTAGAATGTCTATCTTTGTTGTTGTTAGGTGCCATTATCTGTATAGTGTGATATGAAATATATGGAGATGAATTAGGAAGCAAATTAGATATGAATAGTGTTAGTTATAATTATGACGAGTGAATATATACATATATGTATATATATATATTTGGTTAGTTTATTGGGTGGGTAAAACTACAACTTTGGTTATTGGACGTTTTAAGACTCCAGTCGACGTGCGTAGGTCAACAACTCTACTTAGTCCATCTGAACCAGGGTAAGTGTTAATAACTCGTCCGAGTAGCCATTCGTTAGGAGGTAGGTTGTCCTGTCGAATAACAACAACGTCATCAACCTCAACTTGTCGTTTAGGGTGTTTCCACTTGTATCTTTTATGCAGCTCTTTAAGATATTCATCTTTCCACCGTCTGCAAAAGTTGTGATACTGAATTTTCAGTCTTTGCCATCTATTTGCCAAAGTGAGATTTGCATGGCTGCAGTCGGGCTCTGCAGGGGTGAGTATGGGTGATCCTATCAAAAAATGACCTGGGGTTAAAGGACTAGGATCTTGTGGGTTTTCACTGGACGGGCTTAAGGGTCTTGAGTTGTGGCATCCTTCGATTCTGGGTAAGAGTGTAGCTAATTCTTCAAACGTGTACTTCAAAGTATTCAGCTTCTTCAAGTGGGATTTGAAGCTTTTTACTCCAGCTTCTCATAGACCTCCCATGTGTGGAGCTCCTGGTGGTATAAAGTGTCACGTCAAATTTTGGAAACTACTAGAAGATACCACAGACCCCTTCAATTGTTTCAAGAACTCCTGTCGTTCTTTCTTCAACAATTGTTTTGCTCCAACAAAGTTTGTCCCATTGTCAGAGTAAATGGCGACAGGGCATCCCCGCCTCGAAAAAAATCGAGCGAATGCTGCCATAAAGGCTTGGGTTGATAGGTCTGATGTAGGCTCCAAATGTATTGCCTTTGTTGCAAAACAGACAAACACACATACATAACCTTTGTGTATTTTACAGTTTCTGCCATTATAGACCTTAATATCAAATGGCCCGGCAAAGTCAACTCCAACATTATAAAATGGTCTTGCAATTTGGGTGCGTTCTGGCGGCAAAGCTGCCATAAATTGGGTAGCTTGTCTATTCTTATACCTTGTGCATGGTATACAGTTGTGTATTACAGAGCTAATAAGATTCTGAAGCTTCGGAATCCAATAGCCAGATCTTAATACTCTTAACATGAGTTTGTTTCCTCCATGCAAAGTCACCATATGCACATGTAGGGTTAATAATCTTGCAAGCTGACTTCTATAGGGTAGTAATATTGGGTGTCTTTCAGAATATGTTAAACTATTGGAGCTAGCTAGTCGGCCGTTTGCACGCATAATATTGGCAGAATCTAGAAAAGGGGTTAGAGTGAGTAAACTGCTCTTTTTTGAGTGGGTGTTGTTTTTTAAGGCAATTATAGTCTTCTTCAAAGTATTTAGATTGGCATAGAATAATGAGTTTATCCTGAGTTAATTTTATTTCTCTCGTATCAAGATCAATACTAGAGTGGGTTAACAATCTTTCAATTATTTCTTTGCTTGATTGAGCATTATTTCTATTCACGATAATTCTATCACTTTTGGTTGTCTGGGTTCGGGTCAATGATGTTCGATCAATAAATCGATAGACATACGACATTACTCTTAATGCTTTCGATAACTTAGAAAATCTTAGCAATATGTCTGAGTGAATATCGTTTTTGTTTTCTAAAGGGTTACTAGTATCAGCCGAAGTGTGGAACGAATGGACAACTTTAGCGTCCGCTTGTGTTTCGAATGGTTTTTGTGTTTTCGGCCATTTTGAAGTGTCTTCTTTTAGCCAGACAGGTCCATTCCACCATAATTCGTCCTCCTTCAACTCTTCAGCATTACATCCTCGACTAGCAACATCAGCAGGGTTTTCGTGTGAGGCAACATGGTTCCAGTTATCCACTCCTACAGTTTCAAGAATGGTAGAAAATCTGTTTGCCACATGAAGCCATGAAGCTCAACTTTTGCTGACGGCGTAAAATGAATACATCTCGGAATACGAATTTGATCAATATCATCATAGAACTGTAAAAATTTATTCCATCTGATTAGGGTGTGTGGGGTTAGACATTCATCCCAAGCTGTACCATCTTGCCATATTTGCTGCATAATAATTTTAGCAGAAATCACAATTGGTGCTAACCAGCCAGCTGGGTCAAATAGACGTGCTATATGCGATAGAACAGTCCGCTTTGTGTATGAAGATTTCCTCTCAATAATTGGAATACTAAAGAAAAACGTATCTTCCCTAGCATTCCATCTTATGCCTAATGTTTTTGCATTATTTGAGTCGGGTAGCGTGAGCAAATCAACATCAAGTAATTGTGTTTCGGGTAAACTACTTAATAACTCCTTTGTGTTAGACGTCCATTTACGTAGAGGAAATCCCGCAGAATCAAGAGCTGAGATTAATTGGGCTTGCGCAATCTTAGCTTCTTTAATCGTGTGATCTCCAGCTAAAACATCGTCTACATACATATTACTCTTCAGAATTTTTGAAGCAATCGGATGGGTGTGTTGAATGTCTTTGGCTAATTCATGTAGGGTTCTTATAGCCAAATATGGAGCGCAGTTAACTCCAAATGTTACTGTTTGCAGTTCATAATCTTGAATGGGTTCATTGACGCTCGTACGAAATAGTATACGTTGAAAGGGTGTTTGGTTAGGGTTTAACATAATTTGCCTGTACATTTTTGTAATGTCGGCATTAAAAACAAACTGATAAAAGCGCCATTTCAAGATAAGTACAACTAAATCTTGTTGTAGGGTGGGACCAGTGTATAGTGCATCATTTAAGCTATTGCCATTAGATGTTTTGCTAGACGCATTAAAAACAACTCTAACTTTTGTTGTAACGCGATCTAGTTTAACTACCGCATGATGGGGTAGATAGTATTGGGTGTTTGAAGACGTATTCGGGTTGTAATGAACGGGTTTCATATGACCTAAGTCAATATACTCTTGTAATGCACTACCATACTCGATTTTCAATTCAGGTTTCTTTAATAAATTCTTCTCATTTCGTAAAAACTGTACCATTGCTATATGGCGAGAGTTTCCTAATGTGACGGGTGGGTAGCGAAATGGTAGATTAACCTGATAACGGCCACTAGATAATTTGCAAGTGGTTGTTGCGTAATTTTCCTCACAATTTATGTCTTCCTCAGCATTACTGGGTGTCTTGGGTATGTCTTCAATTTCCCAAAACTTTGTTAAAACCTTATCTAGCGCTACAGAACTAAAGTATGAAACTATGGGTTGTATGCTATGTGAATTTTGAATGGGTCCAGTCAAAATCCATCCAAACTCAGTTTCTTGAGCGACTAATGTGTTAAGAAAATCTTTCCTAACACCAGATTTTAAAATCTGTGGGTAAACATCACTGCCAATTACAAAATCTATTGGCCTGCTTTCATAAAATTGTGGATATGCTAATTGAATGTTATGCAATTCGTTTGCGGGTATTGGGTTTAAATTCTGAGTTGGTAAGTTCTTAGTAAGCGTTCTCACAACAATTGCTTGAATATTCAACTTGAAATTGCTTTGGGTGTTTGATCTTAACAAAACATTACATAGTTTGTTTGATCGCGCTGAGACAACCTCATTTATTCCTGAAATTTCAGCAACAATTGGGGTAGTGGGTAATTGCAACTTGCGTCTAAGTTTATCTGAAATAAATGAGAAGTCTGAAGCTGGGTCAATTAGCGCTCTAGCTGAAAAATTTTCGCCATGTACCTCAACATTCAAAATAGCTGTTCCTAATAGCTTCGCTCTGTCATCTAATAAGGGTTTGCTTGATTGGGTGTGTGTTGAGAAAGATTGTGCTGCTTATTCGAGAAGTTGATGGTTGAGTATCATCGAGCTGTGTGTTTGTGTTTGAGTTGGGTTTGTGCAGCAGGGTATTATGTCTTCCACCGCAATATCTGCAATTGAATGTGCTACGACAATCCTTTATAATGTGTGCGATGGCCAAACAATTGTAACATATTCCATTCTTTTTAACAAATTCAATCCTCTCGTTTACGCCCATAGACGTAAACTCTGAACATTCTCTGATGGTGTGATTACTTTTGCACAGCTTACAAATTGACCCATCGGGTTTATTGGGTTGAATTGGGTTATTTTGTAAACTTGTACTACTTTGGGTTTTAGGGTGGGTAGTTTGTGAGAATCTTTGTTCATTTTGAGGTTTGATTTTTGGGTGGTTATCTTTGTTTGGGTAGGTTACATTGTAAAATGTTTTCCCCCTTCTATCGAAAGGGATCTTATTTTCTTGAAAATGTTTGGGTTTAAAGTTGCCAGAATATCATTCACCGATGTCAATTCCTTATATGTGTTGGTTAAAAATAAATCTAGATCCGTCCACGACGGCATTTCTGCACAATTAGTTAGAGTCTTTTCAATATCTCTTCTTACTTCTCTGGGTAACTTTGTTGAACAAAGATAAACGAGAATTGGATCCCAATTATCTGTGTCAACATCTAGGGTATTTAAGTTTGAAATGCAACAGTTTATCTTTCTTTGCAGCTTTCTTATTGATGCACTACACATGGTACTTACTGCGGGCAAATTTAAAAGTGTTTTCAATTGCACATTAATTTGCATTCTTTTGTTCTCATATTGAGAAACCAATTGGTTCCATGCAATAAGAAAACCTTCATTTGTCAAGGGTGCGTTATTTACTATTTCTTTAGCCTCTCCAGTAGTTTTTTGCTTGAAGTGGAATAGTTTCTCAACGCCACTTAAACGGGTATTATTGCCATACATGGCCTTAAAAAGGTCCCGGAATGATGCCCAATTTTTAAAATCTTCACTGAATATTGGCATGTCACAAGGGGGAACATTAAATGATACTGAATCCTTGGGTTGTGTAAGTATGTGTTCTTTAGAGGAGTTAAGAGTTTCATCCGCCTTATTGAGTCTATCAATGGACTCATCAATCTCTATCATTGAGCCTCTATAAAATTTCTTAGCCGCTCTAATATTTCGGGTAATTTGAGTGAATTGTATAGCCTCCGCCTGTTTTGGGTCATTTAATTCAGCGGACTCCCTAATCTGCTTAAACTTTTTGTCAATATCTGACCATAAAGTTTCTAAAGTTTTTGAAGTTTAGAGCGGGTAAAGATTGGGAGTATTCTTGGGTATTCTTATAATCCTCCTCAAAGTCTCTTAAATCGGATTCAATATAATTTTCTAAATCCCTTGCCAAAGATTTTAATGTGGACATGGCTAATATTATTTCTTATATAAATTGGGTATGCAAGGGTTAAATGTCTCAAATGTGAAACCACTTTGTCTTCGGATATCAAGCAGACAAATTTTACTTGTGTATTTTGCAATAAATGTAAATAACTCAAATAACTACTTATTGGGTGGGTGAGTTATTTCTGTGTAAAACAAATTTATGTTATTGCTTTTTAAATGAAGACAACTTCAACTTCAATCTGAATATGAGTATGAGTAAGTTGTAAAAATACAGACTTACCTTGCTGGGCTTAGTGTACAAACCTTCACAAGAGTTTAAACAAACCTCTGCAGTTGCAGTTTGTTGATGATTTGTGTTGTTGTAAATGTATTTTAAGTCGATTTAATTAAGTTGTTTGTTTGATATGTCGTATTACGTATTAAATTTGTTGATGTATTTTACAATTACGTTTTTAATAATTTTTGTTTACAATCAATTTTATTCTTTTTTAAAATACTTTAACATCATCGCTTTATACATATGTATATTTATATTGGCATACTAGCTATACGGTTGCTTATTTTTGCGTTTCACTGTAGCTTTGTTTGATATTGTAACTTGTTTGTAATGCTGTGTGTCTTTTCTTTATTTTAATCTTTGTTTGTGAGGTTGCTTAATTACTTGTATTGTTTAATGATTATATTTGCTTTTTATTTGTGATGTATAATGTAATGCTAGTAGTTAGTTAAAATAAATTCTTTCTTTTATTTATGTTCCTTTGCACTTTATTTTTCGTTTATGCACATAAATAGTAGTTGAGTATATAGATTTGTATGTTGTTACACTTATGGTTTTTGTTTTTTATTTTTTATTTTTATTAGTTTGTATTTAATATTTGGTACTGTGTTATTATATTCTTTATTTGTCTTTTAAAATTATTATATATGGTACCTATAATCACTTTGTGTATGTAAATTTAATCTTTTCTATATGTTTTTGTGTGGACTGTATACTGTTTGTTCACTCTTCACTCTTAAGGACCATATTTAAACGGGTTAAAAGGGGTTAGAGATATACTTATGCTATTCTCAACTTCCAGGAATTTTTAAATGAAATGCATATTTTTCAGAAACGTTATAATATTTAATTATGTGTTTATTGACCTTTTAAGTTTAGTATATAGTAATTTCAAAATAGGATGTATACCAGTATTTTTTCAGTTCATAGTTCATATGAATTGAAATTGTGATCATATTCACCTTTGAATTTAATTAGTATTAGTTATTAGGGTTTTATCTTGTAAATTAACACTTGGATAAATACAAATGTGCAAATTAAGGAATTTAAGATTGAGTTAGTATAAATTTAGGTTTTTGTTGTTTTCTTAATTTAAGTAACTTTAACACCTTTATATTTCTTTTCTTTTAGAAGGCTATTAAAATTGTTTTATTTTTCTTTTTTTGCAAAAGTTTTATTTTCTATTTAATTTTAATTCAAATTTGGCTTGAACTTCGGTTTTTCCTTGTTTAGCGATTTTACATATGTTTTTTCCAAATTTTGTACACTGTGGTAATTATAACTTTTTAAACTTGTAATCGATCGACTTTAGGGACGAGGGTTTCACGAACTTATGTTTTGACCAAAATTTATAGCGATCGACGTTGGCTGCAGCTCTTTGTGTTGGGGGTATTGTTGACTTAGTTGTCAGGGTTGGGGCTAGCTGCACCATATTGTTCACTGTGGTGAACACAAATAATTAAAGCATTAAAGAAAAGTTTTTAATTTCCTTTTTTCAGTTCTGCTTTTCATTTTATACTGTTGAACACTTCTTTTCTTCTTCTTATTAGGTTTTTGATGTTTAAAATACAAAATACTTTAATACAATATACGCTGGGTATTCACAAACATCTATATAGAAAGTGTGTTTTATACAAATTTTTGTAAATTAAGCAACGATAATACAAACACATTCAATAAATGTATACTAGAACATCTTCTGGTGAAAACATCAGTGCATTAGGGGTGTTTGTGACTCAGCTGATTTGCTGGTCGGTGTTGTTTTGTCCGGGCGGAATCACCGCGACAATTATGGAGATAACAAAAGTACTTAAACTTGGTTGTTTTTGATATTGGAATAACGCAAGCACTTGAACTTGGTTAATGGGAATTGGATAACACAAGCACTTAAACTTGGTTATTGTGGAGGATTGGAGAACAAAATAAGACAACTGCTTTTTTGCTTAAATAATTGTTTCTCAATTTATTTTAATTAAATCATAGCTTTAAATACTATTTTATTGCCGAATTGCAATAAATTATTTTTAATATATATATTAATTATATAATTCTGTTTGTGGGCTTATGCATTTTCCCACACGTGTAAGAAATTTCAGGAAACATGAAACCTCAGACAAATGCAATACAAATAAACTTGAAAGTAGGTCAAGGTTGTTGTCAAGAATTTAAAGTAAATGAATTAAAAGTAACAAAAAACTACAGCAAAACTTGAAACTTAATTCTTTTCTCATAACTTAAATTAACTGTTGCATAAATCCAGCAAAAATAAAAGTAAATAATAGAAAAATTACATGAAGTCAGCAATTTAAGGTTGTTCAACTAATTTCGTGCAGGCATATGTACGCAAGTATGTTTGTACATTTATGCAAACGTACTTACGCACATATGAAAGAAATTCATTGTGAAGGTCTGAACATATACCCCGCCGTTGAGTCATGCTCAACAAAATTACAAATGTGAAAACCTTATATTGCCCTTCATATGTCTTAGAATTGAAGATTTACACTACTGATACTTCAAATTCTGGTGTTGGGATATGTTGACGTACAGCTGGACTTGGAGTTTGTTGATTTGGTTTAATGACCTTACAACGTGCCCTTTTCCAGCCGATCCTCAAGCATATTATGATTACGAGAGCAACGTAGGCAATGGTCGCGAGGTGATATTTGATGGGTTTAATTTGTGATGGAAGTTCAGCAGATACCCGTTGGTGTAATTTACTTTGGATTTCGGAGATATTTTTAATTTGGTCGAAATAGATCTTGTTGTGAATTCTTGCAATTTGAATTTCGTCTGGATAACTGATGTTACTTATGTATGTTGCTCATTGCTGTGTATGATGTTTGAAGAGATGTGGAGACAGTTTGATGGCATTTGATGATGAGTGAGTTGAGCTTAACTGTACAATCCGGTTAGCTGGGATTTTTCTTGACCACATACGGCGTTTATTCGGGACGGCTGCTGCATGGAGTAAAGCCATTGATTGCTGTATTCTAACTGTGCAAGCGATGTGCTATTATCAACAGGAGCAATGTTACAACTTGTTTGAGTTTTAAAATTAAGAAGTGACAGCTGGCATAAGCATTTGGCAGTGTTTGCAGTAAATTTTGATTGCATTTTAGGGCATAGAAATTCATTCTCTCTTATTGTTGCACATGTGGTCCACTGTTCATTATAACTTAAATTATGAGCATTTATAGCCAGGACGTCGCCGCATGGTCTTATAGCGAGCATTGTGCCATTTATTTAGATACGGATTGGGTGTGGTCTCAGCAGCTCGAATGTTTCAGGATTACATAACGGAATAGATATGTGAAAGATGACGTGGTTTTTTGTAACACCTCCCTTTACATTCATGATTTTGTACAGTTGTAAGATGTTATCTTTGCTTACTGGTAGTTCTAGGGATGTTGGAAGATGATTCCTTACTTGTACTAGCTGGGATTGAAGTTGGGACGGAGATAACAGCATTGGGCTAATTTTCCCATGGTGTGAATCCGTTAATGCTGCTATGATTTCTGCTTGATTGCTGCTATGATTTTTGCTTAGCATGAATATTTGAAATAGTCTTGCTTGATATTGTTCCTTTTGATTTTCTTGTAATCTAGATACATTTTCTGATAATTGATTAACTACACTGTCGAACTTTTGTTTCACATTTTCTTCATCTTTTTTAAGGACGTTTAGAGTTGCATCCATGATTGATGTTTGATTCATGAGGAGTTGTTTGAGATGGTTTTCATTATCGTTTACAGCGTTGATGGTGTTTGACATTTGTTCAGCATAATCCGAATCTAGAATACCAAATAGGGAATTAGCAACGTTTCCAACAACGTTAATAGCACCACGCTTAGCTCTCCTCTTTAGAAAGAAGTTTTTATCTTTAAGGCCTTCTAGGCTGAAGTCAACTGCCTGGAGAACACTAGAACAAGGCGTCCTTTGAGTTAGAATGTTGCATAAGCTATGTAATGCCGTTGTTTCGTGCATGCAGGTACTTATTTCTTGCCAATATGGTTTTAAGTTATAGTAGAAAATGATGTTCCATTCTGACCGTGATACTAGTGTACTGCCAATACCCTCAAAGTGCAAGCCGATATTGGGTTCGAACTGTGTCACTTCGATTTTGTCTGTGGACACGAGTGGGAGCAATAGCAGTATTGTGAGTAGGGTGGTCGTAATTGAGCTTGCCGAGGTGCGCTGTTTTTTAGGGAGTGGCCACCCATCCAACGACTGTTTTGGTAATTGATTTTCTGCTAATATCTCACGATTATCTTTAGGTTCTGTGATTTGTGGACATGATTGTTGTTCTTTTTCATTTTGTTGCAGTTGTTGCGATGGCTGTGTACCAATTTCCGACTGTGGTTTAACAAATTGTATATTATTCGTGGATCTGTCTGTTCTTTGAGGAACCACAGCCATGCGAAAAATAACATTTACCAGTATTTCATTCAAATTTTCAGTTTCGGAATGATTATCTGCATTTGCTATGTTGTTTGACGTTTTTACAGAAGTTGTCCTCGAAAGTGTTGGGGGAAAGGACGCTTTTAAAGGTGAAGTAATAACATTAACGTAGTCATTGCAAAGAATCATTTCGTTTGGTTTTTTCGGCTTTTTCAAACATTCCCCTTTTTGTAAATGCTGTGCCAATGTATGATTATGAAACTTGGGTGGAGGTAAACATTGGTTAGGTAATTGAGCAGGAGATTGTGTTGTTGGCGCAACTAATGGGGTATGAACAATTATAGGAGCAACTTTAGCCATGGCAGTTGTAATCAATAGAGGATTTATGGCAGCGGAGGTGCTGCCAACAGTTTGCATTGTTGGTGTTACACAGCCCATAACGGGTACAGTTTGAGATATCGTTGCTATTGTTGTTGCATTTTGTGCCAACAGATTCGTCACTTTTGCACTTTTGGGTGTTGTTGTTTCCAAAAGCAAGGGAGTTTTCCATAATGATGGTGTTGGTGGAGTGTACAGGGGTGGTGGCGATATAGATTTCAAATCACCACCATATGTTGTTGTTTTTGCTGATTGTTATGGTGACGATGGTACTGTAGCTGTTGTGATTGTAATTGTGGTCTTACAAAACAAACATTTGTTAGTTTTTTTGTATAGCAGTTGTTATTTGTTTTTGCTCTTGTTGTTGTGAAGGATTGATTAGTTTTAGATGAGGGTGCTTCTAGAGAGCAAGGTGTAGCTTCATTGAAATCGGGTTCAACTATTTCAGGGTTATAGGTAGCGAATGATGATGTCTTCTGGGATACCCTTTCCCTTGCTGATTCTTGGTTTGATGAATGAGTGAAGCTCTCCAGATAAAGCAGTGAATTGTGTTTTTTATTGCATGTCATGCATGATCCTGATTTGCAAGTTTTGGCTGTGTGTCCTGACTTTACACAGTTCACACACATGTTTGCTTCTTAATGAAACTGAGACGATCTGCTGGCGACAGTTGACGAAACTTCTGACACCGATACAATTGGTGAAAGTTGTTTTTACAAAGTGAGCACGTGACTTCTGTTTGTTTAGATGAAGTGGTGGAAACATAGACTTTTGATGATATTTCTTTCTGGTTTATGGCTTCCATGGATTGAAAACGATTTTCAAGGATTGTTAATAGGTCTTTAATTTTTGTTGTTCCTTTTGATTGCTAATAGTCCTCTCATATAGAACAAGAGTGCTCCGATCCAATTTTTTAACGGGTATGTGAAACAGCATGGGATCCCAAGAGGCGCTATCGATCCCTATGTTGTTTAGCACATGTAGACTTTCTTGTGTTGTATCATGTAATTGTTTGATAGCAGCAGCTGATGGTCCAGCGTTTGGTTGATCCAAAACTTGTTGCATTAGCGTTGTTACGAGAACGCGGTAATTATTGTATCGTTCTTTCAATAGGCTCCATGCGGTTGCGTAGTTTTCGGCTGTGGCTGAGAGATGACTAATTAGTTTTTCAGCTTTGCCCCCCAAGTTTGATTTCAGGTACCACATCTTTTGTACCGCAGGAATATGCTGGTTGTCTACTAGTTGTGTAAAAAAGTCGTGAAAGGATCTCTATTTTAAATAATCTCCATTAAAATTTTTGGATTGTGACCTTTAGCAGCGGTAGCACGCTGTTTTGCATTGTTTGGAAACCTTTCTCTAGAGTTCGCGAGCCTAGCTTGAAATTTTCAATGACTCGCTTCTCCAGGTTTTCGTAGGAGTTCATGTCATATTCGTCCTTCAGTGGGTCATCGCTTGATTCCCATATTCTGAAATGTAGCTCATGGATTTCTCCCCATAGTTTTTCTTTCAGCTTCATATTGGTTGCCGTAGGGTCCGTGTCGAGTAGCCGCTTTAATGCTGACATTGTGCCTTCTTATAGTAGCATTTGTTGAGGTACATGTCAAAGATAATCTTGCAGGTGCTGCAGGCGCCTTACTGGTGTTTTCCAGTGTTGGCGTTTTCGATGTCTCATTTATGCCTAATTCAAATATTTTCCTGTATTTTGTGGCGAGTTCCTCAATATTTTGATAGTAGTTATCATCGGAAATTACCTCCGAACCAGTCGCAGTGTCCATTTTAGAGCCGTCCGTAAAAACAAAGTTTGCATTACTCGTGTCGCAGAGTTCCCCATCCAGTCCTTCCTTTCAGGGAATGCGACTGAGAAGGGTTTCTCGAAGCTTATAACTCTAGTCATATAATCAGTTTGTCTCCCCGGGATCTGCTCTCCTACCTTTTGTAGGGTAACGCCATGTCCCATACGGTCATGCCTGAAGGTGCCTGCCTCAACGAGCACAAATGTACTTGATATAAACCACAAGGGGAGCTAAATGAAGCATTGCCTCTAGACTGCCTTGAGGGGCTGATCTCATTGCGCCAGTTATAGTAAGACATGCTAGCCTTTGTATCTTGCCCAGTATAGAGAGACATGTGCTCTTGCTCACAGCCCTCCACCAAACAAGTGATGCATAAGTAAGAATGGGTCTGACCACCGCCGTATACATCCAGTGCAGGATATTCGGTTTCAACACCCATCTCTTCCCAAAAACGCGCATAGAGCCTTCCTTGTTCTATCCACCACATTACGTTTCCACGATAGCTTGGAGTCTGGAATTATGCCGAGGTAATTTGCCTCTTTCGAGAGCTCCAAACTCGTGCCACCAGAACATGGTGGCCTAAAAGCCGGGATCTAAAAAAGGTACCAATACAGTTGTTCACACTTAGTACAACATATTATTCTATAAAATGTAATTTTAATTTATAAATAATTAATTTTGGTATTCACTGTAAGTCAATTTGTTAACATATAATTCAATTATTGCTAAATATGGGCATTTCCATTTTGGCGTTACGTTACTTTTGTACGACGATATGTTGAAAAAAACTTTAAAAACCATAATTTAAAAAAGTATTTTTCTCACATTAGAGAAGTGATTGGATAGCTCTATATTCAGCCAAAAAATGGAAATAGTTGAGCCTAAGAATTTCAAGATATACTCCAAAAAGTGACCTGGCGTTACGTTACAAAAAACGGAAGTGCGATTTGACTTTGATAACAAAATTGTTGAACTCTGCGAATTGGGCAAGTATTTTTAATCAAATTTTTTTAGATAGGTTTTGGACCAATATACATTTATTTTCCAAGTTATAAATTGAACAAATCTTTTTTCCTTTTTTTTCTTTTATGAAAATTGGTCTGGCGTTACGTTACTGGCGTTACATTACTAAAATTTCCACTTTATTTTATTATGTTAAAAAAATGCGAAAAAGACATAAATATTAGAAAATTATATAAAAACTACAAAATACTAAATATATTTTTTGCATTTGTTTTATGATTAAATATTTTTGTAGCAACAGTTTTGCAATAAGAGTATTATTATGAAATCGAATTTAGGAATGTTAATTATAAAAAGAAAATGCCCTTGAAGTTAAGAAACACTTACAAAAACGAGAACTTCAAACTTGTAGCTCAGTATTTCACCATCCCAACAAAAGAAAGCTTTAAGCTCCTAAATTTAATTTATTTTAGAAGTTTCTCCTTTCTAATACATTAGGAAAATATCTGTTTGTTAAATTTTAATTTTTCGATCAAGGTGGACTTTTTTCTGGAAATGCCCATATGCCAAAAGGCAATTTTACTTTAACACAAAAAGTAGGTTATTTCATTTCCGCAATTGCTTACTTAAACACGTATATCCCAATACAGCCAATTTAAACACAGTAATTAAAATTAAGTCGCTATATTAAATTGAATTAAGATTCTATAGGCTAATTGTTCGAAATTTTTAATTTAAATCTCAGAAAGACATGATAAATATTCCAAGGCACAAAGGCAAGTCAACAAGTTATTATAGTCAAGTTTTTGTTATTCAACTTACACAGCAGAGCAGAACAGCTGTTTTCGAAAGACGCAACCCTTTCATCATCAGTGCTCATGTGTATTGTATTTGTCACCACTTATTAGGTGGCTTAGTTGAATGTGGTAACAGTTCCTATTTACATAATTTTTATTGTGTAATGTGTATTTTTATTTGTTATTAGAATTTTCCCTGTAGCCCTTTATTTATATTAAACAGCTGAAGGGTTCCAGCTCAACACTAGGCGTTCAAAGGAATGCCGAAATAATTGAGACTTAATAAAGAAACAAGGCAGAAGTGTGCCGGATTATGTTAAAAGATCAAGTCTGTTTTATTTAAATATTTCTTTGGCTTATATACTAGTTTTACAAATTTAACTTAGCCCTTCTAACTTATTTTAATATTATAAAACATAATATTCGTCTCTTTCACATTTATGGAAATGTGAAAGGATTCGAATTACTTTTGTTTACTGACCAATCATAGAACATTGCATTGGAATGCACTCAATTTATTTAAACACTTGAATTAGTGTCACTCAAAATATTCTGATTGATCAGCGTTTTGTATTTTCATTACCAATTTGATATTGGTGAGAAAGAATAGTGTTTGTGTGTTACACTTTGTGAAATACACTACATATTAGGGTATGCATTGTACATAAGTGAAGCACACTACACCCTCACCCTTAAGAGAAAAATTATGGAGGTAATTTTTCCTTCCATCTTAAATTTTTACATGATATTAAATTACAATTATAGTTGAAATGCATTAAAATAGTTACTTATGAATGTAGTATTATCTTTTATTGGAAAGAAAATTTATTACTTATTTGTTCTTTCTTTTGTAAAGTAGTTATAATTTGTTAAATATTATAATTTTTATATATAAGTATTTAAGAAATTTTGATTAGATTATTGATTAATTAATTGATAAACATTCTCTTATATATTTAAGGTTTTCTATATAATAATTACAATTGGTTAGATATTTTTATTTTTATAGAATTTAATTTGATAATGTTCGGTATGGTTTCAAATTATTATTATGTATTTCCTTCTCTACGCCATTATAGTCTATTATGGTGTTTACATTATTTCTTTTTATTATTTTAAATGGTCCTTTGTAGGGACTTTGATTTTTTTTCTATTTTCTATTTTTACTAAAACTAAATCTCCTACTTCTAGATTAAATTTATTAGTGTGGTCATTGTTTACGATTCTCTTCTGTTTTGCTCTTAGCAATAATTCTTTTGCTTTATTCAAAGCAAATCGTAACCTGACTTGTAACTCTTGTACGTAGTCGTCATAATTGTAAAATTTTTGATTATTTTCTAGAATGTCAGAGGGTAGATATGGTAATTTTCCATATACCAATTCAAAAGGCGTGTAGCCTGTGTCTACATGTGGTGCCGTATTGTAGGCAAACGTAAAGTATTGAATCCACTTGTCCCATTCGTAATCACTAGCCGTTGTTAATAAAAATTCGTTAAGTACTCTATGGTTCCTTTCAACTGATCCTAATGTCTCATGATGGTATGGTGTGGAAAATATTTGTTTGATTTGTAATAATGAGCATATGTTTCGCATAACTTCATTTGTAAATTCTGTACCTTTGTCAGATTTGAGTACTTTAAATTGTCCATGTTTTAAAATAAATTGTTCAACCAATGTTCTTGCTGTCGTAATTGCATCTTTTGTCGGCATTGGATGTGCAACAACAAATTTTGTTAGTTCACACTGCATGGTAAGAATGTATCGGTATTCATTTGAAATACGAAGAGGACCAACAGTATCAATTGAAATCACTTCAAAACTATTGTTTGGAGTGTCTGTTAGTGTTAATGGTTCTTTAATGTGTTTAGTTTGTTTGTTTCTGTTACAACTGTCGCAATAAGTAATAAATTTTTTTACCATCTTATTCATATTTTTCCAAATATATCTCTGTTTTAGTTTAATGATTGTTTTTCTTATTCCTAAGTGGCCTGCGTGTGTGGTATTATGAAATTCGTCAATTAGTTTGTATTTCAATATGTCATCTGATATTCTTTTCGGGGCGTTGTATATTAGTATATTTAGCTGAGGACTTTCATTATTTATTATTATTCTGGCATATATTTCTTTAAATTTTTCTTTTGTATACATTTTAAATATTTTATCATTACTTGATAGCGCTAATTCTTTTATATTTTCTTTCTTCATTTTAGATATCAGTTTCCTCAGAATCGAATCTAGTTTCGCTGAGTTATCGCTGAATCTTGCATGCATATTATTTTCTTTATTAGTGGTATGTAACTTCTTCATCGAATCTTGTTTCGGTGAATTATCATTACATCCTATATTCAATTCATTTATAATTTTGGTACATGATTTCTTCATCGAATCTGGTTTCGATGAATTATCGTCACGTCCAATGTGCACAATTTTATCTTCTATATATATATCATTTTCCTTTATATCTTCTATTTTATTAAACTGCAGTTTTCTTATATTCTTGATGTCATTTATCGATGTAAATTCCCATATTCGAAGTTGATCAGACTTCTGAGAATCTTCGTTTCTTACACGTACGTCGTCGTTTTCTATTATATTATTAGCCTCTTTACTATTATTTAATTTCTTATTTGCCTCTATTTCTTTATTTTTCATAGCTCTTGTAGTTATTAATACTTTTTTTACTTGTTCATCATCTTCTATTGGTATCATCTGTTTTAGTATATCAGAGTTTATTTCTATTCTGGAAAGTGCATCTGCATTAGTGTTCATCTTTCCCTTTTTATAAATTATAGTAAAATCATAATCACTTAAATCTAATCTGATTCTTGTCATTTTTGACGAAGGATTTTTATGTGAGAATAGTGAAATTAAAGGTCTATGGTCTGTAATTACTATAAATTTTCTGCCGTATAGATAGGGTTTGAAAAAATTAATACTCCAATGAATTGCTAGAAGTTCTTTTTCTATTACTGGCTTATTAATGTCATGTTTTTGTAATGATTTACTGGCGTATGAAATAGGTAAATCTTGTCCTATTTCGCCTTGAGATAGTACTGCACCTAAAGCATAATTTGATGCATCGGTTGTTAGTATGAAAGGTTTTTCAAAATCTGGATATTGTAATACAGGTGGGTTTATTAATTTTTTTCTTAACTCATCAAAAGCGTTTTGGCATTGTTCTGTCCATATGAATTTTGTTTTTTTCTTTAGCAGTGCGTTCAGGTCTTTGGCAATGTCCGCAAAATTGGGTATGAATTTTCTGTAATAGTTGCAGAATGCAACGAAACGTCGTACTTCGTCAGCGTTATTAGGTATGGGATAATTTTTTATCACGTCGTATTTTGATGGGTCTGTTTTTACTCCGTCTTTTGTTATTAAATGTCCTAAATAAACTACTTCTGGTCTCAAAAAACAACATTTCTTCGGGTTTAATTTTAAATTATATTTTTGTAATCTATCTAGTACTTTGATTAAATTTTGGTTGTGGTGGTTCAAACTGCAACCGTAGACGATTATGTCATCTACGTAGAGAAAAGCTTCTGATTCTAGTCCGGATAATGCAATTGTAAGCATTCTTTGAAAACTGTTTGATGATATTTTTAATCCGAATGGAAGTCTTTTGAATTGATAATGTCCTTGTGGTGTAGAAAAAGCTGTTAGTGGTCTGGATTGTTTGTTTAATTCTATTTGGTGAAATGAGCTAGTCATATCCAGTGTAGAAAACCATTTGGCTCTGCCAAGTTTGTCTAAAATGTCTTCTAATCTAGTTAGAGGAAATTTGTCATTTACAATTTTATCGTTCAATTTTCTAAAGTCTACTACTAGTCTCCATTTCTTTTTATCTTGCGTGTTTTTCTTGGGTACCAAGAGAAGGGGAGCATTATATGGGCTGACTGATGGTTCTATTATGTCGTCATCAAGCATTGTTTGTACTTGTTCATTTATTATGTTCGTGTGTGAATGTGGTAATCTGTAGTTTTTTATATATACTGGTGTATTGTCTGTGGTCATGAGTTCTTGGGTATAAAAATTGTTGACGGTTAATTTTTCATCTTCTAAGTGAAATATATTTTGATATTTTTTGAAAATGTTTACTAGTTCTGCTTGAGCATAATTGTCGTTGTTATTAATTTGCAATTCAGCTAGAATTTTTTCAAAACGTTTGGGGTTGTTGGCATTGGTGTAATTTAAGATACTGTAATTTTTGAGTGAATCTGTTTGAAGTTTAATGCCCTGTATTGTTATTGTCTCGTTCGTTGTGTTCAAAAGTTTTATGTGTGTCATGCCGTTTTTGGGTGCTATTGAGTTACTAAGAAATAAACCTGGTTTTATTTCATCATTGAAAATTACGCTGTCTTCAGCTAAATTTAATTTTATCGCTTGTATTATCTCAGTTCTTGGAGGTATTTTTATTTGTAGTGAGTTCAATGCTCTTGTATGCATCGGAAGAATTATGGTATTATTATTTATAAATAGAGTTATTGTAAATGTTTCATAATCTATTTTGCATAGGTATTTCTTTAAAAAGTCTCTACCTATTATTCCGTCTGTGTCTATTGGAAAATCTGATTTTACTAAGTGGAAATTGTGAATGCATTTTTCTTCTGCTAATGTTATTTCTAAATCTAGTGTCCCTAAAGAATTTATTTCTTCTGTAGTTATGCCTGTTAATTTGCATTTGTCCTCTGGGTTAAATAGTTCGCCTTCGAAATCTGGTTGCATGCGGCAGAGTGATATGTCCGCACCTGTGTCTATTAAGAATGTTAGTTGTTTATTTTTGTAAGAAGTGATTATGAAGTTAGTGTTATTATCTGAAATTTTCCATATTTTTAATTGTGGCTGTCCGGAATATCTACGTATTCCGAGCCCATTGTGTTTCCCGAATTTTGTACGGCGTGTATGCGTCTGTTACTATTTCTGTAATTGTTATTGTTACTATTGTGATTATTGTTAAATCTTCTACTGAAATTGTTGTTCGTATTGTTGTTGTTTCTTGGGCTGTTAGCTATATTGTTGTTATTATTGTTTCTATTATTAGTGCTGTATGATCTGTTGTAATTGGGGTTGTTATTTTGTCGCATGTATGTGTTGTGTCCATAGTGATTTTGGCGTTGATACCGTGGTTGATACTTCCTAACATGCAATATTGAATTGTTGTTTGCTCTATTTTCATTCTCCAATTCCAATGCTAGTTCATATGCTTCTTGTAAATTTTCTGGTCTAGCTGCATATATGGTTGATTTAAGGTTTTCATTTAAGCCTTTCTTAAAAATGTCTAGAGCTAGTTTGTTATTTAATTTAACAATAACATTCTTTTCTGCCTGAGAGGCATTGTTTCCTAGTTCTTCTATCCCTAATTTATTTAATTTATCTATCATACCTGTTATTTTTTCTCTGAATGTATTCACCGCTATTTTGCCTTGATATAATGTATTTAGTCTATTTTGTAGCTCTGGTATTGTTTCCCTGCTCTTATATCTCTGTTCTAATAGATTCTTTAATTCTTCAAAGTTTTCAGGTTTTGTGTAGGTTCCTATTGCTGTTCGGACATTAGTGGTCAATTTAGCATGATATACGTACTGTAGGAAATCTGTTTTGGCCTCGGCCGATAGAGTCTTGTTGATTAATTCTGCTGTTATTAGGAAACTCTCTAATTCTATAAAATTACCTGAGAAAAGTGGGAGTGCTTTTGAAGTAGTTTCTAAACTGAATGCTGCCATTTTGATATTATTATTTTCTTGTACTTCTTTAGAGCTGTTTAGTAAATAATCTTTAATGTTTTTAAAAATATTGTTAAATTCTATTTTTAATGCTATAGCTTTTTCTTTATCTTTTTCTTCAATTTCCGTTAATTCAAATTGTTTTCTTATTTCTTTAATAGATTCTAATTTATTTTGTAAGGTTTTTTCTGTATATGTCCTTCCTGGACTTTTCTTTAAATTTGTCCATATATCTTTTAATTTTAAAATATTCTCTTCCATTTAATTTAGTTGAATTTCTGTTTTGTGCATCTATATTTCTTTTTGAGTGTAAACATTAGTTACTGTGTTATTATTACTACATAGTCATTTATTATTATATTATTTATACCTAGATATACCTTGAAAACAGTAGATTAGCAATTATTTGTGTATTTTATTAACATAAATTGTTTTTTTTTTGTTTTTTTTTTTTTGTTTTTACGTTAAATTGTAATTTATGTTTATTTGATTATACATATATTTAAAAATTTAAAAAACAGGAATATATTCAATTTAATATAGCAATATAAAAAATGTTCGTTAAAACTCTTACTACATAAAATTAAGTCATTTACTCGTTGACCAATAGTCGATTAAGCATTTTATTTTTGTTATTATAAAGTTAATATAAGCAATTTATTATTAAGTTAACCTAATCAATTTATTAAATTAATTTAGTATAAAAACAAAAATTAAAATAAAGAACGCATCAATCTTCTTAATGCATTTAAAGTGTTTTATTGATTGATCTTTACTACGTTTTTTCAAGTTCAAGTGCTTGAAGGACATCCCGGCAAGCGAAAATAGTGTCAACACAAGTTTATGTGCTTGGATTGAAATTACTATTGCCACAAACATTCAATGGTGGCCCCCCATATTTTCTAAATTCACTGAGATTTCCCCCACCAGTGAAAAGGACTTCTTTAGAATTTTATGGAAATAAACGCGCAACCAAGTGTAGAACATCAGTTCACACACCAACACAAATTACAAATAGTAGGACAGGGTTATGCTGAAAACTCACAACTACAAACAGTAGTACAGGGCCACAATGTCCAACTCTTCAAACGCAACACAAATAATTACTCAAGATGTCATCAGTACAGGAACTTATGAAATAGCAAGAGGTGACTGCAAGCGAGATTGGAAGAGTCATTTCAACCATAAAAAAGTTCCGCTAGACAGAAGAACAGAGGTATTCTACAAGGCAAACCAAGATGGCTTAGTTACAATCGTTCGAAAAAACTGAAAACAAAATTGGGAATGATGCTACCTTATCAGAGGAAGATCCCTATATTACAAAGGACATTTGCAAATACATTGGCAAACAATACAGTTCAACAATTGAGCATATTGAATGTCGGCTAAAAAAATGCATGACACCATATACCAAACCTGTACCATCCGTAAGAACACCAGTAACCAAATCAGTCAACCAGGATGAATCAGAGGAAGTTCGAACACCAGGACTAGACAGGTTAATAACTGCATGCATGACAGCACTAACACGTTTTTTGCAAGGTTTGGAAACTCAACAGAAGAGCAGCCAAAATAATTTTATGAACTAAAATCAGAGACTATAAAAAAGTTATCGTATCAGATCCATCAAGCCAAGGTTTACATCCAGATGACTACAATAACCTAGAAGACGCAGTTCACCAACATCTAGTTAAACTCGCTGTGCTCGCAGATCAACACAAACAGCTTATAAATAACGAATTGCAAGTGGAAAACAATTCAGCTATACTTAACCCACTGCGTCTTCCAAAGGCTACGATACCGAAATTCAATGGGGACTATCTGAGTTGGCAACCATTTTTTGATATGTTGTGAAATGATTCACAAAAAAGTTATGCCCGCCATACAAAAAATGTGGTTTTTGAAAACAAACACAACAGGTGAGGCAGCTAGGCTAATACAAAATTTAGCCTTAACCGAAACCAACTATGAAACAGCTTGGAAAATGCTTCAAGACCGCTTCAGTAATCCACGGATATTAACAAATAACATCATAAATAGACTACTGGGCCAACCAAAAATAGCTGATAACACCTCTGCGGTAGCTATAAAAGAATTACATGACACAACACGAGAATGCATCTCAGCACTAAATAATTTGTATATCAACTCATCAACATGGGACCCGATGTTAATTTATTAATCAAAAAACTGGATCAAGGCACACACTTATTATACGAGCAATCAATGCAACTATCAAGATCATTGCCAACATTAGAAGAAATTTTGGGCTTCCTGAAAAGCAGGTTCCAATCGCTAGAAGCAGTCGGACGAATAAAAACAACGTCAAAGAGAACTTTAGCTGCAGCAGTTACTCCCAAGGAAAACAACCATTGCAAACTATGTAGCAATGGAATTCATCAATTATACTATTGCAACAAATTTTTATCGATGTCACCACCTAATCAACTGAAGTGGATACCGCAACAAAAACCCTTTGTTAACTGCTTCAAGAGTGACCATATGTCAAAACATTGCACAGCAAATTCTTGTAGAAAATTTAAGAAAGCCCACAATACACTCGTACATTTGGGAAGGCATGCACAGAACACCAACGCCTGGACCTTAGCGTCAAGCAACTCTCACACTGAAAATAAGGCATCAACATCAACGGTAGCTTCAGCTCAGTGTCATGGGACAGGAAAAGATTACGTACTGTTGGCCACAGCTCGAGTAAAAATTACAGGCAATTATGGACGGTCTGGAGTCTTCAAAGCAATTTTAGACTCAGGATCACAAATAAACATTGTGACTAAACGGCTACTGAATCGCCTATCACTCAAGCCATCGCAGAAATCCCTATGTGTCGAAGGAATCGGCAACCAGTCCAGAAATACAAATCAACGCATTAATATTAATCCTACAACAAGTAATTACAACACAAGACTAAAAGCATTTGTTCTTCCCAACATAATTCCGGCCCAACCTTCAACAGAATCTACTGTATCTCCTGGACAATTCCAGAAAATATTCAACTAGCCGATCCTGAATTCAACAACACTGCTAATATTGACGTTTTACTAGGCGCCGAATATTACCTCGAATTGTTGACCACCGAAAAAATTCACCTCTCAATAGAATTATCAATTGTAAAAAATACAAGGCTGAGTTGAATTGTAAGTGGAAGGATAAGGGAAAAGAATAGCAACTCAGCGGTATGTACAGTATACAGTGAAAACGAAACAAACACAAAAGAACTTCTGAAAACTAGACGAATTCGACTCACCACCGAAGAGATAAGGTGTGAACAGTTCATCCAAACAACGACTAGAAATTCTGAGGGCCGATTTGTAGTTCGGTTTCCCTTTTCAGAAAACCCAAGCTGCTTAGGAGAGACAAAAAAGTTAGCATTTTCAAGATTGATGACCTTAGAAAGGCGTTTATTGATGACCATGTACCTTAAGCAACAATACACTGACTTTATGAAGTAATATGAAGAATTGGGTCACATGATCCGCATAAATAACTCAAAGGTAGTATGCCCTCATTTCTATATTCCACATCACTGCATAATCAAACCTGAAAGTAAAACCAGCAAACTTCGAGTAGTGTTTGATGAATTGGCAAAATCCTTAACAGGAATATCTCTCAACGACATCTTATGCGTAGGTCCTCCGACACAAGGAGATCTCTTTGGACGATTCCTTTTTGTACTGATATTGAAAAAATGTCAAATTCTTGTTCATTCAGCAGACCGTCACATGCAACTAATATAGTGGAGAAATAGTCCAAGTGAAGTAGTGGAAACCTACAAACTTAACACTGTGACATATGGAACTTCAGCAGCCCCTTACTTGGCAACAAAATATTTGTAGCAGTTAGCAGATAAAAACATCAAAAATGATCCATTAGGTGCAACAACAATAAAAGAAGATTTCTATGTGGATGACGGTATGATTGGATCTGATAGCCTTACAACAGCAATTGAAAAACAACAGTTGACTACCTTGTTACAAGGAGCTGACTTCTAACTAAGAAAGTACCAAAAGGCAAATTTTTGATGGCCAGATTTCAAAGGATACACAGATACACACTTTCGGAAAAGGTGTACTGCGCCACAGTATACATACGATCCAAGCTACAAGATGGACGACTAGTGGTCAGACTTCTATGTGCCAAATCACACTCTACCAAGACTAGAACTATGCGCAGCGCTTCTGGGAGCCAACTCACCAGAAGGTTGAAAGGAGAACTACGAGCTGAAAACTTGCCTGCATATCTATGGTCATACGGTGAGATAGTACTGCATTGAATCAATGCAACATCATCTCCTCTTCGTACCTTTGTCGCAAATAGAGTAAGTAAAATTCAAGAGCAAACCATAAGCATTCAATGGCGACACGTCAGTTCTAAGCAAAACCCGGGCGAAGAATTCAAATCAAATGCAGTCATTTCTATATCTGCTTTTTCAACCTCATTGGAAGGCATTATATAAAATCAACAACCACAATTCATTCAAGACACTTCAAAGAGTAGTAGCATACATGCAAGGCTTCATCCAAAACACCAAATTGACCCGTTAGAACTCACTTCAGCTAAGTATCTTATAGTCAGAGCTTTGCAAATTTCAGACTTCAAAAATCAAATAAATGCATTAAACAGAGGTAAGGAGCTCGATCAGGCAAGTCTTATATGAGGATTATCACCTTTTTGTGACGAAAATAATATACTACATCTCATACGGTGATAAATACCCTATAGTTCTTCCCTACAACGATCCAAATTCTAAATTAATAATGAGAATGTTACACAACGACAATCATCACTGCGGCCCACAAAAACTAGTATAAAATCAGGCGTCGATTACTGTGGCCTACTATGGTTACATTATAAACTAAGAGGTAGTAACTGACTTCACTACAGAAGCATTTATTGAAGCGCTCAAGAGGTTCATCGCCCGACGTGGACGTTTTCAAACCATCTATTCAGATAACGCTACGAACTTCGTTGGGGGACGCAACCAGCTCGAAGAACTAAAGATCGCCATATTTTCCAAACCTTCACCAGAAGCAATAACTCGATCTTGCAGTAACGACAGAATAGAGTTCAATTTTATACCTCCTAAGGCACCACATTTCGGTGCGTTATGGGAGGCAGCTGTTAAGCCAGCCTAACAGTTACTTTTACGCAGTATATCAACGTCTTTGCTAACTCATGAAGAATTAGAAACAGTCATCATTGAAATTAAGGCCATTCTGAACTCACGGCCCCTTACTCCTTTATCAAGTGATCCAAACGATTTAACAGCTTTAACTCGCGGTCATTTCTTTATCGGGGAACCACTGACGGCACAAGTCGACTCCCAAGTGCCTAATCCTACTTGCTCACTGGCAAGAAGATTGAATCTTGTGTCGCAGCTTGAACACCAATTTTGGAAAAGATGGTCATTGGAATATTTGCATTAGCTACAAGAGAAACAAAAATGGAAGACATCATCTCAAAATGCGAAAGAAGGAAATTCAGTCATAGTAAAGGAGGACAATTTGCCCATAATTGAATGGCCACTGGGTAGAATCCTGAAAACTTATAAGGGAACTGACGGCAAGGTCAGAAAGGACCCATTCATAGATTAGCGCTATTAGCAATGAGTAGCAATGTCAAAATAACCAACTTTCATGATAACCCAGGACTATACTTTGAGGGAATTGGAAATGTAAAACTGGTAATGGCTGAATGGAGACTAATGATAACCTAGCAACATTTACAACCGAGCTGAAGACCTTCCAGTCAGGAATAACTACCTTACAACAGCTCTGTTCGCCTATTAAACATCATCCAGCAGTAGAGTAAAAAGGGAAGAATTTAACATTATTAGAAATGTTGCACGATCTTTGCTTGGCGTTCATGATTCGGAATATGCAAATGAAATCTCAGCCATCAAGAATGCTAAGGAAAAATCAAACTATTTGTTTCAACTGCTTAAAAATCAAACATCTATTATTGATTCAACCATTAATATCATCAAGACGAACACAGTACTCAAAAACAAATAATGGATATAATTGACAAGGTTAATGAACAAGAGAATGTAATAGCTGGAGTGGTTGATCAAACCAACCAAATGCAATTAATCTCATTTCTAGCTAACCAGTTGACGTTGACAGCAATAAAGTTACAAGGAGTTGAAAGGGAGATTATTGATGTACTAACTGATACCCACCAGGGAAAAATTAGTCCACTTTTATTGTCCCCGGCACAACTAAAGAACGAACTAGGGGTAATAAAGGCTCATCTTCCAACAAGCCGAATACTTCCAATTGAAGACGACAGTTTAATCCAACTATACAAATTAATAAAGGTCAAAGGAGTGGTAACAAAAAATGAAGTAATTTTCGAAGTAATGCTACCTTTAGTCGACCATCAATATTTGGAGCTCTTCAACATAATTTCGGTACCGACCATAAGAGACAATAATTTGATATCAATCAACTCGGAGGAATCATTTCTTGCCATAAACCCCCATAGAGACGAATACCTTCCCATCACAACCGATGAGATATCAAACTGTATTACTCCTAAAATTAATGTATTCATATGCAATAACAAACAGTTCAAACTTAGGAAGAATGAGGGAAGTGATTCCTGTGAAATTAACATTTTAACAGCCGACAAACAACTGAATGCAAGCTCATTCGGTTGGCAGGCAACTCCACATGGACACAACTAAAATACCCAAATAAATTGATCTTCGCTACCACCGCAAAACTAGAGATATCAGCAGTTTGCGGTTCTAAACATGCCCAATATACAATAAACGGCACCGGAATAATAGAGATCTTATCTAACTGCACACTCAACAGCACGTTTATCACAATCCAAGATCAATTTGGTTTATCTAATACACTACACACATCATATGACCAACTACGGCCCATAGATCAAATTAGTACACCACAAGAGATGACTAACATGTTTAAAACATCCAACAACCAGATTGGAACTCATCAAAAGCAACTAAGCGCACTGAAAAAACAACTAAACGAATCAACCGTTGTTCACATACCAGCACTCAACAAATACAATTGTTTTAACCATCATACAGTCAGTTATTCTGCACTTGTAATCTCCGTACTATTCACCATCTTAATCATCAACGCTTACTTAAAACAGCAAAAGAACAGCAATTCCACATGAAACCAAACCATCTAGCCGGTTCCACCACCACGAGCTATCAACATTGATGTTGGAGATACCTGAGTTCAATATTATAGCACCATCGACCATTGGTCAATGCGGGGGAGAATGTTGACACTTAGTGCAACATATTATTCTATAAAATGTAATTTTAATTTATAAATAATACATTTTGTTAGTCACTGTAAGTCAATTTGTTAACATATAATTCAATTATTACTAAATATGACAAAAGTCACTTTTACTTTAACACAAAAAGTAGATCATTTAATTTCCGCAATAAATTTATGTCATTGAACTTGCGATTGCTTACTTAAACACAAAAATCCCAATACAGCCAATTTAAGCACAATAACTAAAATTACTCCTTGACCAATAGTTGATTAAGCATTTTATTTTTGTTATTATAAAGTTAATGTAAGCAATTTGTTATTAAGTTAACTTAATCAATTTATTAAATTAATTTTGTATAAAAACAAGAAATATATATATGAAATTTATTTGTTGGTGGATAAGCAAAGTCTATATGCTTTACCAAATCATCAGTAGACTTTAACCACAGTTTTGATTTGGTAAAGCACCAATGAAATGCATATGTCTATTGCTTAAGTACCAACAAATAAATTTCATTTATGTATAATAGTATTTTTACAACAATGTGTCAAATAAAAAATTTCATAAAAAACTAGAATTAAAATAAAGAACGCATCAATCTCCTTAAGAAATTTAAAGTGTTTTATTGATTGATCTTTACTACGTTTGTTCAAGTTCAAGTGCTTGAAGGACATCCCGGCAAACAAATATAGTGTCGATACAAGTTTATGTGCTTGGATTGAAATTACTATTGCCACAAACATTCAAACAGACTTCGTAGGGTTTATGCCTAGATCGTTTCCCTTTGCCTAGTCCAGTAGTTCGTTTAGTACTGATTCCATGAGCTCACTTATCGTAGGCGGCTATTTACACCTTATAAGGAGCACAACGTCATCAGCATACGCAACTACCTTGGTGCCACCTGCGTTCAACCTGATAAGAATGCTGCTCAGGACAAGGTTCCATAGGAGCGTAGACAGATCTCACCCCTGCAGAGTGCCCCTTGTTGCAGCCTTCTTTTTCGTACTCATACCCAAACTGGAAATGATGGTCCTGCTTTTAAGCGTGTTCTCTGCCCAATCTGTAATTAACTGCTCCGAACCGATCTTTCTGAGCGGCCCAATTATCGAGGATATGTTTAGATTGCCAAAAGCGCTTCTATGTCTGGAAAGGATGCCAGAACATACTCTTTTCTGTCAAGGAAACCTTCTATAGTGCCCACAACATCATGCAGCGCTGTTTCCACCCACCTACCCTTCTGGTGGGCATGCTGTGCGCCGTAAAAATTTTTGGCGAGAGAAGTTCCCTGACATACAAATCAAACAGTCCCTCTAGTGCTTTCAGTAGAAAAGATGACAGACTGATTGGTCTGTAATCTTTAGCGGTGCCGTGGTTTATCCTCCCCGCTTTTGGAATGAATAACACAGTAACATCTCTCCACTCCATAGGAATATAACCGTAAACGAGACTTCCTTTAAAGACAGTTAGCAGCCATGGTAAAATCGCCTCCATGCTGTATTATATACCATCAGCTGGGAATATACCATCTAGCCCTGCTGACTTAAAGGACTTGAAAGATGTTACTGCCCATCTTACCTTGGCTGGCTGTACAATGGAGTGTACTACGTCACCCCTTTGGATAGCTGTTTGCACGGGGACAACCGCACCAACTACGTTTGACCTGTTCTCGCAATCCGAAAAGTGAGTTTCCATTAGTAACTCCAGGGTATCCTCTCTGCTTTCAGTAAAAGACCCGTCACGCCTCATCAGGGACCCCGGCATGCCAAGCTTCTTAGAGACCAGTTTTCTCAGGTGGAAAGCCTTAGATGTGCCCTCCAAGTCACCACAGAATTGCTTCCACAATTCCCTCTCTGACTTCCTGGTCTCGCTCCATATCCCCGACAAGATGCATGATAGGCGTCTCTCAGTGACCTTGACAAAAGGATTGAAATATCCTCGAGCTCCCAAATGCTGCCCACCCGCTCCGTTTCTGGAGGTGGTTTTCCTAGGGTTCCTGTAAGGCTTGCCCCCACTTGGAATAAGATCAATCGTAAAAATAGTCCGCTTATGATCAGAGAATGATCACTCAAGGTTCACCCTTCAGTCAGATATTCTAATGGAGTATTTATTACTAATCAAATTAAATAAATGACCTGTTCCCTGATTCTATTGAGAAACGTTGCCCTATTGCTCTTATTACAAATCCTAAGATTGGTTAACAAGAGAAATTGTAATAAATCCTTACTTCGTTTATTTATATCCGTGCTCTCCCAGAGTGTGCGATGCGCGTTTACGTCACATCTCAATACAAGGTCGTGTCCCTGGGTCCCGCACCAGTCAATGACTATGCGCACCGCACCCGGAAGAGGGTCATCCACTTCATACGGTAGATACGGCAATGCCAGGATTACCATCGGGATATCTTTGCGTGCAAGGACAGCCACCATTAGATCACCAGATCACCAATCAGAATACAGCTTCTAACCTTACCTTCCGTTGTAGGAAAGAGAAGAGTAAACAAACGTGACCGAAGGCCTCGAACCTCATTTTCAACTAGCCAAGGCTCCTGGAGCAAGGTCACGGATATGCACACTCTCTTTATAAAACGTAACAGCTCGTCTAATGCTGCCTCGGAGTGATGTAAGTCAATTTGCAATAGTTTTATGCCGATCGAGATCTCATTTTACAAGTCTTTCTTAGTGGGCAAAATCAGTTTTAGCTGATTTAGCGCATATTTGATAACGCCCTTTTTTGGGGCGCCGGAGATGGAAGGATTCTGAGTCAATTTTTATACAGATATCTTTGCCATCCTCCTTGTCTCTGGCGCGTCCACGTTCAATCGCCCAGTTCTCAGTGCCAATGTCCTTATTCTGGCGCTTAATAAGTGTAAGTGTGGCCTTATCCTCTAGAATAGGATGAGAAATCCACACTCCACCGTCACCTGAAAAGGAACTTCGTCCAAGGGAACGATTTCAATTTTGGCTCTCGGCCAAAGCTCGCCAACTTCTTGGATGCTGTTTTTGAGAAAACCGAGAGCCTCATCATTAAAGCATTCAATTATTTTGACTCCGCTAGACCACTTTGCCCCACCAAACGCAGTGAACTAGTCATCGTCACAAGTGGCGAGTGCGCAGGATTCGTTCTTCCAGAAGTAGCCATTGACCGTTAGTCCTTTTGCCTCCTGGCTGACTGCGATCAATAATGGCTACTTCTAGCTCAGGTGCTGATGTCAAGCTATTTGATGGTTTCAACCGCTTGCCTCCACACATTTGCGTTTCGCCTGACTTTTACCGTTTGTCACTAGAACCACCTGCAGGATTCCCTTTGCCAGCCGCGAGACCTCATTTAGAGGAGTTCGAAGCTTGCCTTGAAGAATCCTTGCTGGCGGTTTCGCATTACCTCTCTTTGATTTGGATGACACCCCTTTAGATGTAGAAGGAACATCATCCAATTTCTCCGAGCCGGTGATCGTGTTCGGTCCAGATTTAGTTAAGAGTCCGGCTGATGCCGAGATCGCTTTCCTTCCCTGGTTTCTGGCTACGTTCGTCACCGCCTCTGGACTTGCCCCCACGACCGAAGTATTCAGAAACTCCTCATACTTCCAAATATGGTAGAAATGTTTGTGCCAAAGCCTTCTCTCAGGGAGTCAAGGAAGTTGGATCGCGAGATTCCAACGACCTTAAAAACCAGACAGAACGCTTGTAGCCTCCCAGCTTTTTGCGTTCATCCGGTCTTTTCCCTACCCCTTCCATCACCTGTGCCTCTGATACCTTCATGTCTGCCGCAACAGATTGCCTGTCCTTGGTATCAGAGGAGACCATAGTGATGTCATCCTCGTCTGCCTCGTAAATGTTAAGTCCATCCAGTCCAGGAAAATTGTCCGAGTCATCGTCACTAATCGTCCTATATTGTCTCCTCAGACATCTATACATTTACCCCTAGCTTTATCCGTCTCTCCCTCTATAGATCCCGGAAAAATCCCCCCTTGAGCCTGTTGCCCGTCTTCTTTTCTATAACTGTTCGTTTTTAAAAGTTCATCTGTTTTTCCGCCACGTCATACCCCCCAGTGACGTAGTAAGGGCTTAATTACTTGCTAAGGCGCCCAGATGTCAGCAAGGCTCCGTAAGACTACAAACCAACCGACAGGCACGGGTCGCATAACACCTCGGCTTAGGGGGATAACTACATGCCATGCAAGCCTTTAAAGCACTTTGCACCAAAATAGAGAAAACCATGAATATGTCATCTTGGTTGGTTGGTTGGTATACGTGGCTGCCTATAACCCACAACCAATCAAGTAGGATCTCTGAGATCCCGTTTTGAAAGACACCTCCAGTCGTCAGTGTCAACCTGTGTTGAACCGAATCCAGATCCCGGATACGGTGGTGAATGGTAGGTCCAACCTGCCGCATCGAGGAATCTAATAAGGACACCTAGACCTGATAGCTCCGAAAAGTCGGAGGTTAAACTGTTGCCTAAGATTTTGTGTTTCATATGGTACAATGCCGTGCATTTACAAAGGAAGTGATAAACGGTCTCTTCTATGCCCTAATCCCGGTAGCTGCGACAGAATGCATTATAGGAGAGACCTTTCATACCAGCATGTCTGCCTATTACACAGTGCCCCGTCACTACTGCCACGAGCCTTGAGATGTCCCTACGGTTCCTATTGATCAGCTGTGCAGTTCTTTTGTCGTTGTAGCAGGGCCAGATACTTCTAGCTACTCTACACGTGTCCAGCTTTGCGTCACCTGTCTGCAGCCTTCTGCCGGTAATGGCTTTGAATGCCGCAACTTATAGCGCCATACGGCATGTCTACCGATACAGCGGTGGAGACGTCCATAGCAGATCTAGCCCTAGCTAGCTTGTCCGCCTGTTCGTTTCCAGGGAAGTTACTATGTGCGGGAACCCAGATAAGGGTAGGGTCAGTCTGACATCCCAATTTGGATAGAAGCTCCCTGCGCTGAGTTACTAAGGTAGAAGAAGTAGTGAACGACCTCAGAGACAGGAGTGCCGCCTGGCTGTCGACAAAAATGCCGACTGTACCTTGAACACCCCTAGTAACCTAGGCGTCTCCATTAGAGCCAATATTTCAGCCTGAAATACACTAGCTTCATCAGGGAGTCGGAGCGAAAGTCTTGTTCCAAGGTCTCTTGAGAAGACTTCTGTACATACACCACATATCATTCTTGTTCCATCAGTATACATCCTTCAGTCGAAGTCCCTTTTCTATGTTTCCCCCTCTCCACCCGTGCCTGGATGGAATGGGGACTTTGTAAGTAATATTGAAGTTCAAGTGGGGTACCATATAGTCAGTGGGCTTCCTCAGTGTCGGTGGTAACTGACCTAGGTTCCTTGCGTGACCATAGTCCTTTGACTTCCACTTCCCAGATGCCGCTAGTCTTAACGCACTGCTCGAGGATGCACCCAGTACATAAAGGTCAATCGGAATCAGGTTTAGTATAGCATTCAGAGCCTCTGAGGGGCTAGTACGTAGACAACCAGTAATCCCGATGCAAGCAGATCTCTGTATCCTGTATAGTTTATCTTCCACATATTTCTTAGTTGTGGCAGGCCACCATACTAAAGATCCATAAGTCAATATAGGGCGTACAATCGCTGTGTACATCCATTTAAGCATGGTGGGTGTTAAACTCCATCTGAAACGAAACATTCTCCTGCAGGAGTAGTAGGCAACTGTTGCCTTCTTAACCCTTCTTAATATTCGGTTTCTACGATAGTTTTTCGACCAGGATAACTACTAGATATTTCGCATTGTCCGAAAGGAACAGTTCCAGGTTATTCAGCCGAGGTAGTCTAAAGCCTCGAACTTTGGTCTTTGTAGTGAATAGTACCAGTTCAGTTTTGCTAGGGTTTACTCCTAGACCACATCCTGTAGCCCATTCACTGAGTATACCCAAGGCATTGGACATGATATCGCTAAAAACGTCCGTAAACATCCCTGATACCATTATTACAACATCGTCCGTGTAAGCCACGACTTTAACTCCAGCAGCATCTAGTCTGTGAAGAATCGTGTTAATAACGAGAAGCCAGAGCAGAGGTGAGATCACCCCGCCCTGTGTGGTTCCTCTACATGCCCATCGTGAAATCGCACTGGTGCCCAGTTTCGCAATTACATTCCTTGCCTTCAACATAGTGATGATCCAGTTGCTGATGTATTCCTCAACATCGACATCCCGAAGAGACTGTTCTATGGCTGCCACTGAAACATTATTAAAGGCACCTTCTATGTCTTTGAAGGCAGCGAGGTTATATTGTTTGTTCTCAAGGGATCTCTCCACGAGCGTCCCTTAGGGTAGCATTGCTGACTAACCGCGAGTATCGACGATCCTTCTAGTCGAAGCCTAATATGGGTGTCTTTTAATCTTTCCAACGTTTTAACCAAGAAAGATCAAAGAGTTCTTCCAATCTTCGGAATAAAGATTACTGTTACTTTCCTCCAGCTGGTCGGGACGTATTCAAGTATGACAGAATTTGTAGAACCTAAAAAGTTAGGGAATAACAGAGCCCTTCGCACTCTGTAGCATCTTTGGAATGATGCCGTCAGGACCTGGCGATTTAAACGGAAAGAAGCTGTCAATTGCCCATGAGATTTACTCTGGGGTTAAAAAATCCGTATCGACAGTGTGTTGATTCCGACTAACTGAGCTGATCCCACTGACTTTGTCAGTACAGCCTGGAAAGTGGGTATTGAAAAGAATGCCTTGGGATTCCGCCGAGGAATCTGTCCATGAGCCATCCCCTCTCTTAATGAAGGTCGGACAGGTAGGGCTCATGGTCAGAGCCCTACTTAGTCTTGCCGAATCTCTAGTTTTATCTATTGACTCACAGAAATTCCTCCACAAGTTCCTTTGGGCGACCTTTATAGCCTTTTTATATAAAGCTAGCTTGTCGTGATAAGGCTGCCATATTTTACTTCCATAGCAAGCGTTGAAGGCCCTACGTGCCCCCTTACGTAGTCTAGAGAGTTCCGCGCTCCACCACGGAGGATAACTCTTCTTAGTCTTTGTTAAGGAGCAGGGTATCTCGAAGGCCTTGGTAATAGTGTAGTGCCATCACTATTTACTCTTAACATATACAACCCTACAGTATTGTGAATACTTTACTTTGTAGTACTTAAGTAAGAATGAGACAATAAAGGATATCTTTGATGTAAGCTCAGTAACAAAGATTGGTCGTGTGAACTTTAATTAAAAAAACATTAAATGGCGATCCTGCCAGTAATACAGGCGAAAATCAAATTAATGTGAAAAAAAAGAAATAAAAGCAATTAAAGTCTTTAAAAACTAAGAAAAATTTTAAATAAGCACTCATCTGAGAAAAAACTTTGAAGCGAGCATGCATAAGTAGTTGCTGCACGTGAAACGGTAGAAGGCAAAAAAATTGATGATTGGTTTTACTTGCAGTGGGAAAATTTATTTGAAAACACTTAAAAATAAAAACTAAAAATAAATTTTCAATTAAAACGTCTTAATGGAGAAAAATGAAGAAAAGTGCCTTAACATACATGCATATGGACAATGTACAACGGTTTCAGTATGTATATACATAATTGTAGCGGAATTTAAAATGGAAAAAATTTCTAACGGGAAAATACATCACATATGTAATACATAAAATTAAAAATTTGGTTATGGTGAATAAAAATTTAAATTTAAAAGAAAAAATTTTTAAACAACACTAACTTAAACAAAAACGCCTATTAACGAACAAGGAAAAAGCCATACATAAAAATTTTTTGTGATTTGTGTACCACAAATTTGTTTTAATAAGTGGCTTACTTAACCTAAAATATATGTGCACATAATAAAGAATAACTCCATTTTAATAAAACGTTACAAAATTAAAAAAAAAAACAAAAAGAACAAATTGGAAACCACTGTAGCAACAGAAATCGTCAAATCTGGCAATTATACTAAGTGACAAAAATCATACATGCATATACAAATAAAAGAGAATCAAAAATAAAAACACAAACATAGTAACCGAAAGTGACATACTCATGTACATAGATACATACTTAAACATGGAAAAAATACAGAAAAGAAATAAATGTTGTTGTTAAAAGACGGTGTTAAGGAAAATAAACAAAAGAAGAATGCAAATAATAACTGCAAAAAAATAAATTATTAAAAAAAAGCTGGAAAATGAAGAAAAACAATAAGAAAATATAATATGGCAACCAAAAGTGAGACGAAAATTAAATGAAAAAATTAATAGCTTGGAACCCAACGGAAGGAGAAAATGCTAAATAACACCAAAGGCAATAACATGTTGGCAAGTGAACGGAACGTAGTTGTAACATTGAATTATTTACATTTATACTTACCTTAAAGTAGTTGTAACATTGAATTATTTACATTTATACTTACCTTATTTATTTACAATTATTCCTAAACTTAATGATATTGCTATGTGCATAATTGTATAATAAAATTTATATATGTATAACATAATTATTAACCACTAGAATTCAGATTAAATTATGTATCATCTTAAATACATTTTATTCTACACTTAACTCTAAAATTAATAACATTGTATAAATACCTACATATATATATATATATATATATATATATATATATATATATATATATATATATATTATTAAATTAATTTTACTATACATACAAGCCTTTTTCTATATGAACAATTATAGTGTAAATACATAAAAGATTTGTTTTGAATAATAAAAGACATACAAAATAAAAACTTGTATGAATTATGATACAAATGAATTTTAAGGAAATTCTTTATTGGAAAAACCATAATTGGAAAATATTACCATATGTCAGAATTTGATGATGAACAATTTGGTGAACTTATCAAAAAATTTAACGAAGTAAAGAAACGAGTATTGCAAAATAGGCCGATATCAACTAAAGAAAGCAAAGTAAATGAATACATCAATCTTTTGATTCAAAATTATAATTCAATCCTAGAATTTGCAGAAATAAATTCAAAAAAATTACCAATTCTTGCAAAAACACCAATTTATACTAAAATAGCACGCTGTCGAGTGTTGTTAGTGAAGTGTTTTGGTAAACTAAATTGCAAAATAAAAGTTCCTGAGGATATTAAATCATTTCAAATTATAGATAGAGATATTTTAACAGATAGTGATAGTGATTCAGATTACTGTGAAACAGAATTTGAATTAAATATTGAAAAAGAAGAAAATTTAGATACTCGCACAAATATGGCGACAACAGATCAGAAAAAAGCGTACGTTAGTATGTGTGCATCTATTATCAGAGAAAATTACGAAGGAGATCCATTAGGTCTAGACTCATTTCTTGATAAAATAGATTTAATTGTGACTCTGACTGAAGATAAACTTATAACTACACTACTATGTTTCGTTAAGTCAAAACTTCAGGGAAAGGCTAGAGAAGCTTTAGGGGAAAATATTACAACAGTTGAAGAAATTAAACAAGCCCTTAAAAGTAGAATCAAACCAGACAACTCGAAAGTAATTACTGGTAGAATTGCAGCATTGAGCGTTTAAAATAATGATTATGTAGACTTTTCAAAACAGGCAGAAGAATTAGCAGATGCATTAGAACGTTCTTTACAAATAGAAGGTGTTACGAAGAAAAAGGCGCACGAAATGGTAATCGACCAGATTGTAAGTACGTGTCGCTTGAACGCAAAATCCGACTTAGTCAAGTCAATACTTGCGTCATCTGTTTTCTCGGACCCTAAAGATGTGGTTGCGAAGTTGGTGGTTGAAGAGGCAACAGAAAAACGAGAGCACCAAGTTCTCACTTTTAGATCGAATAATATTAGTTCTAGAAACAGTCTAAGCCAGGGAAACAGTTTTAATCGTCAACGTTATTATCGTAGCAATAATCGCGGAAATGCTTTAGGTAATAATTATCAATTCAGGAACAATAACGGAAATAGAAATTTTAATAGATCGCAAAGCAGTTACCATGGCAACACTCGAGGAAGTTACCCAAGGGTTTCAAACAACAACAACAGGGGTTCAGTGAGATATTTGAACTCGGATGCCCCTCAACAAACGATGTTGTTGGGGGAGGAGACGCAACAGTAGGAAAACACAAATGTTTCAAATCAGTATACAGTTTAAATCCGAACTATGCTGATTTTATTAAATTAAGTTTATCCGATCAAAATACTCCTCTTACGTTTCTTGTCGATTCTCAGGCAGATATTTCTTTAATTAAAGTTTCATGTTTAAAACCCAATATTAGGCTAAATGAGAATGAAAAAATTTATATAACAGGTATAACAACCTTTGCGGAACATTTCATACACACTTAACCATTTCAAACTTTCTGATTCCACAAACCTTCCACGTAGTAAACGATGACTTTAACATACCTTTAAATGGAATCCTTGGAAAGGACTTTTTAAAAAATAACAAATGCCAAATTGATTACGATAGCATGGAAATAGCTGTATTAATTCGAAATATCAGATTAAAATTACCAATACTGCAGGGAACCAATAGTTGTTCTTTTATAATCCCACCAAGTTGCGAAGTCTACAGAATTTTTGACGTTCCTAACATTTCCAAAACCTACGTTCATCGATTCCCAAGAACTCTTGGAGGGAGTATTCATAGGGAAAGGTTTTATAAACTCAAGAAAAGCAATGTTACGGGTGATTAACACTACCGATGAAATAAAATGCATAAATGATTATAAAATCAAAGCGGAAAATTTGGAAAATTTTTATATATATTCAATTAATGATAATAAAATAGATAACGAACGCATTTCAAAACTTAAAATCATACTTCAGCAGCAAATGCCAGAAGATGTAAGAAATGATTTATTGTCACTTTGTGAACAATTTTCGGATGTTTTCGCTTTAAAGGACGACAAAATGACCATTGTCAATTTTTATGAACAGAAACTACGTTTGAAATATCACACACCCGTCTATATAAAAAATTATCGACTACCACACTCCAAATTCATTTTCCAGAATGATGTCTATCGCTTTTGCAGGGCTTAAAGCTGACAAAGCATTCCTTTATATCGACGACATTATTATTATTGGATGTAGCAAACAACATCATATTCAGAATTTAAAGGACGTTTTTGAAGGGGACATAATTTGAAAATAAATCCTTATAAATGTAATTTTTTTCGGCCGGAAGTTTCATTTCTGGGTTACAGGTGCACGTCAGGAGGTCTTTTGCCAGATGATTCTAAAATAGATGTTATACGAAACTATCCGACTCCCACGAGTAAAGAGGCAGTTAAACGATATGTAGCTTTTGCAAATTATTACAGGAAATTCATTTCAAACTTTGCAAGCCTAGCATCTCCCTTGAATTTTATTACAAGGAAGAAAATTGATTTTAACTGGACTGAACAATGCCAAGAGTCTTTCAATCAATTAAAAACTGAATTACTATCTCCAAGAATATTACATTATCCTGACTTCAAAAAACCCTTTATAATTACTGTGGACGCTTCAAAAATCGGATGTGGAGCAATACTAAGCCAAAATATTAATGGCGCCGATTTACCTATTTATTTTGCTTCAAAGGCATTTAGCCTGTCAGAGCAAAAAAAAACCTGTAATCGAACTTGAACTTTTAGCTATACATTTTGCAATTAATTACTTTAGACCCTATATCTATGCCACGTTTTTCACCGTACGATCAGATCACCGACCGTTGGTTTATTTGTTTGGTATGAAAGACCCATCTTCTAAGTTGACCAGAATCAGATTGGAACTCTCCGAATATAATTTTGCTATTGAATACATAAAAGGTAAGGATAATGTAGCTGCGGATGCTTTATCTCGAATTTCCATAAATAAAAAGATTCTGCTGACAAAGTTCTTTCCATGACAACTCGAGCAATGTCAAAGAAAACTTTGGATAGTACGAATGATCATTCCAAGGTAAAGAATACCATTCAGTTAAAAATATATGATAAATTTTCACATAATTTCGACAAAGATGTTTCAAAAATTAAAACGGAATTATTCTACACAAACAAAAAACTTACAAAATTGCGCATTAACATATTTAAACGTTTTAAACAATTATTTTGTCTTTATTTCGAAATTGCTAACGAAACAATTTGTCTAGACAAAATGCTTTCGAGGCTGGAAAAGGAAGCCGGCATTCACAAAATTTTCATGACAGAGTGGTCCAAAGGTGACCCATTTTTTTCAATTTGTTCAATACAAAAACTAAAAGACAATGGAAATAAAATTTTAAAAACGCTTGAAATTATTCTGACAGAGCCAATCGAGATAGTTACAGAGGGAAGTGACAAATTGAAACTGTTGAAAATTTATCACAATGAGCCAATAACAGGTGGACATTGCGGTCAAAAAAAATTATATGCTAAAATTCGAACCAAGTACTATTGGAAAAGAATGACCAAAGACATTTCAAAATTTGTAAAAGATTGTCCTGAATGTATTTTGAATAAAGTTAGGCCAGGAAACACAGCAAAACTTGTATTAACACCAACTCCGACTAAAGCTTTTGATATTGTGATTTTAGACACTATAGGCCCTTTAACACAATCTACCTATGGCAATATGTATGCCTTAACATTAATGTGTGATCCAGACAAATCAGCACAAACTGTTGCTCGTGCAACATTTGAAAATTTTAGTCTGATATACGGGAAAATTAATACCATAAAATCTGACCAAGGAACCGAATTCAAAAATGAAATATTTACTGAATTATGCAAATTTTCATTTCTCTAGCGCATACCACCACCAAACCATAGGAACAGTGGAACGTAACCACCGGGTATTTAACGAATATATACGTGCATACTTAAAAGAAAACATGTCAGACTGGGACACATATCTAAAATTTTTCACTTTTTATTACAATACAACACCGAATACAGTTTTCGACAATAAATTTACCCCATTTGAATTAGTTTTTGGCAAAAAAGCGGAAATGCCACATGAAATAAAGACCAATCTAGATCCAATCTACAATACTGATAATTACAGTAAAGAAATCAGGTATAGGCTTCAAAAAACTCACAGACTTGCAAAAACTTTGAGAGAAAAACACAAAGAAAGGAACAAAAGAATTCATGACAGATTCGCAAATCCAATAACAATTCGAGTGAATGACAGTGTGTTATTGAAAAAAGAACCTTATGAAAAACATAAAAGCATATACGAAGGTCCATATATTTTTAAAAGTATAAATGGAGTTAATGTAACAATTCGTAATGATTTAACACACAAAGAAAAAACTGTTCATAAGAATCGAATAAGGAAAACTTGAAATAAAATAATAATAATAATAAATACATATTGTATTTATTTAATGATAGATGCATATTATATTTATTTAATAATAAATACATATTGTACATTAAATAAAAACAATAATGAATACATATTGTATGTCATTTATACTATAATTAGAGAAAAAGGCTTTCCAAAATTTTATAAAACCCATTACTTAAATATATATCCAATGTTAACAAAAAAAAATCAAAATACAAAAAGTTGTTACAAAATTTTAACCAAATGAATTATATACATATGAATGTACATACATATATACAGAAATATATACATATATAAAAATAATTTCTTTTAAACTAACTAATTTAAATCGAAGAAAATGTTGAACCTAACAAGATTGATCACCTAGTTCGATTCAACATTTTTTTTTGAAAAGCGAGGTACATAGGTAGGGCCAATACCTATTATGCCAAACTTTTATAAATAAATAAATTATGAATAAATAGAAACAAATTAAATAACACAAAAACATGTAAATATAACAAGTACACAAAAAGAAACTTTATATCTTATTTTAAATTTTAACATTAACTTTAGTAATATAAAATTTCTAAAAAAAAGGAGGTGTAGTGCCATCACTATTTACTCCTAACATATACAACCCTACATTATTGTGAATACTTTACTTTGTAGTACTTAAGTAAGAATGAGACAATAAAGGAGATCTTTGATGTAGGCTCAGTAACAAAGAGTGGTCGTGTGAACTTTAATTAAAAGAAACATTAAAATAGCCTTGTTGAACAACCCTACATTCTGTTCAAGTCCATCAATCGTATTCTCGATTTCTGGGACTCTTCCTAGTTTTTGCTTTAGAATCCCGTTAAACCTATCCCAATAAGTTCCCCTAGGTTTCCTAAAGCATTGTTTCCCATTATTTGGTATCGTAATTTCGAAGAGTATCCAGCAATGATCAGAGAAGGATATTTTATTGGATACCCTACACTTGTCAATCGAAAACCTAAATTTGTCATTTACAAGGGTAATGTCCAGCACCTCTTCCCACCCACTAAACCTGTCCAAACTCAGAAAGATGAAAGTCTGTGAAGTATCGGAGTTACATATGGTAAGTTTGTTAAGGTTTATGAAGTCTAGGATATGCTCACCTCTGTCGTTGATTTCACTGCTGCCTCATTATGTATATCCAGCGTTGGCGTCACAACAAAGTATGTCATGTTTATCGGCACCAAAAGATGTCATAAAAGCTTTCACTTCATCTGGTGTTGCTGCTTTGTCGTGTGCCATGTCGCATGATGCGATTAAGAAGCTCCTACCATCTGTTAGCTCGACCCTCGCAACTGTAAGGTCCTCTGTGCTAAACTGTGTACAGAGAAAAATGTTGACGTGTTTTTTGGCTATTAGACATGATCTGGGCCTACCATTACTTCTAGCATATAGTATGTTGTATGTAGACCTCGGGAACCCCTTAACCTTGGAGTTTGCCATGGTTCCTGAACCATACATATGTCGATGTTTTCCTCGTCCGAGATAACCACTAAGTTATCTTTTGAACATTTCGAGCGCTTCAGATTTATTTGGGCGATCTTTAGAGCCATGGTGTAGGAGTCTTAATTCTCCGAGACTGCATTCCTCCCAGGAGGTTGTTGGCAGCCTCGACAACGTCGACCCCTGACTTGTTTGAGCGAGACACCTTTAACGTGGTGTCCCTAACCCCAAAAAAGAGTTTGCAGCCTGCTTTCTCGAGCGCCTCTGCTCCAGACTCCGAAATGGAGAGGATTAAGCAGGTACCACTGCTGCCATGATCATCCGTGCGGATAACCGACCAGTCATCCATTGGAATGCTGGAGTTTTGAAGCTTCAAACACTCCAGCATATTGCCGCCGTCGCTACTGAGATTTGGTAACCAAATCCTTGCACGCGGTCTCATCGATATTTTCTCTGCAGGGATCAGTTTTAGGCTTAACCCATCCCAAGTCTCACTGATTTTAGCCATACTGTCGCTAAGGAATTCCTTTGAAAATGCGTCCAAGCATTTGATTACCCGGTACCCCCGGTGTACCTCACCGGATTCGAAACGAGGGGCCGGCTTATCCTTATTGGAGAGGACGTAGTCCATTGAGAGCTCAGCCAATTTGGATTCGATGGCCCCCCATTCCGTTATTACAGGGAGAGTCTTCCCATTCATATTGTTCGTCAGAGCCATGAGAAGGTTACCTTTAGCTACCTCGTTAGAGGACCTTCTCGTGGATGACGATAATACTGGTTGAGGCGTGGATGTTTTTTTCTAAACCTTCCTCTTTTTTGATGCCTGACCGCTCTCTGTGTGAGATCGATTTCTCTTAGCATCTTTGTCACCTTCTTTTTGCTGGGATATCGGTGTCGTACCTGACGTACTTGGTAGAAAATCCATAAACTTATGATAATCATCCACCACAGCCTGATATCTCACCTTGTCCTCAGCATCATGCGGATGAGTTATTCCGTTCGCAGCATTCTTGGCGATCTTGTCAAGAATGAATACAGCCTTTGAGTACCCCGTTTTAAGGAGTTATTTCTGGCTCCTTTTTTTAGGTTTCCCTTTATACCGGTTATCAGCCTCGATTACCGGTATTGGGATCATTTTGTTGTTGTCTTGTATTTGTACGGATAGCGGGGTACTTTGGTTTTTACCATCGCCATCCGAGAGGCCGACTACTGTCTCCTGGCTGGAGGCAAGAAGGTCGTCCTCTGAAAAGATATCTTCCCTTCTGTTTTGTTTTTAGTATTTTTAATTAATTTTTCCATATGTTGTTCCCCCGAATAGGCCAGTAAGGGGATGGACCATCCACGCAATGACGGCGTGCGTAGACTAGACGAAAAATTACAACCGACCCGTGTCCTGGCGCCGGAGGGGAGCTGTTAGCGACTAGTCATCCTTTAATTATGAAGGCCTTATTTCTTCTTACTTCAAAACAGGCACTACACATGCACAGACATGTACAATACCTGGGTTGAAGTAGGAGACACAGCCGACACGTTATCCACGTGATGGATGTTACTCGCCAAAATAAGTAACAGACACAGTGTAGTGAAAAAGTTTGTTTCAATTTGTGTCATTTCACACACATCAATCGAAAAGTTTCTCGATGCGGTAGTTACAGGACATGAGCACAGGTATGTTTTAATATATGTTAGGTCGACCATCTTTCCGAGGCAGCAGCTTTAAAGGAACAATTAGACATAACATAAAATTTTATATATTTGGAGAACCCTAATTATGAAAAATGAACGCTAGATATGTTCTGAAAAAATGTTGGAGTAATAAAAAAAGGGTTCAGTCAGGCATTTATCTCCTTTAGAGATAAATGGATTCTATGTTCATAAACAATATAGAGGAAGAATTATTAGGGGCTTCGTTCTTACATTTTACTGCTCTCGGAGCTACTTAGGAACAGCTGTGAAACTTTTTGTTGGCTTTGTGTCGTTTTCCCGGTTTTCGACGCCGATGAGGACCTAGGGTCCCCTAATTTTAACTGTTTCCAAAACTAGTAAAATTAGAGGATCTAATGTAACAAAATCGAAACTATTATTCACACTATTCCATCCCTAAACTGCTTGTAATTATTTGCAGATGTGTACAGATCCATATGTATATACCGTGCAGGAAATATCAGTAATGAACCAATATTGCCTTACTACTGAGATTGTTATGAACACGTGCGTGTCATTGGGAATGCACATTCTAATGGTTGATTTTTTATGAATTAAGCTTTTCGAGATGCCAGAGCTGGTTGGTAATTGTGTCCAAACGACATCTGCGAAAGTAAAAAGTGTTCTGTATACTCTGCCATAAAACGTTGAAATTTATTATAAAAATTCATGCTCTGTGAGAAATGCCCATCGTTTGTTACGACCTTCTTATTGGCGTCATAATCGACCTAGTGAATCAACAATTCGTATATTATCACCAAATTTCCTTTGTTGCACATTAAACCACCAACTCGCGTTCGTAGAGTGCGTACCGAACAGAATATTGCAGCTGTAGCGATCAGTGTTAATGAGGATAATGTAAATTCGTCGCCATTCTCAGGTATTGGGCATGTGTTATTCAAGCACGTGGACAATTTTTCGTGTCGATTTGCATTTGACAGCCTATAAAACCCAACTCATACAAAAGTTAAGGACGGATGACGCACCAAAACGTCGAATTTTTGGGTGATGGGCCTTACAAAAGCTCGATGGAATTCCACTGTTTATCGAAAATTTTTATTCAGCGATGAGGTTAATTTCTGGCTAAATGGATACGTAAATAATAAAAACTGTCGAATCTGGAGTGAAGAATAGCCACATCTCGTACAAGAGATACCGATGCATCCCGAAAAAACGACAGTTTGGTGACGTTTATGGGACTGGTGGCAACGTCGGTCCATTTTTCTTCAGAGACAAGCGTGGAAGAAAGGTTATCGTCAACGGCGAACGATATCGAGCCATGATACGCGACTTTTTTTGCTCCAGTTGGCTGAGTTGGACTTGGTTGATATGTGGTTTCAACAAGAACACATGCCACACAGGACAATGGACATATTGAAGGATGAATTTGGTGAGCAATGGCCCCGTGAGTTGGCGGCCAAGATCATGTGATTTGATGCCACTTGAATATTTCTTGTGGGGTCATGTGAAGTTATGTGGACAAGTCAAACATGATTGAAGTATTAGAGTACGAAATAATACCTGTTATTCGTGAAATACAGGCCGAAATGCTCGAAAAAATGGTACAAAATTGAACCTTACGGATGGGCCATTTCAACCGGAGCCACGGGCAACATTTATATGAAATAATTTTTAAAAACTAAATGGCAAAAACCGATTTATCGATTCCAATAAAAATTTTTAATATATGATGCAAACTTGGACATTTTATCAGATTTTTTTAAAAACTACTCTTAAAAAATAATACAATACCTACTGCTTCAGTTGTAGTATATCCATATCTGTTAATGTTTAATTTTGTTGTGATAGGTCAGTGACGAATTCAATTGCTTCACGTTTTAACAATTAAAATTTGCTAGAGGCAATTTGATATTAATATGGTCACTGCCCGCTTATACATTAGTAAGTTCAACGTACAGTAGTTATTTTGCTGAGCTTGCAACTTTACAGCTTATTTCATTTTTAACTCAAAACATAAAATAAAAGCAAAAACAATAATAAACTGGCGGCCTGATACAATATACTAATTTTAAGTAGCAAGTAGATCTTTATAATAGAAACTCAATTGAGTGACAAGTAATGTCACTCAATACTAGAGAAGTTAAGGCTTCTCATAAGTAGTATATAAGGAAAGTATTTGAAAATAATAAAGAAGACACATTTGGTAAAGCAAAGCATAATGATCTGCTTTTTATTATAGGCATATAAAACTGCCTGAAGATTTTACCTTGCCAGTGGCGTTTTCAGACGCCGGCATAATTGGGATATTAGATTCATATTTTCTCCCTACACATTATACTTTTACATGGCGATCCTGCCAAACAAATCTGTAGAATTATTTCCAGGATTACATAATAATCCACCAGCACCCGAAGTAGGACCAAAGCCATTGTCCATAGAGGAGTATAAAAAGAGGCAAGCCAAAAAGCTGGACACAAATTTAACACACATCCCTAAGATCAACTTCAAATTTCACAAGAGAGGAGGCAAACTTGTGAAATTAAGAAGAAAGCTAGCAGCTCTGAGGGCAACAGTTAATGCCGACCCTCCACCATCATGGGAGCAGGCTACCCAAGTTTGGACGCAAATAAATAAATTGGAAGAGGAGATGGCAGAAAGAAGGAGAAAATAAGACAAAATTTATACCAATGAAAATTTTGAAATATTATTTTGAAAATATATAAGCAAAAAAAAAAAAAAAAAAAAATTTTTTATATAAACACACACACAATGGTAGGACCTATTTGGGGAAATCCCATAGGGAAAAATAATAACCAACAACAAAACATAAACAACTCGGTGGAGATAGATAAGCCGTTAATTCCCGATTCTGTAATAACTCTAATAATTGTAGGATTAGTTTTATATGTAGCCTATAAGATTAATAGGTATTTAAAAAATTATATACACAAACATAGAGATACGAATAATGCAATAACTGCAGTTTAAGAAAGAACAACCATAAATGGAGGATGGGTTAGAAAAATTAAAGAACTTTTGGAAAAACTTAAAGAAAAGTCCAGGAAGGACATACACAGTAACAACAATTGTAAATAAACTAGAATATATTGAAAAATTAAGAAACGAATTTCAATCAATAGATCCAGAAAAAAAAGATAGCGAAGACCTGATAGCATTAAAGTTAGAATTTAATAACCTTTACAAAATTGTTAAAGATTATTTGAACAAAAGTATCAAAGTAACATTAGAAAGTAATCAGGAAGAATATAACAGGGATAACAAAATGTCATCATTTAACTTAGACACGGCCTCCAAGGCACTCCCATTGTTTAGTGGTAACTATGAGGAACTGGAATGTTTCCTTGTAACAGCGGAACTTATTAATAGGACTCTCACTGATGCAGCTCAAAAAGATTTCCTACAGTATATCTACCACGCTAAATTGACTTCCAAAGTAAGGACAGCAATAGGGAGCTACGTTAAGCCAGAAAATTTTAGTTCATTAAAAGGACTGTTGGAGCAGAGATATAGATGTACAAAAATAATTCCTGAATTGCAATCACAATTGAGTATTACCTATCAGGGTAAACTATCGGTTGATTCATATAAAGAAAAATTAACAAACATTATAGATAGCCTAAATAAATTAGGAATAGAAGATTTGGGAAATGAAGCCACAGAGGCAGAAAAGAAGGTTATAATAAAGCTTAATAATAGGTTGGCTCTTGAATCATTCAAGAAAGGAATAAATGAGAATTTAAAAACGACATTATTTGCCGCACGACCAAAATCAATGCAGGAAGCAGTAGAACTTGCATTGGAGGTAGAAAACGAACAGAAGATCCTCTAAGATGACAAGAATTAGACTAGATTTAAGCGATTATGACTTTAAAATAATATACAAAAAAGGGAAAATTAACACCAATGCAGACGCATTATCTAGAATAGAGATAAATACAGATGTGCTAAAGCAGATGATACCGCTGGAAAATTGTGAAAAAGTAAAGAAAATATTGATAACAACAAGGGCAATGAAAGAGAAAAACACTGAGGCAAATAAGAGTGATATAATTGAGATAGACAATACACATGTACATGAACGGAATAACGGTAAAGATAGAGCTCGAAAGGATGAAAATAGCATTTCTCAGAAGTCTGATCAACTTCAAATATGGGACTGCACATCCATTAATGACGTCAAGAATATGAAGAAATTAGAATTTAACAAATTTGATAATGTAGAAGATAATGATATTTTTATTGAGAGTAATATTGTGCACATAGGACGAGACGATAACTCATCGAAACCAGTTTCGACATTGAGGAAATCTCGTACCAAAGGTGGTAATATGAATGAGAATAATAATAGCATGCATGCAGAATTCAGTGATAATTCAGCGAAACTAGATTCGATACTGAAGAAACTGATATCTAAAATGAAAAAAGAGAATATAGATGAGTTAGCAATTGCAAATAATGATAGAATATTTGAGATATATACAAAGGAAATTTTTAAAGAAACGTATAAAAATATAAAAATAAACAACAAAAGTCCTCAATTGAAAATAATTATTTATAATGCCCCAAGAAGAATTACTAATGACATTGTAAAATATAAACTGATTGACGAATTTCATAATGCAAAATATGCAGGCCACTTAGGCATAAGAAAGACCATAATTAAATTAAAGCAACGGTACAATTGGAAAAACATGAATAAAATGGTAAAGCAATTTGTAGCACACTGTGACATTTGTAGTAGAAATAAACAAACAAAACATATAAAGGAACCTCTGACAATGACGAACACCCCAGGAAACAGCTTTGAGATAATTTCAATTGATACCGTAGGACCACTTCGTATTTCAAGTGAATACCGATATATCTTGACAATGCAATGTTAACTAACAAAGTTCGTAGTTGCACACCCCATGCCGACAAAAGACGCACATACGACTGCAAAGACACTAGTAGAACAGCTTATTCTAAAATATGGTAAATTTAAGGTACTTAAGTCGGACAATGGAACGGAATTCGTGAATGAACTAATGCGAAACATATGTTCATTGTTGGGAATAAAGCAGGTATTTTCAACCCCATACCACCACGAGACACTTGGATCAATTGAGAGAAATCATAGAGTCCTTAATGAATTCCTGCTAACAACCGCAAACGACTATGAATGGGATAAATGGATCCCATATTTTACATTTGCTTATAATACAGCACCACATATAGACACAGGCTACACGCCATTCGAACTTGTATATGGAAGATTACCATGCCTGCCATCTGAGATTCATGACATGAAGGAAACTCGAATCTATAATTATGATGACTACGCCAATGAGCTCAAGAGTAAACTGCAGTACTCACTTAATAGGGCCAAGGAATTACTAGTAAAGGCAAAAGAGAACAGAATTCTAAAAAATAACTATACAAATAAGTTAGACCTAAAAGTAGGAGATTTAGTCTTAATAAGAATGGAAAATAGAAGAAAGAACCAGAGTCCATATAAGGGACCATATAAGATAATTATGCGTAAAGGTGTAAATACTATAATAGATTACAATGGAATAAATAAAGAAGTACACAATAACCAACTAAAACCATATAGAGCATTAAGGAATTAGATTAATAACAAATGTTAATTAATAATAACTGTAATTTTAAAAGAAAAATCCCAAATATGTAACAAATTTAATACAAAGACAGTTTCACAAAATGATTTATAAAAACAAACAAAAACAAAAATGTACACAAAAAAAAAAAAAAAAAAAAAAAATTTCAAAATTTTGCACCAACCACAAAATTGTGAAATTTTTCTTAAAGGCCGAGGGTGTAGTATATCCATATCTTTTAATGTTTAATTTTGTTGTGATAGGTCAGTGACGAATTCAATTGCTTCACGTTTTAACAATTAAAATTTGCTAGAGGCAATTTGATATTAATATGGTCACTACCCGCTTATACATTAATAAGTTCAACGTACAGTAGTTATTTTGCTGAGCTTGCAACTTTACAGCTTATTTCATTTTTAACTCAAAACATAAAATAAAAGCAAAAACAATAATAAACTGGCGGCCTGATACAATATTCTAATTTTAAGTAGCAAGTAGATCTTTATAATAGAAACTCAATTGAGTGACAAGTAATGTCACTCAATACTAGAGAAGTTAAGGCTTCTCATAAGTAGTATATAAGGAAAGTATTTGAAAATAATAAAGAAGACACATTTGGTAAAGCAAAGCATAATGATCTGCTTTTTATTATAGGCATATAAAACTGCCTGAAGATTTTACCTTGCCAGTGGCGTTTTCAGACGCCGGCATAATTGGGATATTAGATTCATATTTTCTCCCTACACATTATACTTTTACACAGTACTATATAGTTAATACCTTTTGATACAGAATTGCATAAGAATAGTGTGCCATTATAAATGGAGTGAGTGTTTGTGCCACACACGTTTTTTTGTAGTCCGCACGAGTACTGTTTTGTTTTGTTTTGTTTACCTACAATTTGTGTCTAGTTAAAGAAAAACAACAACAACAAAATAAACATTATATTACATGTATGCACATAAAAAAAATAAAATAATTTACAAAGATAAAGCAATAGTGAAGAACAAAAAACAAATAACATACCAAACATAGATACCAAATCAAAAAAATTAAAAACAAGAAAACAAAATAGTCAAGGCACTTTAATAACAAACAAGTAAAAACGTTATATTCGACCGGGTCGAATCTTAAATACAGTCCAAATATTTAGTAAGTAAATTTAAAATGTTTAACTTGCTGTGACAGAGTTCCGTTAAGACATTTCTGTACCCAATTCTAAATCTCTATTTCGAGAGAGTCATTCCGGGAAGGACCGTGCAAGATCAGACAACATCTCAGCTTCTTATAGGCTTAAGGAATACAAATTGTTCAATATTTACGCTATTTTTGGATGTCATGTCGAACGTCAACGCCCATCAAAGAGGCCGGAATCCAAAAATAGACTATATCATGTTTACCACAGACGAATATATGGGCATTCCTAGATCGTCTCAGACTTCATCTGTGATCAATAATATATATACATTATGGGGTCAAAATATCTTTGGAGGGTATAAAAACCGTGTTTTGGTGGGGTCGCTCTGGCAAGGGCTGTGGGGGAGACATTTCACCTCTGTCATAAAAATTTAAAAATAAATGTTTGGGATAATTAAATACAAAATTAATTTTTTTTATAGAGCCATTTAGGGGGCGAAGGGGGAGGAGGTATAGGACAGAGTAGTACCAGGTTACGTCTCAGCTTCGTCATTAAAGCTTAAAAATGTTATTTTAAGGAATGTAGGCTTAAGTAAAACAATTTGTTAAAATTTTTACACCAATTTTGCATATAATAACGCCCACTAAAGGAGGTGGAGTCCAAAAATTATTTTTTTTATTTTATGGCTCCAAGTTTAACGCGTTGGACTTTCTTTGACATAAAAATATGTCATTTATTTAACAAAATTACAAAAAACTTTAAAAATTATCTTGTTTTTTAGGGGTTGGTTTAGTTTTTCTTAAGGGAACTTTTTTTCCCTCTTGCCCGATTTAACCCATTTCCGCACTTAACCTGTGCTTTAAGATATATTTGTACCAAATTTCAAGAGTCTGACTTTTTTCGTTTGCACTCTTGCCCGATTTAACCCATTTCCGCACTTAACCTGTGCTTTAAGATATATTTGTACCAAATTTCAAGAGTCTGACTTTTTTCGTTTGCACTGAATCGTGATTTCCACAGACGGACGGAAGGACATGCTCAGATCGTCTTAGATTTCATCACTGACCAAGAATATATATACTTTATGGGGTCTCTGATAGATATTTCGCTGCGTTGCAAACGGAAAGACAAAGTGAATATACCCTTCTGTCGTCACTGGCGGTAACTGTTGTTCATAAGGAGCGAATTTAACAACACCAAAAAAAATTCTTACTACATAACAAGACCAAAGTTATAAAATGGTGTGATGCGTTTATTTCTCTATACTCGTAAAAAACTTTAATTAAAACATAGAAAAATACAAAGTACTCCAAGTACTCACCGCAGTGCTTTTCCTTGCGAACTAAATATTCACCCCCATTGCGAATGTCAACGTCGACGGCGACACAATACATTTGTCGCTGTCACATCGATATATCATCACCGTCACATCAACTCTATATCGGTACTTACTAAAAGTATTGTGCTGACGTCGTCTTGTTATCGATAAAGTTAAGAACATAAATATCATCACTATACATTTTGACGTTTGTTTAATTTGTTTCTTTAGTTTATTTTAATAAATTTTATTGAAATTTAAAAGATATGTTTCTAATGTTGTACTCAAGTGAAAGTTCTGATGAAGAAAATAATCAAAAACTAAAACTTCGAAGAAAAGTTATGAGACAAAGATCGGACATTTATAGTTTGCCAGATGGCAAGCAAGTAAAAAAAAATAAAAACTTAGCTATAAAGTTTTGAGAAATTGAATGCAGTTTAAGTGCAATGTTTTGCTTAATTACAGATTTGTGGATTATTTTTGCTTAACAAAAATGCTTTTAAACGAGTTTTGGAAACAATTCAGCCTTTCATGAGACTGGAGTAAGGTCAACTTTTATTTGTAGTGAATTGAAGCTAGTGACAACACTGCGGTTTTTGGCACAAAGTTCTTATAAATTAAGTGTCGGGAATGACTTTAATCTTGGCTTATCGCAACCCATAGTATATTCAAGTCTAGAGGAGACACTCGATGTATTACAATCTATATATTGTCCGCTTTATATCAAATTTGAATTAACCGGAGAGGAAAAGGCCGAGTGTAAGTTGCATTTTTTTTAAAAGCTGGGTTTCTGTGTGTTATTGGCTGTGTGGACGGTACCCACATTAAGATTTTGGCCCCTAGTAAAGAACAGCAAAACATTTATTACAACCGAAAAGGATTTTTTAGCCTTAATGCAATGATTGTAAGTGCACTTTCTAAAATATGTTTGTTGTATATGCATTCGTATCTGAGTAAAAGCGTACTTTTCCTAATTTAATTTTAGATTTGCGACAACAAAATGAAAATTATGTGGATGCCCGGTATGCAGGTTCATGCCACGATTCTCTTGTCTGGAACGTAAGTACAGCAAGACAAGTGTTGCTAGAACGCTACAATGCTGGTGAAAGTAATTGTTGTCTTTTAGGTAATTGTTGTCTTTTAGGTAATACAAAATACTAACATTGTAAAAAATTTAAATAGTGTATTCGTATAGGTGATGCTGGTTATCCCCTTGAGCCTTATTTAATAACCCCTTATAGGTCTGCTGTAGAGAAAAGCCCTGAAGCAAGATTCAATAGCAGGCACGCAAAAGCAAGAAATATCGTGGAGAGAAGATTGGTATGCTTAAAAAATCGTTTCCGTTGTCTTCTAGGTGCCCGTCAACTTCATTATAAGCCTGCCAAAGCAACTAAAATTGTTAATGTTTGTGCTGCTTTACACAACATTTGCATTGAGTATCAGAGTTTTAATATAGAGGATGGCATCAATAAATAGTGAGGAAAATAGAAATGAAAATTTTGATACCAACACAGATATCTTGTAAAGTAGTGAAGCTGTACAAATAAGAGAACGAATAAAAACAAGTTTTTTGTAGTTCCAGTTTATTCGTTTTATATATTTATATTCAATGAAATACACATCTATGTATACTATATACGTTTTATTTATATAAAACGTTAAATTAATATGTTTAAATACATTAACAGTTAAGAAACAAGTAAATTAAAAATATTTTATTTACTCAACTTCTATTTGTACTCAAGAGCTTCCAATTCGTTTTTCTTTATTTCCAAAATTATATTTGTTATTTGCATTTCGGCTTCATGGAGCTTCTCATGTCTTTGTTCCTGTCTCTCCATCATTTTCATTTTTTTATACCCTTCACAAAAAAGTGAAAGGGTATAAATAGGTTTGTTATTCCGTGTGTAATTTTTTCGATATCAACATGGGACCCCATAAAGTATGTTGTGAAGCATTTTCGAACATACCTCCTACATATACTTTGCACTAATTCGTTGGCGCAGCAGTAATGTGCGTTCAACTTAAATACTGTTTGCGTTAACGAATGGGACCCTCCAGGTAAAAAGAAGTAACTATTGTTTTTAAAAACTACACTACAACATTTGGCGCAGTCGGTATTCACAGAGTATTGTTTGTTTAATATCTTTCAACAGAGAATAAGTACATATTCTGATATTGGAAAGCTATTTTAGCTCAATTCAATTCAATAGGTGCTTGGTATTTGTTGAAGGAATTCGTTGTTTCGTGTGTCAGTATTATTAACTCCTCAAGGTTTTAATTAGCTATTTTAGCTGCCTTCAGTTGTATAAATTTTACGGGCAAACTTTACGACGAACAAACTGCTCTAGGGATACAAATGGAACCAGTATACATGGTAAGTATTGGTGTAAAAAGTGTAAAAGCTACGAATGACCTTCCTTGCTAGAGTCATTATACAGCAAAATGAATTTTTTTTTTAGTATGGGTATTTAAATTAGACTAATAGGAATATATATATGGCATAGTTTTTTATTGGTTTGGAAGAAATTTATATATGGAGGATTTAAAATTAGAATTGAAAAAAACACAGGTAGAAACTAGAGAAATTTCGGAGCGAGTGTGGAATTTAATTAAGTATATCAATAATACAAAGGAGTATATAGAGTTAGTAAAACATAAGGTGCGAAGCCAGGGAAATATAAGTGAGTTTGAAAAGATTGATATTTTATTAGAAGAGTTGCAAGTGTTACAGGAACATCAGAAAAATTCAGTTATATCTAAAGAAATAGAAGAATACGTACAAGTGAACAGGATCTTGAAGCAGCAGAACGAAAGCTTGAAGAAAACCATAGAAGAAGCCGAGCAACAAATTCAAGACAGCGAGCAAGAAAACCAAGCGTTTAAGGAGCTCGCGCAACACGTTAACACGAGGTTGACTTTGCAGAAATTCGTTGAGAACAGGAAATTTGTTGAGGAAAAAACTCAACAAATTGAGACGCTTAAATTAAAAATACAAGAGTTGCAGGGGGGAACTACGAAAACACTTTTAGTCAACAATTCTTCAAATACAACCAATATGACAACTTTTACGGAACTTTTAAAAAATATATCTCATGTCGTGCCGATATTCTACGGAACAGAGGGCCCCGAACTTACAACTGAGACAAATAAATTTATTGAAGGATGTATGATAGCAAAGGATAAACTAGGGGAACCGGGTAATGTTGTTGACATAATAAAATGCATAAAAACTAGGCTCTTTGGAAATGCTTACTCGTATTTCCACAATAAGGAATTCACTACAATAGAATCACTGTGTATGGCTATTAAAGAGAAATTTATAAAAACTAAGACGCTAACGGAAATACAAGAATTGATTTTTAACAATAAGCAAAGTTCAACAGAGAGTGCATATGAATTTGGAGAAAGATTGGAAGGACTACTTAGAAATGCAACAGAGCTTATTGCGACACAATGGCAAGATGTTTCTCATCAAAAATCTATGACAGACCATTGTAATCAATCAGCGGTAAGAAGCTACATAAGGGGTTTACGAGATCCCAAGTTAGTGGCAAAGTTCATCGGGCATGAAAATGACAAGTTGGCTGATCTATTAAAAATCACAAAGAATGCTCAAAATCTCTTAGGCACTAATACGAGATATCCAAATGTTATGACAGTGCAAACCGAGGAACCCTTATTTGAGACGGTGCAACAATTGTTGAAAGAAGTACGACAACTGTCTTTGAACCAACAAACATATAACCAGCCAATGCCCAATAATAATGTACATCTTACCTCTATGAGTTCTTCAAGGTACTGCAGTTTCTGCAGTAAACCAGGACATGTGTTGAATGAATGTTATATTCAAGCCAGACGTCAAGAACGGGCAGAATACAACTTTAGAAGAAACCCACAACCACATAATCCCAGAATCAATACTCAAAATTATGCAAGGCAAGAAACTCAAAATATAAGGCAAAATCAAATTAACAACAACGAGCAGCAACGTTGTTATAGATGCGGTCGACAGGGACACTTTTCCTACAATTGCCCCGAAAACAGAGACAACAATGGTAGCAACAAGAATAGAAATGATAATACTACTGGCTATAGAAACAGGTACAAAAACGGCAGACAGGATTCGGGAAACGGGTATCGGCCCAGTCACAACTAATTGACTGGAATGCCAAAAACCGCAGAAAAAGCATAGATAGAAAACGTACTGAGGAAAAAACATGTAAGAAAACACAACCGGTAGACGATAAAGCTGAAAAACAAGAAAATTTCAGCATCATAAACTTAGACATAAACAGCATAAATGCGACAGAGGAGGAAGATAATCAGCATCTGGAGATTAAAATGAATATCAAGGAAAAAGCAGTAAGTACACCCAAAAGATCGCGTCGGAAGAAAAAGGCTCATACAAAAATCATAAGTGGTGCAGGGTACATAAATTCAACGTACAATGTTTGTAACATCAGTAGAGAAATTTTAAGAAAATCAATATATTATATGGCAATAATGTTACAATTTGTAATGATGACATGGACGAGTATAAAAGAGAATTTGAGCAAGAAACAAAACGTTGCAAAATACCTCACATAACACTCAGAGTCCCGAAGGGAACTGAGTCTGAAAAGGGATAACGCTAGTAATGAAAAATACGATATAAACGATGCATATATAAGTTTCCCCTGCAAAGAAGCAAAAGAGGAGAAACTATTGTTATTGGTGGACTCAGGAGCAGACACCACACTAGTAAAAGATGAAGCTTTGACAGCAACAACAGAAATCAACAAAAATGAACGGAAGACGTTGTCAGGAGCATTTGGGGGAAGCATAAGTACCAAAGGAACTGTAATGGTGAACCATAAATACGAAGACAGATTACGTTTGAAAATGCACGTAGTACCGAAGGGTAGCATATTGCCCGCAGATGGTTTATTGGGCAGAGATATGATGTGGAATAAGTCGATTACCGATACAATTACCAAGAACATAAAATTTTTTGAGAACCAGAAAGAAATAGCTTCCTTACCACTAGTTTCGGAAAATCCCGAGTTATATATAGCAGATAATGTTTTTGTGAAAGGACGATCTCAGGGAATTGTGGCAGTAGCAGTTAAAAATGCTAGCGGAGACATAATAGTAAACAAAGTAGAAATTTCACCAGGCGTATTTGTGGGTGAAACTCTAACGTCGATCAGAGAGGGAACAGCATTCGTTCCAATTCTGAACACCAATGACTTTGCAGTGAATATAAAGGAAAAAGTAATTTTGAGTTGGGACAACCCTTTAAACTTCCGGATAGCGCCGACAGCAGCGATAAATACAGTAGATTCCGCGCACAACAGAGATAGAACAAGATTGCTATTAGACACGGTTCGTCTGAAGCCAGATCTGAACTCGTAAGAGAGAGTGTCAATCGAAACCATTTTAAGATCATACGACGATGTATTTCACCTACCTGGGGACAATCTTACATTCACGAATGTACTTAAGCATAAAATACCAACTGACCCTACTCAGCCCCCAATCAATACTAAACAGTATAGGTTACCTGAGGCCCACCGAAATGAAATTAAAAGACAAGTAGGCCAAATGATCGAAGATGGAATTATCTCCCCTAGTATTTCCCCTTGGAACTCTCCAATACTCCTAGTACCCAAAAAGGCAGGTAAGGACGGAGAGAAAAAATGGCGTTTGGTAGTGGATTTCAGGAAATTGAATGAGGCTACAATAAAACAGGTTTTCCCAATACCAAGAATTGATGAGATCCTAGACCAACTTGGCTACAGCCGATACTTCTCTACCCTAGACCTGGCAAGCGGGTACCACCAAGTTCTGATGAGCCCTAATGATAAGCAAAAAACCGCGTTCAACACCAACATGGGACATTTCGAGTTCAATCGTATGCCTTTTGGATTGACAGGGGCACCAGCCACGTTTCAGAGGATAATGAATTCAATATTAACGGGTCTACAGGGAATCGACTGTTTCGTATATCTGGACGATATAGTAATCTACGGGAGAAATCTAGAGGATCATCAGTTAAGACTTAAAAGAGTACTGGACGTTTTAAGGAAACACAACCTTAAGCTGCACCCTGAAAAATGTAATTTCCTGCAAAGAGAGGTAGTTTATCTAGGACATCAATGTTCGGAAAACGGAGTATTACCGGACCCCCATAAAACAAAAGCAGTAAAAGATATACCGCCTCCCAGAAATGTCAAGGAGCTACTATCATTTTTGGGGCTTATCAATTATTATAGAAAGTTTATACCAAGGTCGTCTGAAATTGCATTGCCATTGAACAAACTATTAAGGAAGAACGCAAAATTTGAATGGACAAAGGATTGTCAACAAGCAATGGAGAAATTAAAAGCTGCAGTAACAAGTCCTCCACTGTTGCGGTATCCTGATTTCACAAAACCATTTATTCTGACTACGGATGCTAGCAATGAGGCACTAGGAGCCATACTTTCTCAAGGAGAGCCAGGTTGTGATTTACCCATATACTTCGCAAGCAGAGTGCTAAGTGATACGGAGAAACGATACTCTACCATAGAGAAGGAGTTCCTTGCCATCGTGTGGGCATCTAAGATTTTTAGGCCCTATTTGCTTGGTAGAAATTTTACCATTTTTACAGACCATAAGCCTCTGAAAGGAATAGCCAATTTGAAGGATCAAGAAGGCAGATTGGGACAACTGAGACTCAAACTTTTAGAATATGACTTCCAGATACGGTATAAGCCGGGGAAAATCAACCAAAACGCTGACGCACTTAGTCGTCTCCCAGTGGAACATATGAGTGTAGGAGCAATTACCAGGGCAAAGGCACGAGAGGCAAACGCATATAAAAAGGGAAATAATGAAGAGATTATGGATGAAGTGAATAGGAGTGAAGACGTGGAACAAGAGGATACGGCAGTCTATTTGACAAATGTGGAAGATATTAACAAGGTAATAAAAACGTTTCATGATACACCTTTGGGTGGACACCAAGGGACATACAAAACTTACTCCCGCATCAGGAATCAATACAAGTGGGCCGGTATGTACCAGCAAATCAAAACCTATGTAGCAACGTGCACTCTATGCCAGAAGAACAAATGCTCAAAAGTCGAAAAGATGCCATTGGTTATAACAAGCACGTCAAATAGACCCTTTGAAAAATTTTTTTTGGACCTTGTAGAACCGTTGCCAGAATCCGCCAGAGGAAACAAGTATATTGTCACCTTCCAGGATGATTTTTCAAAATTTTTCGCGTGCGCCGCAGTAGCTGATGCAGAGGCCTCAACAATAGCTCGAGTTTTTTTTAATGAAATAATTTCGAGATACTTTATTCCCAAGGTGTTAGTAACGGATAACGGGTCTAACTTCACATCGAAATTGTTCAAAGAAACATGTAAGCTCCTGGGAATAAAGAAACTGCTAACCACTCCTTACCACCCACAGGCAAGTGGTGCCTTGGAAAGAGCTCACCGACCTTTAGCCGAATTTTTGAGACATTTTGTCAATCTAGATGGTACCAACTGGGACGAATGGCTCAATCACGCAATGCATGTATACAACAACAGCAAACATACAACGACAAAGCAAACACCGACAAGATTTCTATTTGGGTTTGAGTTTGAGATACCGATGAGTTTGAAAACGCCCCCTGTAGCCCTATACAACACGGAGGATTATAACAAGATTCTAAAATACCAGATCCAACGTTCACACGAAATTGTAAAAGTAAATCAAGAGAAGGCAAAGTTAAGGGCAAAACAATATTATGACAAGAGTGCAAAATACAGAGCATATGAAATAGGACAAAGGGTTTGGTTAAAGAACCAAGCCCGTAAAAATAAATTTTCACCTCTATGGTTAGGACCATATGAGATTATAGATGTACCAACACCAGTAAACATAAAACTGAAAATAAGGAATAAAGCGAAGACATATCATAGAAATTTAGTAAGGCCACACAAAGACCGAGAAATAGGGAACAGTCAGTTTAATAAGACGTTTTGTAGAACATAAACCAAAAATATAATAAATACGTTTACTCCATATATCAGAGTGCAATAACCTTTAATGTTTACCTAATTTTCCATAAAGTGTTCGAATATGGGACACTATTTTGCAACTGTGTGGGTGCTGGTGGCTGAAGTAGTAGAACACGAGACTATGAAGCGGAGGGTCGTGAGTTCGAGCCCTCGCTGAGTCATGAAATATTGTGTTGAATTCTTCTGATCAGCATTAGTGCGTGGTTGTGTTAGTTGTTGTCAGCCTGTTTCAATGATGAAGGCATAGTCACTGATCACTGAACATAATTGGCAGCGACCGACACTATCATGTACTAAAAAGCAGAGTAACAGCACCCACCTTCGCCGGCCCTGTAGCAAAAATTAGCCGGCGAAGTAAAAGGTTGAAATAGCTACAAAAACAACTGTCTATCTTCTCATCTTTCCTAATCTGTCCCCTCAATACTATCAACTCGTTTTCAGTTTCGGCGCAATGCCTTGCATATATAGGGGTCATCCCCTGAGTGCTGGTCCAAGATAAAAAAAAAAAAAAAAAAAAAAAACTACAGCGAATTTATTTACGAATACTCCAATGAATATAGCTACTGAAAAAAAAAATGTTTACAGGCAGAGTAAACAAGAAAAAAATATATAATAACAATTAATACATGTACACATAATACTTTTTTCGTAATATGATTCCGGCAATGTCTTTCTTGTGATAGGTCAGTTAATAAAAAGCAAATGAAGCAAAAAATGCAATCAAGCGATTGAAGGTTACTCACTTATAGCAACAGTTAACAAAAATAAAAATGTATGAGTTTTGGGCTTATGAAATTAGTATATAAAATTTTTCGAGAGATGATCGGTGCAGAGAATTCGGAAAAACATGACAATAATATTGATTTTTCTTTTTAGTTATCTAATACTATTCGTAATACCTAACCAGCTGGAAACACCCGTAACAGAGATACGCCGAACTTTACAAGTAAATTACAACTACGGAGCAGTTTATAAGGCGCCCTGCTAGAAGAGCTTTTACAGCTGACTACAGATTGTCGATATATTCTTGTGCGTAGTCTGACACAAGCAATTGGTGTGGTATTTTCAATAAAATTGTTTGGATATTTCTGTTGCGCCGTGGAACTGAAAACCAGTTTAATAAAACGTTCAATTAGAAAGATGGCAAAATTTTGCATATATAAAATGGGGAAAAGACATGTGGATATGTTGGACAACGACTATACAGACGTCCTCCGGGGGCACTGGTTGAGCGATAAGCATGTTGATGTTTTCCTACACTGGGTGTCGCAAAACACGTTGAAGGCATCAAAGGTGAAAGACGTGCATATTTTTGGGGCACAATTATATACTGCTATTCAAGACTGGTGCAGGTTGGAAACGGAGGGAAGTACACTCAGGGTGAACCTTGCGACAAGGCATATAAATATTTTTGAAAAAAAACACATATTGTTGCCTATTTGCGAGGGCCAACATTGGATGTTGGGAGTAATTTCTTGGCCCAGAGTAATAATTCTGGATTCGCTAAAACCTAGGGGTATTGACCACATCTTCCAATCTTTGCAACGGTTTGTTATGCATGAAGCCCGGAAATATGGGATCGAAAGCACCTTTTTGCATGTACCGCTGCAGCTAGCGTACCCGGATTGCACTCAACAGGATAATTTGGTGGACTGCGGGGTTTTCCTCCTCAAATTTGCGGAGCATGTGGGAAGAAGGATAAATAGTAATAACGAAATTGGGGAATCAAAAATTGACGTGGCAGATAGTAGAATAAACAGGGATAACATGACGAAGGCCATGAACAGATGGGTTAAAAAATATGACGGAAAAAATAAAAGGGAAATAAGAGCAGAGCACAAACAACTACTTCATCTGGCAGTGTTAGAGTTGGAGAAAAACTGGGAAGTGAATAGATATTTGAGGAAGATTGTAAGGATTGGGAAGGAAGACTATGTCATAGTCATTGGGCGAGGAGGAAAACAAACAATTAAAAGGCTGTAGATGGTCGCAGCAAAGGAGGGTACGGACGAAGGATAACATAAGACGGAGTAGACTAAGACGAAGCAAATATGTTATATGTAAAGATAAGTAAAAAACCATGTTTAGTTATATAAGAAAAATACATAAGCAAGTCTGAAAAAAAAATAATAGAATAAAACCATATTCAAAAAATAATATATGTACATAATAATAACATAGAAAGGTTGTTGTGTTGGATGTTTCGGACGGAGAAATTACCGATCTGAACTATATTTTCATACTGGCGAAGCTCAGACTAATACTTGAGTGTTCTTCCCTGGAAGAAAATAATGTTTAATATTTGACTCAGATTCTAGGATTGGTACTGATGGGAATAGGCGTCACTAACGGGGAGATGGGGATGGAAAAACTGGAGTCCCCTGATGGATACTCGGAGATACATATGAGATCGGTCGAGATGGCGTCAAAGTTCCAGTATATTCTGCACGAGATCAACATCCAACAAATAGCGGACTCTGTAAACGAGGTTCATCGTAACTTGCCGACAGTTCTGCCCACTCTCTATCGGGAACTAATTTTGAAGGAAATAAAAGAGATTGAAGACGGTCTACACACACTTTTGCCGGGCCGCGTAAAACGGGGATTGCTGAATATTGGAGGGAAGGTGATGAAGTGGCTGTATGGAACATTGGATGATGAGGACCGAGAGCAGATAAATCAGCATTTTAAGGTAGTTGACGCAAACGGTCACCAAATCATCGAACAGTCGAACCATCAGATATCGATAAACGACAGATTCAATTCCTCCATAAACAGAATGGTTGAGGCAATAAATGACAACAGAAGGACGCTGAACGACTTGACACAGATCAAGTTGCACTCAGAAAGTCAACATTACCGAGACGTCGCGATTTTCCAACTTTTCAAATTAGTTGATATGAAAAGTCAAGTGAAGATCATACAAGAATCCGTGGCTTTGGCAAGGATGAAAATATTCAACCCCGCCCTACTGACAATTGAGGAAATTGAAGATAATAAAATAAATATTGAGACCTTACAACAAATGCAGATGGGAGTGGCATTACGCAAGCACAACACGCTAATGTTCGTAATCAAGTTGCCCATCGAAACAGTCAGCCTCAAGAGGTCATTGATAATACCCGTTCCAAACGACAGTCACCATCAAATTGATTCCCCCAGAGAGTACGTTGTAAAACTCGATAAAACAGTCTTCAGCTACACCGGAGAGAAAGATTTCAAGAGCCTAAAACCACCACAAAGCTGCATTTTCCGTGGTAAGTGTAGTTTGATTTCGCACGAAGAAGAAACTGTGGAATTGGTAGAAGAGGGTACAATCGTGGTAATAAATGCCAACAGAACCTCAATGTCCACCAACTGTGATGACAGACGTGCCAATCTCACAGGCAGCTACCTTTTCTCATTCTGCAACTGCAGTATAACAATAGGTGGGCAGGTTTACGTCAGCAAAATAGTGGATGTAACCCAGAAATTCCTCTTAGTGGGGAACAACAGGAATGTCACAACAAAAATTAAACCCACTCTGGAGAAAATACAAGTAGCCCAGATAAGCAATATCGAAACCATTAAGGAGATTCAATTCCATCAAAACGTTACAAGTAGCATCGGATACTCCTTGACAGCAATTGTCGCGGTAGTGACAATAGTAGCGATATTAGTGTTATGCAGAAACCGGCGTCAACTAAAGGTCAAGATAAGTAACGAGTTCCCAAATCGCAGCGAGAACTTGAACCATATTGTGGAAAGCCATCTCCAAGAACAGAAAACTCCACCCCCACCACCAGCACCGAGCACTCCAGCGCAACAAATTTAAGAGTTAATCAATAAAAAAAAAAAAGTACACATAAACATATACCATAAAAATAGCTTTAAAAATTGTACATAGAATAAGAAACTTCCGTTAGAAAAACATCATTGTATAGATGTTTTTCTTCCATTAAGGGGGGAGGGATGTTGTGAAGCATTTTCGAACATACCTCCTACATATACTTTGCACTATTTCGTTGGCGCAGCAGTAATGTGCGTTCAACTTAAATACTGTTTGCGTTAACGAATGGTGCAATACTGTTCGATTATTTAGGTCATTAGAAAATAGCTTAATTGCAATATATTATTTTATAGTTAATTTTAAGAAAGTATAAATAGCTAGTTCTAAGTTAGTTAAGACAGTTGTAGTAAACCAAGCTCTAATAAAGAACCTGCGAATCCCACGGGACCCTCCAGGTAAAAAGAAGTAACTATTGTTTTTAAAAACTACACTACAACAAGTATATATATTCTGGATCCTTACGAATAGCGATGACGATTGAGCGATGTCCGTCTGTCTGTACGTGAAATCGGTTTTTCCAATCGCCCAGAAGAGCTAGAGACTTCGTTATTGGACCGTTGGATTGGAAATGAACTTAAATAGAGAGGTATTGAAATTCAGAAAGATCCGAAGTACGGTTTCAGAGCTGGGTAGCTTGTATTGTAGTACATGTAGTAACTAAAATTGTTCAAAATTTTAAGTTTTTCTTTAACAAAAGCTCTTTATAAGTCATAAAGATTTGCATTGGCCGAAAAACATTTTTTTAATTCAAATTTTGCTTACAGGGCACTATAGGTAATTTGACTCATTTTTGTGGCAAAAAGTCATTTTTCTAACTTTCAAGAATGCAATTTTTTTTTTGTTGGTATTTGATAAAGAACACATCAAAGCTAATAACGGCATGTTTTGTTTTTGTAAAAAATTAACGACGACTGCTTAGCAGGTGGTCAAAATCATTGTTTGTGAATAAAGTGTTGTATGCAGTATATAAAGTGCGATTTGGTATAATTTTTAAGTTTCTTTAAATAGTTATAAAACAAACATAAATTTAAATCAAATATGGAAAACAAAAGTGATTTTTATTTTTACGAAAAAACTCATACTTCGGACATAACCTTTAATAAAAGTATGTTTTCTCAAAATTGAATTTTGGATAAGCTTTTAAAAAAATGACCCAATTCGGCCGTGTTAAAACAATAAAAAACGTATTAAATGAAGTATTTTGAGTTTATTTTTGTCAATTTCATGTTGCGATTTTTTGCTTTTATTGAGAAATATCATTTTTTGTAGGCAGCATCCGCTTGCAAAATAGCGAACTTGCGGAAGTTTGGTTGGATAAGCAGAAGAAAGAGGAGAAGAATGCTGCTGTTTACAATTTTATTGTTGGTAAAGCTGAATGCGGGAATGTTTTTAATGAGGAATCTGCTTATGTGAAGGAGAAAGTGCGATTTTTTTGTAAAAATATCTCAAATAGATGGGAGAGTTCTCACAGAAAGATTGACGTATTTCAGAGGCAAAACGAACTTTGGCTAAATGCTGAATTTATTTTGGCAATTAAAACTAAGCCAAGTGGAACTTCAATAGGGCGTCCAAAGAAAGAGTATCCTGAGAAATCTGAACGAACAAAGAGGAAAGATGCGGAGGTTCTCTCGAAAAGTCAATGCTATGAAATAGAGTTGCTACTTCGTGCAGCTTCAACTTCGGCACGAAAGCAAAATCAAGCAGATATGGCAGCAGTTGTCAAAGAAACATTAGCTAGTCCAACAAGGCCATCGAAAATAAGAAAACTTGCACTTACTGCAGAAAAAACTCCAGTGCGCTTAGCTGTAGACGAAGCACTGGCCTTTTTGTTAGAGAACAATTTCACAAAAGAGCAATATCTGAGCATAAGACGAGAAAGCAAAACTAGAAATTGTGATATATATCCGCTTTATAACAACGTCGCAGCTTGTAAAATAAAATGCAGACCTGATTGTGTTCAAATAAGTGAAACCAAGGCAATGGTTCCTCTTCAAATGGTTCTGGAGCATACTGCCAAGAGAATCGTTGCAATGCAGAAAGAAGTTATAGCGTCAATAATGACAAAAGATAATATTTTAAAGGCTGATCTAATTGTTAGCTATGGATTCGATGGCAGCACGGGACATTCATCTTATAAGCAGGGATTTGAAGAACCATCTACTTCTCAAGGTTCCGATTTATCCTTGTTTGCAACAACGATGACCCCACTAAGACTTATAGATTCGGTTGGACGACCATTGTGGAATAACCGCACACCTCAATCTGTAAGGTTTTGTCGACCCATAAAACTGGAATTTGTAAAAGAAACAAAAGAGCAAATTTTGCAAGAAGACTTGGAGTTGAAACAACAGATTAGTGACTTATATAATTTTAAAATAGAAATCTATGGGGGAAAACTTGTTGAAATTCACTTCAAACTGTACCTCACTGTAATTGATGGTAAAGTGTTGAACGTTTTAACTAATACAAAATCCAGTCAAGCGTGTCCAATTTGTAAAGCAACTCCAAAGGACTTCATGAGCATTACAGACATTGGGAGTGAAAAATATCACGCAAAGGAAGGTAACCTCAAGTATGGCCTAAGCCCTTTGCATTGTTGGATACGTTTTTTTGAATTCATTTTGCATGCAGCCTACAAGTGCAATATACAAAAATGGCAAGTTCGAAGAGAAGACGATCGCAAGGCTTTTTTAGAACGAAAAACAGAAATGCAAAAGTTGTTTTAGGAAAAAATGGGCCTCATAATTGATAAGCCAAAAACGGGCGGTTTTGGCAACACTAATGATGGTAATACTGCCCGTCGAGCGTTTGCAGACCATAGCATCTTCTCTGAAATAACTGGCATCGATGTAGAGCTGATATATTCCTTAAAAATCGTTCTTATTTCCATATGCTGCCAATTCCCGTTAAATGTTGAAAAATTTGAAGCTTTTTGCCACAATACTGCCAAAATAATAATGACAAAATACCCTTGGCTGCCAATGACTGCTACAGTACACAAAGTGTTAATTCACTCAAAAGAAATCATTGAAAATACTATACTGGCGGTAGGCAGTTTTGGAGAAGACGCTGCTGAGTCTCTCAACAAGCTATACAAGTCTGATAGACTGCATCATGCACGCAAAAACAGCCGCAAAAATAATCTTTCGGATGTTTTTAATAGGGCTTTGGACATGTCTGATCCGCTTATTTCCTCAATATGTTTGAAGAAACGAGTGGAGCAGAGAAAACGCGTGCAACTTCCACGGGAAGTTCTTAGCATGCTGTGTACTCCAGAAGCATCTGAAGAACTGAACGAGAGTGGAGATGAGTATGAAGATAGCTTGGACACGCTGTTAAACTACACATATGAAAACGAATTAAATGAAATTACCTTAGATAATGAAATGTAAAGGAAAATTTTAAATAGCTTTATTAAAAAATAAAAATTGTTTCTACAAAAGTTTCCACTTGTTTTTTTATTTGTTTTATTTTGAGGTTTTGGACAAAAAAATTTAGCATTTTACACAGTTAACAGTTTTACCTACTCAAATCAGAAAAAGTTTTAAAATTGGATATTGGATAAGCCATTTTGAATTTGAAAAGTTTTACCTCAGATTCGAAGTCAGCAACCTTGAAAACCCCTGTATACCGATTTTCATGTAAACCTGAAGAAATTTAAAAATTTAGGCCGCCATATTGGATCCGCCATTTTGAATTTGAAAAATTTTACCTCAGATTCGAAATCAGCAACCTTCAAAACCCCCGTATATCGATTTTCATCCTTATTCAGTGATTCCTTATAGTTTTGGCCAGAAAATGAGGTCATTTTACCTATAGTGCAGGGGTGGGAAATTGCATATTTTTTTATACGTGAAAGTAATCGAACAAGCAACTGATGATGTTTTTTTTTCGCTAACTAAAACTGTCTTATAATTTAGAAAGAACAAAATTGGTATCAAAAATTCAAAAGTAAAAAATAAAATTTTGAATCCAAGGATGTACAAGTGCATCCTTAAAAAAAATTAGTTTATACCTCATGAAGCGTTGCACTGATAAAAAATAAACAAAAAATTAGAATTTCCCTTCCAGGGTTGGGAAAATGAAATATTTTTTTTGGTACATGCAATATTTTTTTTATCAATGCAGATTTGCATTGATAAAAAAAATTTTAAAAATTTAAATTTCGCTTCCAGGGCTGGGAAATTAAAATTTTTTTATGCATAAAAGTAACCAAAAAGGCAATTGACGTTGTTTTTTTTCCTAAAACTATTTTATATTTTAGGAAGAACAAAATTGGTATCAAAAATTTCCAAAAACAAATCAAAATTTCGAATCCATGGTTGAACAAGTGCAATATTTTATAGTTCATGAAGGTGACCAAAATGGTTCAAAATTGTAAATTTTTCTTAAATAACACTACTTTATACCTCATGAAGAGTTGCATTGGTAAAAAAAAAACAAAAAAAAATTAAAGTTTCACTTCCAGGGTTGGGAAGTTTAAATTATTTTTGGTACATGCAATATATTGTAGTACATGAAAGTGATCAAAATGGTAGCAAATTTTAATTTTTTCTTAAATAAAACGACTTTATACCTAATGAAGACTAGGATTGGCAAAAAAAATTAAAATTTCGCTTCTAGGGCTGAGAAATTTAATTATTTTTTTATACATAAATGTAACCAAAAAGTCAACTAACGTCGGTTTTTTACTACTTAAAACTATTTTTTTGTTCAGGAAAAACAAAGTTCGTATCAGAAACTAAAAGAAAGTAAAATTTAGATTCCAGAGTTGGATAACTGCAATATTTTGTAGTAGATGAAGGTGACCAAAATTGTTACAAATATTAAGTTTTTCTTAAATAAAACTATTTCATGCCTCATTAAGAGTCTCATTGGTAAATAAATTAAAATTGCGTTTCCAGGGTTGGGAAATTGAAATATTTATTCCGCATAAAAGTAACTAAAAAGGGAATTGACGTTGTTTTATTTTTGCTAATTAAAACTGTTTTATATATCAGGAAGAAGAAAATTGGTATTAAAACCTTAAAAAATCAAAATTTCGACTCCAGGGTTAGAAAAATGAAATATTTTATGGTACAACTATATTACACCTCACTAAGAATTGCATTGGTAAAAAATAAAAATTCGCTTCCAGTGTTGGAAAATCGATATAGGTTTGGTACATAAAAGTACCCACATAAATTCCAAATTTTGTGTTTTTAGTGAATAGGTTTATTTTATATTTCAGAAAAAATTAAATTAGTATCAACAAATTAAAAATTCGGTGCTAGGGTTGGAAAATCGGCATTTTTTGGTACATACTCGTACATTTGGTACCCACATAAATTCCCAGTTTTGGTTTTTTTTTCCAGTGAATTAAACATATTTTATACTTCGCTAAGAATTAAATTGGTATTAAAAATTTTTAAATTAAGAATTCGGTTTCAGGGTTGGAAAATCGAAATTTTTTGGTACATAAAAGTAACCATATAGCTTCCCAATTTTGGTTTTTTTTTCAGTGAATTAAACATATTTTATGTTTCGTTAAAAATTAAATTGGTATTAAACATTTCAAAAACTAAAAATTCGGTTCCAGGGTTGGAAAATCGACATTTTCTGATTCATTAAAGTAACCATATAACTTGTTATTTTTGATTTTTATGATGAATTATACCTACTTTAAATATCAGGAAAAAATTGGTTTTAAAATCCAAAAGAATCTAAAAGACGATTCTACGGTTGGACAATAAAAACTTTTTGAGTTACATGAAACGGATTTTTTCTATCTGTTTGTAAATTAAAAATATTTAATGTTTTTGGAAGACTTTCAGAGGTATTAGAAATAAGAAAAGGAAAACATTTAGCTTCCTAGCCGAAAAACGTAAACGAAAAGAACTACATATGTGAAGGGTATTTAAGATTCGGCACAGCCGAATATAACACTTTTACTTGTTTTCTTCTACTTCAAATAATTTTCTCTGGTACCGGCTTGTTTCCTTTAAAACTGTCTTTATTTCTTCTAAAATTATTTTTTTATCATCATATATTTTATTCTGATGCTGGGTTATTTCTTTTAAACAGTCCTTTACTTCGCTGATTGTTTTCGAAATTTCATTAAAAATCTCCCTTTGCCTTTCAAATAACTCGTTTCTTTGGTCAGTTTGTCATTTTCTTGAAGTAGGATGTTCGTCTATTTCAATGGCATATGTCGAAGTTAATTGCAATTCTACAAAATCCTCGAGGATTGTTTGTTCTGTGGGAGCTATATTTTGTAGAGTTGTACGGCTCCTGAATGAATTAATTCAATTGAATCATTTATTCAACTGAGCGAGGTGAATCTTTCACTTTACTGAGCGTTTTTAGCTCTTTTCTTTCACTTCTTTCAGTTGTTTCATTGAATCTATTTCTTTCAGTAGCTCTTTTCTTTCATTTGTTTTAGTAGCTCTTTTCTTTCAATTGTTTCAGTAGCTCTTTTCTTTCACTTCTTTCAGTTGTTTCAATTGCGTCATTGAATCTGTCTCTTTCAGTAGCTCTTTTCAATGCTGGTATGTCAAAATCTATATGAAACAAGTAAGAATGCTATATTGGGCTGTGCCGAATTTTAAATACCCTTCACAGATGTAATTCTTTTTTCTTTCTTTCTTGCCAAAACAGAAAGTAGGTTTAATTAAAAAATCAAAATGATGTTATCGGTTACTTTTATATTTAAGAAAACGTTTAAATTTTTCGGCTAGGAAGCTAAATGTTTGGCTTTTCTTACATCTAATACCTACATATGAACGCCTTTCAAAAATATTATATATATTTAATTTACAAACAAAACAAAAAATCCGTTTCATGTACCCCAAAAAGTTCTAATTGTCCAACCGTGGAATCGTCTTTGGTTTTCAATGTTGTTGGTTTTTAATACCAGTTTACTTCTTTCTGATGTATAAAGTAGGTATAATTCATCATAAAAATCAAAAATAACAAACAATATGGTTACTATTATGAATCAGAAAATATCGATTTTCCAACCCTGGAACCGAATTTTTAATTTTTTTGATACTAATTAAATTTTTTCTGAAATATAAAATAGGGTTAATTCACTAAAAACACAAAATTTGGAATTTATGTTAATTTTAATACTTTTATGTGCCAAATATATTTCAATTTTCCAACTCTGGAAGCGTATTATTATTTTTTACCAATGCAATTCTTAGTGAGGTGTAACATAGTTTTACTTGACAAAAACATTGTGGTCACTTCATGTAGAATAAAATATTTCATTTGTCCAACCCTAGAGTCGAAATTTTGATTTTTTAAGATTTTAATACCAATTTTGTTCTTCCTGAATTATAAAACAGCTTTAATTAGCAAAAAGAAACAACGTCAATTGCCTTTTTGGTAACTTTTATGCAAAATAAATAAATCAATTTCCCAAACCCTGGAAACGAAATTTAAATTTTTTTACCACTGCAACTCTTAATGAGGCATGAAATAGTTTTATTTACTTAAAACAAAAACAATGATTAAGAGGTATGAAAACGATCTTCCCGGCAGCTATACTGTAAGCAATGTTGAATCTTAATCTGTTAATGCGCGTAAGCATATAGCATACTCCTCATACCGGTAGAGTATGCATAAATTAAGTTTGAAGAGTTGGTGAACAACACTTCGGTGCATAATAATGTGACTGGATGACGCGTCACATGGGGTACATTGTTCCCTCCTTTCTTGCAGTGGAAAAAAAAATGAGAGAATATCAAAATTACACTGAGCTATAGTGCTTTAGTTGTTGTATTACGTTAAACTTATATAGGAACTAAACTGAATTAAACTGACTGAATAAATAAATTAATGATAATTATCACTTACTGATTTTGTTGAATGAAATTTTCTCCACGTTGATTGACTTGTTGGGCCCAGCATTCAATGCGTGTTGTTGTAATTTCTACTCATTAATAAGTGAGGCTTATGGGAAAAGAAATAAGCTTTAGTAAAAAAAGTTACAATAAAATGCAATGCAGAATATAATATATGTATGTATGTTAAATACGCGGGTTTACACTCAAGAAAAAATGTTAGCTATAATCACGATTTGAAATGCATATGATTATATGACCTTTATGTAGACAAAAAAATTATTACACAAATTTAAGCATAAAAGTACAAATCAAAATGACAGATTTTTAGTTATATGATTTAATATGTAAAGTGAGGGTATGTTTAACTTCGTTATATGTATTTGTATGTTACTTTAATAAATTTTATAAGTATATAAAAACCGCATGATAACATATTAAAGATATCTTATATAGATTTAGATTTCAAATTATTGGTTAAATTAAGAGTGACTATTCCGGTAATTTAAATTCATTTACAGCATAATATGCGTATTATTTTAGAAATTTCTAAGATTATAGGTTTAGCTTTTCGGTGGTATACTTGCTAGTTGCTATCTGTTGCGAATATTCCAGGAGTTTTACAACAGGCATCCAATTACCGGGGCATAGTTTTTAGGCCATTTGGAATCTTGGCTGCATCTCTGTGGTTTTTCCTTTTGCACATGCCAGTCGAATAGATAGTGTAGAATATATCCCAAGTAGTTCTTAATGCGTTTTGATGAGCAGGCTTGAACATATATGTATATATCTATATTTATAGTTGATTTGCTCTTGACACAATTTAATGCACGTGTAATAACTTCTGTTCTAATATTTTCTTTTATAACTAGCAATATGTTCTGTTTGTTTTCCGTGCAGGGCCTCGTTCACTTCTTAACCACTTTTTCCTTAATGATCTTTTTGTCTCCAACTCGTGTCGAATAAATCGCACAAATCAGTTACATTATGAGGTGATATATTTAAGGAGATTTCAATGACATTGGAAATATGCATTTATTTCCTAATGTTAAAGAAAGACACAATATAATACAGTAATTTTATATATCTTGCAAGCGTGTTTCTCTCTGTGATAACATCTACCTAAATATATGTATAAGCGTAGATGCAAATGAGTGCAATTATTTTACCAATGACTGACAGCGATTAACAATGACTGTCTTCATGCACGCTGCGGAAGTATACCCATACAAAATTAATATAAATACTGCAGCCTATTCTAATAATTCAAAACTATATGCATAACAAAATCGCAACAAAACTTATTCGTTCCGAAGATTTTATAAATTAAGGACGAATAAGAATCGGATTTTGTGTGGGATCAACTGGTTTAACTATTCTTATGTATTATGCCAGGTGTGGCACGACCCACGAATAGCCGGGCATTATTTTAAATTTTCAGATCGGAAGCATGATATTTCCCGACAAATTTTCCTTTCATATCTTCTATATTATACAAATTATTTCCGATTTTCTCTTTGATTATGCATTTTATGTACCTTGGTGTAAATTTTCGGTTTCTACGTTTGGATGAACTGCTAAGAAGATGATTCTTCCTATAAGCTATTTGACCGACTTGAAAATCTATCGGCCTACTTCTCAAATTATAGGTTTTTGTTGCCTTTTCATGTGCAGTTTTCAAATTTTTCCTAATTTCAGCCCTAATGTTTCTTAAATTATCAACGTTATTTTGTATGCTGAAATCTTCTCCCGACATACAGTTAAGCTTCCTTAATATTTCATATGATGAACCATGCAACACCATATTTTGGCCGAATGCTGCATAGTACGGAGAACATTTTATTGAAGAATGGTAATCGCTTCTTAAAGTGCTTAATATCTGCGGAATGTATTTGTCCCACTCCCTATGTTCTCTATGGTCCTTCATAAAACATCTAATCTTCGTTATAATTTCACGGTTAGCTCGTTCAGAGGCGTTTGAGTGAGGCGCATAAAAACCAGTGGTTACATGTTTTATTTCATAAAGCTTGAGGAAATTACCCATTTCTTTTGAAATGAATTGTTTACCATTGTCGCTATGAATACATCTCGGCACCCCGAATGTTGGAAATATCTCGTTTTGGAAAAACGATATAACGCTTGCGGATGTGGCTGATTTTAGAGGTTTAAGAAATAAAAATTTTGTCATATGATCTAGGCAAATAAAAATCATAGAGTGCTTAGCTTTTGTCATCGGATAAGGTCCAAGAAAATCACAATATACCCTTTCAAATGGTCTGTCTGTCAAGACCTGACTCCCCATTTGTGGTCGTGAAATTGAATTTGTTGATTTAATACATTTGCATGTTTCACAATCTTTAACATACGATTTTATATCCTGTAGCATTGTGGGCCAAAAGTACTTCTGTCTGACTGGGTACAAAGTTTTCATAAATCCGCCATGACATGAAGTATTTGAATCGTGTGCAGTTTTAATAGCTAAAGTAGTTAAAGATTTTGGTAACCATATACGCCACACATTACTTCCATTTACTTCCCTACCTTGACAAAAGCCCATTCGCTTAAGTATAATACCATCAAATATTTGTACGTCTGGCAATAGCTCTTTTTTTTCCATAATAGTTTTCTTGAGATTCTCATAATCTTCTCCGCTGAACTCTGACGATGACAAGTTAATTTCATTAGCTACATCTGGCATAACTACTTCATCAACATAAGGTCGAGACAAGCAATCTGGTACTACGTTTAATTTCCCTTTTCTGTGTTCGATAGTGAAATCATACCTTTGTAATTGAAGACTCCAGCGAGCCAATCTGCCACTCAAATCTTTCTGCGACATAAGCCACTTAAGGGAAGAGTGATCTGTCAATATACGAAAACGGAGTCCTTCAATATATGGACGAAATTTTTTTACAGAAATAACTACTGCCAAACACTCTAGTTCTGTAACAGTATAGTTGCGTTGTGATTTATTTAATTTTTGAGATACAAACGAAATAGGGTGCTCATTGCCATGATCATCTAGTTGGTACAAAACACCACCAACGCCTGCTCGAGATGCATCACATTGTATAAAGAACTCCTCTTTAAAATTGGGTTGAGTCAACACTGGAGCTGAGGAAAGCGCTAGTTTAAGTTTTTCAAAGGAATATGTAGCAGCTTCTGTTAACTGAAAAGGTATTTGTGATTTTCGCAAGCAATCTGTTAGTGGACTGGCTAGATCTGAAAAATTTCTAATAAAAGATCGGTACCAGTTCGCCATTCCTATAAACCTTCGGACCTGCCTTGGTGTTTTTGGGGTAGGAAATTCTGCTATCTGTCGCACCTTTTCAGGATCAACCTTAAGGCACCCATTACCAACTATATAGCCCAAATATTTTATTTCTTTTTGGCAGAATTTACTTTTACCAATATTTACAGTTAATTTGGCTTTCTTTAAACAATGTGCTACTTGAGACAAGAGCTCCATGTGGGTTGTAAAATCAGAACTGCACACAAGCAAGTCATCCAGATATATAAAAACTTTTTCTCTCAGGCGAGATGGGATAACTTTATCCATGAGGCGGCTCATGGTTTGTGGTCCATTGCAAAGTCCGAATGGCATAACTTTATATTGGTAAAGGGGTTTACCGGGAATTGCAAAAGCGGTTTTCTCTCTTGATGACTTTGTAAGTTTTATTTGTAAAAACGCATCTTTCAAGTCTAGCCCACTTATAAAATAAGTATCCTTTAGCCTACTCAACAGTCCATTTATATGTGGCAATGGATAAGAATCCTTCTTTGTAACCGCATTTAGTTTCCTGCAGTCTATACACAGTCGTACCTTGCCTGGTTTCCTAACCAAAACGGCGGGAGAGCACCACGGAGAATTGGATTCTTCTATGACTCCCATAGCAAGTAATCTCTCAATCTCTCTGTAGGCCTCTTCTTCCCTTGGGGGTGATAGTGGATAATGTCTGCTTTTGATTGGTACCGCATTTCCAGTATCAATTTCATGCTCTAAGATATCCGTGCAGCCTAAACCGAGTTTTTCGTAAGAGGGAAATTCCTGGATTGTCTTTTCAAGCTCTAACATTTGTTCAGGACCAAGGTGATGAAAGTTTTCGTTTTCGCTATGGACGCAAGATAGTTCATCTACGCATGGAGGTACGCAAGGGACTATTTCTGGAGCCAGGGCAAATTCTCGCCAAAAATTTATTCCAAAGTATGCTTCTTGATTCAGGGATGGAACCAAATAAAAATCAATATTTCTAGTAACGCCTTTAAAACATACAGGTAATGTGCAAAAACCAATAACTTCTTGTTTATCACTACTAGCAGTTCTCATAGTAGACTGCATTTTTCGGAATGGTATGTTAACCTTTTGCAAAAACTCTAAACAAAATTTTCCCAAAACAGATACATTTGCTCCTGAATCCAGCAAACCTATTAAGGGGATATTAAGAACGTCCACTTTCTCAAACGGTCTGCCATCGGACTTACATAACATAGTAGACTCCAACATTTTTCTAAATTTTTTCCGTTTTCTATATCGAAATCTACATTTTATAATTCTATAGCTAGGCTTTCTAAATTTTTGCTTTTTTGTTGTATGAGTGCTTAAGGAAAAATCGGTTTGTGTTGAGATTGAATGGAATTTAACGTCAGTGGATTTTTCCGGAATAGTGGATATATTAAGGCATTTTTGCGAGTTTACTTTGGGATCGGGGTTGGATGGAATGAGCGAGTGTCCACGATTGCCAAGTCGCCCATTTTCTTGTTTCCCTGAAAGTGTTTATTTGGACAATTCGGTGTAAGTACGCCCTTGGTTCCACATTTGAAACAAAAAGGAATTTTAATCTCTTGTGAACAATAAATATAAGAATGGCCATAAGATGTGCAGTTCCAGCATTTAATGTTGGAATAATCATAATTCACTTTTCTCTTTGTTAAGGTAACTGCCTCAATTTGAGGGTCTGATAAATCCAAGTCTGATTCGTCAAGAAACGTTGGTTCAATTTCACTGACATTCCTAGACAACACTGTATGATTTTGAAATTTCGTATCCCTAATTAACTTTTCAGCTCTTCGGGCAGTATCCCGAAATTGGTTAATATCGCCAGCCTCCGCACCAAAAAGTAGGACCCTTAAATTTGGATTTAAATTTCTTTTTATTATATCTATCAAAGTCGCATCTGGTAGTGGATTGTTGAGTCTTAGATTCATTGATACGATCGTAACGTGAAAGTCATCATATGACTCCTTAAATTGTTGCTTCCGTGAGGACATTCTCAACAAAATATCGTGGTCCGATTCAAGGTGACCAAACTCCTTCATTATTGCATGACGCAATACAGGATAAGTGACATTTCTACATTGTTTAGCAAAGAGCCAATACCAATTCTCTGCCTTTCCTTCTAATAGGACATGAAAGTTTGATAACAGATGTTCCTCTGAACACCCTGATCTAAAACGAAGTGTTTCAACTTTAAAAAGGAAATCGGAAACCGATCCCTGTCCATCATAAGTGATTTTCCACTTCTCTAGCTTAGCGTTATTGTCTTTACTTTGAGCGTTCTGGCTATCTGCGAATCTATGAGTGTTAAAATTTTGCCTACTAGTACCCGCAGCATTACTTGCCGAACCAATTTCGGATATGCTATTTCTTAATGAACTAAGTTCCCTTCTAAACTCTTCTCGCGTGTTCCTCATCGATTCTTCCATAAGACCCATCAATGCGCTAAAAGATTCGCTTGAGTGCGGATGCTCAATACTATATGCTGGGAAACGTTGATCATCATTATTTATACTAACAGTTGGTTCATTCCCCGAACTGAAGCCTTGGCCTGGTCCGGTGATGGAAGCTCTTTCCCCGAGTGGGACGAAAGCCTGCGCCTGTACTGACAAACCTTGGTCGTCTGTTACTTCCAAGCCACGTAAAAGTGAAGAGATAGGGGCGGTGTCTGTAGCCTGTGTTGGTTCCACATCTTGGGACGCCATATGGCTCATAGATACATTAAGACGTTCCGAACCCTGAACATGTTTTCCCGAAGTCTTAGCATTAGCAATCTTACTTGCATAAGGTGAGTGTAAAACTCTTGCTCCAGCATTGGAACTTGGGTCAAGCAATTCAATCGATATATTATTCGCTGAGGCAGAAGAAGTTCGCGGTCTCAGGTTTTGTGAGTTCAAGTTACTCTTAGAACCGCGCGCCGTATTTCTAGTATTCATCTTTAACTAATACGAGGAAAAGTAAATCCAATAATTTAATTTTAAAAATGCACACTAGGAATGAGTACTTCACTCGACTAATTCTATTCAAGTGTATTTTTATATATTACGAGTAAAAAAATAAATAATTTGTAAATATGATTTGTCAATTAAAACTTGTATATTAAGTTTAATATTATATGCAAATTCAAACTCCTACGTATATGTAGAGTATATATAGGTATGTATGTAAAGTATATATTAATTTTAAACGAAAATGGAAAAAAAATGTTACATACATATGTTTAATGTTTCCACAATGATTTATGAATATATGGGAAAGACAAACTACGACAGACATCAGGTTATTCAGGCAAAGAATTATGTACATGCAAAAAAAAACGATGTTCCGAAAAAAATTTATTTATTATATTTTAGGTTCTGTACCTTTACAATGGAATTAATAGGAAAAACCCTGCCAATACGCTACAAAAAAAACCCACTATTATCAAGGAATTTTAAGGACTTTATTGACATTTCTAGCACTTCGTCTTTCTTGCGTATTAAAATGCAACAAGATAAAAGGTAATATACAGTATCTTGGACTACTTTAACCAAAAAAAACGTTAGTGTGGAGTACACACCGTACATAATTTCTTAATATTGCAAATAGATTAATGGACTCAAATTTTATATTAAAACTATGACTAATAAAAGAAATTATGTGATATAACGATGACAATCGCAATGTGCTGATTTATATTTTCAAGTTTCTCTAAGTAACCCATCGTAAAAACAAAACGATTTTCTTCACACTTCATTGCTCCTTAGAGCTTATATTGGCCTGCTATGGCCCCACGTTGGGCGCCATATATGTTACACGCACTGTATACCTCATTCAATAACTAGATTTAACGAAGATAATATCAGCTTAAACAAAAACAATGATTAAGAGGTATGAAAACGATCTTCCCGGCAGCTATACTGTAAGCAATGTTGAATCTTAATCTGTTAATGCGTGTAAGCATATAGCATACTCCTCATACCGGTAGAGTATGCATAAATTAAGTTTGAAGAGTTGGTGAACAACACTTCGGTGCATAATAATGTGACTGGATGACGCGTCACATGGGGTACATTGTTCCCTCCCAAGTACAACAAATTACTCCTATGACAGACTAATACCCTATATATGTGATCTGTCCCTAAAACGGACATAACTTACTTTACCTGTTAACCATATCTGTCGTGTCTACCCTTCCCCAATGAAATGCTTATAGATTCATTTTTTTTTTAGATGTTTATACAAATTCAAAAATAAACATTTATTGATAATAATGAGAGATGGTCAAATAGAAGATCTTATATTCATATGCATGTACGTAAGTATGTAATTAAACTTGTTCTTGCAGTGGAAAAAAAAATGAGAGAATATCAAAATTACACTGAGCTATAGTGCTTTAGTTGTTGTATTACGTTAAACTTATATAGGAACTAAACTGAATTAAACTGACTGAATAAATAAATTAATGATAATTATCACTTACTGATTTTGTTGAATGAAATTTTCTCCACGTTGATTGACTTGTTGGGCCCAGCATTCAATGCGTGTTGTTGTAATTTCTACTCATTAATAAGTGAGGCTTATGGGAAAAGAAATAAGCTTTAGTAAAAAAAGTTACAATAAAATGCAATGCAGAATATAATATATGTATGTATGTTAAATACGCGGGTTTACACTCAAGAAAAAATGTTAGCTATAATCACGATTTGAAATGCATATGATTATATGACCTTTATGTAGACAAAAAAATTATTACACAAATTTAAGCATAAAAGTACAAATCAAAATGACAGATTTTTAGTTATATGATTTAATATGTAAAGTGAGGGTAAGTTTAACTTCGTTATATGTATTTGTATGTTACTTTAATAAATTTTATAAGTATATAAAAACCGCATGATAACATATTAAAGATATCTTATATAGATTTAGATTTCAAATTATTGGTTAAATTAAGAGTGACTATTCCGGTAATTTAAATTCATTTACAGCATAATATGCGTATTATTTTAGAAATTTCTAAGATTATAGGTTTAGCTTTTCGGTGGTATACTTGCTAGTTGCTATCTGTTGCGAATATTCCAGGAGTTTTACAACAGGCATCCAATTACCGGGGCATAGTTTTTAGGCCATTTGGAATCTTGGCTGCATCTCTGTGGTTTTTCCTTTTGCACATGCCAGTCGAATAGATAGTGTAGAATATATCCCAAGTAGTTCTTAATGCGTTTTGATGAGCAGGCTTGAACATATATGTATATATCTATATTTATAGTTGATTTGCTCTTGACACAATTTAATGCACGTGTAATAACTTCTGTTCTAATATTTTCTTTTATAACTAGCAATATGTTCTGTTTGTTTTCCGTGCAGGGCCTCGTTCACTTCTTAACCACTTTTTCCTTAATGATCTTTTTGTCTCCAACTCGTGTCGAATAAATCGCACAAATCAGTTACATTATGAGGTGATATATTTAAGGAGACTTCAATGACATTGGAAATATGCATTTATTTCCTAATGTTAAAGAAAGACACAATATAATACAGTAATTTTATATATCTTGTAAGCGTGTTTCTCTCTGTGATAACATCTACCTAAATATATGTATAAGCGTAGATGCAAATGAGTGCAATTATTTTACCAATGACTGACAGCGATTAACAATGACTGTCTTCATGCACGCTGCGGAAGTATACCCATACAAAATTAATATAAATACTGCAGCCTATTCTAATAATTCAAAACTATATGCATAACAAAATCGCAACAAATTTTTTTTATTTTTTTAGTTTTTAATACACCATTGAGACTTCCTAAAGCACGAAATAGGTTTAATTTACAAACATTAAAAAAAATAACTTATTATACCCTTCACAAAAAAGTGAAAGGGTATATATAGGTTTGTCATTCCGTGTGTAATTTCTTCGATATGCACATGGGACCCCATAAAGTATATATATATTCTGGATCCTTATGAATAGCGATGACGAATGAGCGATGTCCGTCTGTCCGTCTGTCCGTCCGTGTGTACGTGAAATCGGTTTTCCCAAGCCCCCAGAAGAGCTAGAGACTTCGTTCTTGGACCGTTGGATTGGAAATGAACTTAAACAGGCTGCTATTGAACTTCAGAAAGATCCGAAGAATGGTTCCAGAGCTGGGAAGCTTACACCTATTTCTCGACGCAAAATTTATACCAAAAATCAATCATTTTTTTTAATGTTTGTAACTGAAATCTATTTCGTGCTTTGGGGAGCCTCAATGGTCTATTAAAAACTAAAAAAATAAAAAATTTTTTCCAGGGATGGGAAAGTAAAAAATTTTTTTTCGGCCTATTCCGTATTTTGTAGTACATGTAGTAACTAAAATTGTTAAAAATTTTAAGTTTTTCTTTAACAAAACCACTTTATACGTCATGAAGATTTGCATTGGCAAAAAAAATTTTTTTTTAATCAAATTTTGCTTCCAGGGTTGGGAAATTGCATTGTTTTTATAAGTGAAAGTAATCAAACAGGTCTTGCCAAGCCCCCAGAAGAGATAGAGACTTCATTCTTAGACCGTTGGATTGGAAATGAACTTAAATAGAGTGGTTTTAAAATTCAGATAGATCCGAACTATGGTTCCAGAGCTGGGAAGCTTGTACCTATTTCTCGACGCAAAATTTATACCAAAAATCAATTATTTTTTTTAATGTTTGTAAATTAAACCTATTTCGTGCTTTGGGAAGTTTCAATGGTGTATTAAAAACTAAAAAAATAAAAAAAAAATTTTCAGGGATGGGAAATTAAAAATTTTATTTTCGGCCCAGTCCGTATTTTGTAGTACATGTAGTAACTAAAATTGTTAAAAATGTTAAGTTTTTCTTTAACAAAACCTCTTTATACATCATAAAGAAATGCATTGGCAAAAAAAAAAAATTTTAAACTCAAATTTTGCTTCCAGGGGTGGGTAATTGAATTTTTTTATACATGCAAGTAATCAACCAGGCAATTGATGTTTATTTTTTTTTGTTTTTTGCCAACTAAAACTGTCTTATAATTTAGAAAGAACAAAATTGGTATAAAAAATTCAAAAATAAAATTTTGAATCCAGGGATGGACAAGTGCAATATTTTATGGTACATGAAAGTTACCAAAATGGTAAAAAATTAGCAATTTTTCGTAAATAAAACTACTTTATACCTCAAGAAGCATTGCACTGATAAAAAAAAACAAAAAAAATTAAAATTTCGTTTCCAGGGTTGGAAAAATTAATTTTTTTTTGGTACATGCAATATTTTGTAGTACATGTAATAACCTAAATGGTTGCAAAATTCGAGTTTTTCTTAAACAAAACTACTTTATACCTCATGAAGATTTGCATTGATAAGGAAAATTTTAAAAAATTTAAATTTCGCTTCCAGGGGTGGGGGAATTGAAATTTTTTTTTTGACATAAAAGTAACCAAAAAGACAATTGACGTTGTTTTTTACTAATTAAAACTTTATTTATAACCTACATGGGTATAAATATTAAGTTTTTCTTAAATAAAACTATTTTATGCCTCATTAAGAGTTGCATTGGTAAAAAAAACTTAAATTTCGTTTCCAGGGTTGGGAAATTGATATATTTATTCTGCATAAAAGTAACCAAAAAGTCAATTGACGTTGTTTCTTTTTGCTAATTAAAGCTGTTTTATAATTCAGGAATAACAAAATTGGTATTAAAATTTTAAAAAATCAAAACTTCGACTCCAGGGTTGGACAAATGATATACTTTATGGTACATGAAAGTGACCAAAAAGTTTAAAAATTTTAATTCTTTTGTCAAGTAAAACTATGTTACACCTCACTAAGAATTGAATTGGTAAAATATTATAAATTCGGTTCCGGGGTTGGAAAATTGAAATATTTTTGGTATATAAAAGTACATACATAAATTCAAAATTTTGTGTTTTTAGTGAATTAAAGCTATTATATATATATATATATATATATATATATATATATATATATATATATATATATATATATACATATATATTTATATATATATATATATATATATATATATATATCAGAAAAAAATTAAATTAGTATTAAAAAATTAAAAATTCGGTTCCAGGGTTGGGAAATCGACATTTTCTGATACATAAAAGCAGCCATTTTATTTGTTATTTTTGATTTTTGTGATGAATTATACCTCCTTTATATATCAGACAGAAGTAAACTGGTATTAAAAACCAACAACATTGAAAACCAAAGACGATTCTACGGTTGGAACTTTTTGGGGTATATGAAACGGATTTTTTGTTTTGTTTGTAAATTAAATATATATAATATTTTCGAAAGACGTTCATAGGTATTAGATATAAGAAAAGCCAAACATTTAGCTTCCTAGCGGAAAAATTTAAACGTTTTCTTAAATATAAAAGTAACCGATAACATCATTTTGATTTTTTAGTTAAACCTGCTTTCTGTTTTGGCAAGAAAGAAAGAAAGAAGAATTACATCTGTGAAGGGTATTTAAGATTCGGCACAGCCGAATATAGCACTTTTACTTGTTTTTGGTATAAATTTTGCGTCGAGAAATAGGTGCAAGCTTCCCAGCTCTGGAACCATAGTTGGAATCTATCTGAATTTTTATACCACTCTATTTAAGTTCATTTCCAATCCAACGGTCCAAGAATGAAGTCTCTATCTCTTCTGGGGGCTTGGCAAGACCTGCTTGATTACTTTCACTTATAAAAACAATGCAATTTCCCAACCCTGGAAGCAAAATTTGAATTTTAAAAAAAAGTTTTTTTTGCCAATGCAAATCTCTATCACGTATAAAGTGGTTTTGTTAAAGAAAAACTTAAAATTTTTAACAATTTTAGTTACTACATGTACTACAAAATACGGAATAGGCCGAAAAAAAATTTTTTAATTTCCCATCCCTGGAAAAAGATTTTTATTTTTTTAGTTTTTAATAGATTATTGAGGCTCCCTAAAAAAATATCACGCAAAGGAAGGTACCCTCAAGTATGGCCTAAGCCCTTTGCATTGCTGGATACGTTTTTTTGAATTCATTTTGCATGCAGCCTACAAGTGCAATATACAAAAATGGCAAGTTCGAAGAGAAGACGATCGCAAGGCTTTTTTAGAACGAAAAACAGAAATGCAAAAGTTGTTTTAGGAAAAAATGGGCCTCATAATTGATAAGCCAAAAACGGGCGGTTTTGGCAACACTAATGATGGTAATACTGCCCGTCGAGCGTTTGCAGACCATAGCATCTTCTCTGAAATAACTGGCATCGATGTAGAGCTGATATATTCCTTAAAAATCGTTCTTATTTCCATATGCTGCCAATTCCCGTTAAATGTTGAAAAATTTGAAGCTTTTTGCCACAATACTGCCAAAATAATAATGACAAAATACCCTTGGCTGCCAATGACTGCTACAGTACACAAAGTGTTAATTCACTCAAAAGAAATCATTGAAAATACTATACTGGCGGTAGGCTGTTTTGGAGAAGACGCTGCTGAGTCTCTCAACAAGCTATACAAGTCTGATAGACTGCATCATGCACGCAAAAACAGCCGCAAAAATAATCTTTCGGATGTTTTTAATAGGGCTTTGGACATGTCTGATCCGCTTATTTCCTCAATATGTTTGAAGAAACGAGTGGAGCAGAGAAAACGCGTGCAACTTCCTGGGGAAGTTCTTAGCATGCTGTGTACTCCAGAAGCATCTGAAGAACTGAACGAGAGTGGAGATGAGTATGAAGATAGCTTGGACACGCTGTTAAACTACACATATGAAAACGAATTAAATGAAATTACCTTAGATAATGAAATGTAAAGGAAAATTTTAAATAGCTTTATTAAAAAATAAAAATTGTTTCTACAAAAGTTTCCACTTGTTTTTTTATTTGTTTTATTTTGAGGTTTTGGACAAAAAAATTTAGCATTTTACACAGTTAACAGTTTTACCTACTCAAATCAGAAAAAGTTTTAAAATTGGATATTGGATAAGCCATTTTGAATTTGAAAAGTTTTACCTCAGATTCGAAGTCAGCAACCTTGAAAACCCCTGTATACCGATTTTCATGTAAACCTGAAGAAATTTAAAAATTTAGGCCGCCATATTGGATCCGCCATTTTGAATTTGAAAAATTTTACCTCAGATTCGAAATCAGCAACCTTCATAACCCCCGTATATCGATTTTCATCCTTATTCAGTGATTCCTTATAGTTTTGGCCAGAAAATGAGGTCATTTTACCTATAGTGCAGGGGTGGGAAATTGCATATTTTTTTATACGTGAAAGTAATCGAACAAGCAACTGATGATGTTTTTTTTTCGCTAACTAAAACTGTCTTATAATTTAGAAAGAACAAAATTGGTATCAAAAATTCAAAAGTAAAAAATAAAATTTTGAATCCAAGGATGTACAAGTGCATCCTTAAAAAAAATTAGTTTATACCTCATGAAGCGTTGCACTGATAAAAAATAAACAAAAAATTAGAATTTCCCTTCCAGGGTTGGGAAAATGAAATATTTTTTTTGGTACATGCAATATTTTTTTTATCAATGCAGATTTGCATTGATAAAAAAAATTTTAAAAATTTAAATTTCGCTTCCAGGGCTGGGAAATTAAAATTTTTTTATGCATAAAAGTAACCAAAAAGGCAATTGACGTTGTTTTTTTTTCCTAAAACTATTTTATATTTTAGGAAGAACAAAATTGGTATCAAAAATTTCCAAAAACAAATCAAAATTTCGAATCCATGGTTGAACAAGTGCAATATTTTATAGTTCATGAAGGTGACCAAAATGGTTCAAAATTGTAAATTTTTCTTAAATAACACTACTTTATACCTCATGAAGAGTTGCATTGGTAAAAAAAAACAAAAAAAAATTAAAGTTTCACTTCCAGGGTTGGGAAGTTTAAATTATTTTTGGTACATGCAATATATTGTAGTACATGAAAGTGATCAAAATGGTAGCAAATTTTAATTTTTTCTTAAATAAAACGACTTTATACCTAATGAAGACTAGGATTGGCAAAAAAAATTAAAATTTCGCTTCTAGGGCTGAGAAATTTAATTATTTTTTTATACATAAATGTAACCAAAAAGTCAACTAACGTCGGTTTTTTACTACTTAAAACTATTTTTTTGTTCAGGAAAAACAAAGTTCGTATCAGAAACTAAAAGAAAGTAAAATTTAGATTCCAGAGTTGGATAACTGCAATATTTTGTAGTAGATGAAGGTGACCAAAATTGTTACAAATATTAAGTTTTTCTTAAATAAAACTATTTCATGCCTCATTAAGAGTCTCATTGGTAAATAAATTAAAATTGCGTTTCCAGGGTTGGGAAATTGAAATATTTATTCTGCATAAAAGTAACTAAAAAGGGAATTGACGTTGTTTTATTTTTGCTAATTAAAACTGTTTTATATATCAGGAAGAAGAAAATTGGTATTAAAATCTTAAAAAATCAAAATTTCGACTCCAGGGTTAGAAAAATGAAATATTTTATGGTACAACTATATTACACCTCACTAAGAATTGCATTGGTAAAAAATAAAAATTCGCTTCCAGTGTTGGAAAATCGATATAGGTTTGGTACATAAAAGTACCCACATAAATTCCAAATTTTGTGTTTTTAGTGAATAGGTTTATTTTATATTTCAGAAAAAATTAAATTAGTATCAACAAATTAAAAATTCGGTGCTAGGGTTGGAAAATCGGCATTTTTTGGTACATACTCGTACATTTGGTACCCACATAAATTCCCAGTTTTGGTTTTTTTTCCAGTGAATTAAACATATTTTATACTTCGCTAAGAATTAAATTGGTATTAAAAATTTTTAAATTAAGAATTCGGTTTCAGGGTTGGAAAATCGAAATTTTTTGGTACATAAAAGTAACCATATAGCTTCCCAATTTTGGTTTTTTTTCAGTGATTTAAACATATTTTATGTTTCGTTAAAAATTAAATTGGTATTAAACATTTCAAAAACTAAAAATTCGGTTCCAGGGTTGGAAAATCGACATTTTCTGATTCATTAAAGTAACCATATAACTTGTTATTTTTGATTTTTATGATGAATTATACCTACTTTAAATATCAGGAAAAAATTGGTTTTAAAATCCAAAAGAATCTAAAAGACGATTCTACGGTTGGACAATTAAAACTTTTTGAGTTACATGAAACGGATTTTTTCTCTCTGTTTGTAAATTAAAAATATTTAATGTTTTTGGAAGACTTTCAGAGGTATTAGAAATAAGAAAAGGAAAACATTTAGCTTCCTAGCCGAAAAACGTAAACGAAAAGAACTACATATGTGAAGGGTATTTAAGATTCGGCACAGCCGAATATAACACTTTTACTTGTTTTCTTCTACTTCAAATAATTTTCTCTGGTACCGGCTTGTTTCCTTTAAAACTGTCTTTATTTCTTCTAAAATTATTTTTTTATCATCATATATTTTATTCTGATGCTGGGTTATTTCTTTTAAACAGTCCTTTACTTCGCTGATTGTTTTCGAAATTTCATTAAAAATCTCCCTTTGCCTTTCAAATAACTCGTTTCTTTGGTCATTTTTTCATTTTCTTGAAGTAGGATGTTCGTCTATTTCAATGGCATATGTCGAAGTTAATTGCAATTCTACAAAATCCTCGAGGATTGTTTGTTCTGTGGGAGGTATATTTTGTAGAGTTGTACGGCTCCTGAATGAATTAATTCAATTGAATCATTCATTCAACTGAGCGAGGTGAATCTTTCACTTTACTGAGCGTTTTTAGCTCTTTTCTTTCACTTCTTTCAGTTGTTTCATTGAATCTATTTCTTTCAGTAGCTCTTTTCTTTCATTTGTTTTAGTAGCTCTTTTCGTTCAATTGTTTCAGTAGCTCTTTTCTTTCATTTGTTTCAGTAGCTCTTTTCTTTCATTTGTTTCAGTAGCACTTTTCTTTCATTTGTTTCAGTAGCTCTTTTCTTTCACTTCTTTCAGTTGTTTCAATTGCGTCATTGAATCTGTCTCTTTCAGTAGCTCTTTTCAATGCTGGTATGTCAAAATCTATATGAAACAAGTAAGAGTGCTATATTGGGCTGTGCCGAATTTTAAATACCCTTCACAGATGTAATTCTTTTTTCTTTCTTTCTTGCCAAAACAGAAAGTAGGTTTAATTAAAAAATCAAAATGATGTTATCGGTTACTTTTATATTTAAGAAAACGTTTAAATTTTTCGGCTAGGAAGCTAAATGTTTGGCTTTTCTTACATCTAATACCACATATGAACGCCTTTCAAAAATATTATATATATTTAATTTACAAACAAAACAAAACAAAAAATCCGTTTCATGTACCCCAAAAAGTTCTAATTGTCCAACCGTAGAATCGTCTTTGGTTTTCAATGTTGTTGGTTTTTAATACCAGTTTACTTCTTTCTGATGTATAAAGTAGGTATAATTCATCATAAAAATCAAAAATAACAAACAATATGGTTACTATTATGAATCAGAAAATATCGATTTTCCAACCCTGGAACCGAATTTTTAATTTTTTTGATACTAATTAAATTTTTTCTGAAATATAAAATAGGGTTAATTCACTAAAAACACAAAATTTGGAATTTATGTTAATTTTAATACTTTTATGTGCCAAATATATTTTAATTTTCCAACTCTGGAAGCGTATTATTATATTTTACCAATGCAATTCTTAGTGAGGTGTAACATAGTTTTACTTGACAAAAACATTGTGGTCACTTCATGTAGAATAAAATATTTCATTTGTCCAACCCTAGAGTCGAAATTTTGATTTTTTAAGATTTTAATACCAATTTTGTTCTTCCTGAATTATAAAACAGCTTTAATTAGCAAAAAGAAACAACGTCAATTGCCTTTTTGGTAACTTTTATGCAAAATAAATAAATCAATTTCCCAAACCCTGGAAACGAAATTTAAATTTTTTTACCACTGCAACTCTTAATGAGGCATGAAATAGTTTTATTTAAGAAAAACTTAATATTTGTAAAAATTTAGGTCATTTTTATGTACCACAAAATATTGCAGTTATCCAACTCTGGAATCTAAATTTTGATTTTTTTTAGTTTTTGATACAAATTTTCTTTTTCCTGAACTAAAAAATAGTTTCAATTAGTAAAATAAACAACGTCAATTGCCTTTTTGGTTACTTTTATGTAAAAAAATTTCAATTTCCCAACCCTGGAAGCGAAATTTAAATTTTTTAAAATTTTCCTTATCAATGCAAATCTTCATGAGGTATAAAGTAGTTTTGTTTAAGAAAAACTCGAATTTTGCAACCATTTTGGTTATTACATGTACTACAAAATATTGCATGTACCAAAAAAAAAATTAATTTTTCCAACACTGGAAAAAAAATTTTAATATATTTTTGTTTTTTTGTATCAGTGCAACGCTTCTTGAGGTATAAAGTAGTTTTATTTAAGAAAAATTCCAAATTTTTTACCATATTGGTAACATTCATGTACCATAAAATATTGCACTTGTGTTCGAAATTTTATTTTTGATTTTTAAATTTTTGATACCAATTTTGTTCTTCTTAAATTATAAGACAGTTTTAGTTATGAAAAACAAAAAAAAATAACAACATCAGTTGCCTGTTTGATTCCTTTCATGTATAAAAAAAATTCAATTTCCCACCCCAGGAAGCAAAATTTTAATTTAAAATTTTCTTTTCTTTTTGCCAATGCAAATCTTCATGACGTATAAAGAGGTTTTGTTAAAGAAAAACTTAACATTTTTAACAATTTTAGTTACTACATGTACTACAAAATACGGGAAGTTTCAATGGTGTATTAAAAACTAAAAAAATAAAAAAAAAATTTTTCAGGGATGGGAAATTAAAAATTTTATTTTCGGCCCAGTCCGTATTTTGTAGTACATGTAGTAACTAAAATTGTTAAAAATGTTAAGTTTTTCTTTAACAAAACCTCTTTATACATCATGAAGAAATGCATTGGCAAAAAAAAAAAAAATTTTAAACTCAAATTTTGCTTCCAGGGGTGGGTAATTGAATTTTTTTTATACATGCAAGTAATCAACCAGGCAATTGGTGTTTATTTTTTTTTTGTTTTTTGCCAACTAAAACTGTCTTATAATTTAGAAAGAACAAAATTGGTATAAAAAATTCAAAAATAAAATTTTGAATCCAGGGATGGACAAGTGCAATATTTTATGGTACATGAAAGTTACCAAAATGGTAAAAAATTAGCAATTTTTCGTAAATAAAACCACTTTATACCTCAAGAAGCATTGCACTGATAAAAAAAAAAAAAATTAAAATTTCGTTTCCAGGGTTGGAAAAATTAATTTTTTTTTTTTGTACATGCAATATTTTGTAGTACATGTAATAACCTAAATGGTTGCAAAATTCGAGTTTTTCTTAAACAAAACTACTTTATACCTCATGAAGATTTGCATTGATAAGGAAAATTTTAAAAATTTAAATTTCGCTTCCAGGGGTGGGGGAATTGAAATTTTTTTTTAACATAAAAGTAACCAAAAAGACAATTGACGTTGTTTTTTACTAATTAAAACTTTATTTATAACCTATATGGGTATAAATATTAAGTTTTTCTTAAATAAAACTATTTTATGCCTCATTAAGAGTTGCATTGGTAAAAAAAAACTTAAATTTCGTTTCCAGGGTTGGGAAATTGATATATTTATTCTGCATAAAAGTAACCAAAAAGTCAATTGACGTTGTTTCTTTTTGCTAATTAAAGCTGTTTTATAATTCAGGAATAACAAAATTGGTATTAAAATTTTAAAAAATCAAAACTTCGACTCCAGGGTTGGACAAATGATATATTTTATGGTACATGAAAGTGACCAAAAAGTTTAAAAATTTTAATTCTTTTGTCAAGTAAAACTATGTTACACCTCACTAAGAATTGAATTGGTAAAATATTATAAATTCGGTTCCGGGGTTGGAAAATTGAAATATTTTTGGTATATAAAAGTACATACATAAATTCCAAATTTTGTGTTTTTAGTGAATTAAAGCTATTATATATATATATATATATATATATATATATACATATATATATATATATACATATATATATATATATATATATATATATATATATATATATATATATATATTAATATATATATCAGAAAAAATTAAATTAGTATTAAAAAATTAAAAATTCGGTTCCAGGGTTGGGAAATCGACATTTTCTGATTCATAAAAGCAGCCATTTTATTTGTTATTTTTGATTTTTGTGATGAATTATACCTCCTTTATATATCAGACAGAAGTAAACTGGTATTAAAAACCAACAACATTGAAAACCAAAGACGATTCTACGGTTGGACAATTAAAACTTTTTGGGGTATATGAAACGGATTTTTTGTTTTGTTTGTAAATTAAATATATATAATATTTTCGAAAGACGTTCATAGGTATTAGATATAAGAAAAGCCAAACATTTAGCTTCCTAGCGGAAAAATTTAAACGTTTTCTTAAATATAAAAGTAACCGATAACATCATTTTGATTTATTAGTTAAAGCTGCTTTCTGTTTTGGCAAGAAAGAAAGAAAGAAGAATTACATCTGTGAAGGGTATTTAAGATTCGGCACAGCCGAATATAGCACTTTTACTTGTTTTTGGTATAAATTTTGCGTCGAGAAATAGGTGCAAGCTTCCCAGCTCTGGAACCATAGTTCGGACCTATCTGAATTTTTATACCACTCTATTTAAGTTCATTTCCAATCCAACGGTCCAAGAATGAAGTCTCTATCTCTTCTGGGGGCTTGGCAAGACCTGCTTGATTACTTTCACTTATAAAAACAATGCAATTTCCCAACCCTGGAAGCAAAATTTGAATTTTAAAAAAAAGTTTTTTTTTTGCCAATGCAAATCTCTATCACGTATAAAGTGGTTTTGTTAAAGAAAAACTTAAAATTTTTAACAATTTTAGTTACTACATGTACTACAATATACGGAATAGGCCGAAAAAAAATTTTTTAATTTCCCATCCCTGGAAAAAGATTTTTATTTTTTTAGTTTTTAATAGATTATTGAGGCTCCCTAAAGCACGAAATAGGTTTAATTTACAAACATTAAAAAAAATAATTGATTTTTGGTATAAATTTTGCGTCGAGAAATAGGTGTAAGCTTCCCAGCTCTGGAACCATACTTCGGATCTTTCTGAATTTCAATAGCAGCCTGTTTAAGTTCATTTCCAATCCAACGGTCCAAGAATGAAGTCTCTAGCTCTTCTGGGGGCTTGGGAAAACCGTACAGACGGACGGACAGACGGACATCGCTCATTAGTCATCGCTATTCATAAGGATCCAGAATATATATACTTTATGGGGTGCCATGTGCATTTCGAAGAAATTACACACGGAATGACAAACCTATATATACCCTTTCACTTTTTTGTGAAGGGTATAAAAAAGGAATTAATTCACTCAATGCAGATACAGATGAAAATTTGTAAACAGCACTGCCATGATACATATTTCAGTACTTATTAACTTGGTGCGTATATATACATATATAAACATATACGTAAATTAACTGAGAAAAATCTACAAAATACAAGGTTAAATAGAAAATATTACTTTATTAAAATAGGTTCGAACGCAAAATATTTAAAATCACTTAAATATTTATCTAGTTATTACTTATGTTCAATAAATGTGTTTTATATTAGATACGAGTATTAAGGAAAAAATAAAAAGGCATAAGTGGTTGTTGTATTAGCTAGTTTGATTCTTTAATTTTCTTTCATGACATTTTCATTTCATGAATTATGGCTGAGCTAAGGAATCAACTGAGCTGGTGAAAGAAATGAATGAATTAATTCAGTAAAGTGAGCGGAGCGGAAAAGAGCGCTCACTCAAAACAGCTGTTTTGTACAACTCTAAAATTTTGATGTGAAGTTTCTTCAATTGATTTTTGTATACCTTGGGCAACACCTTCAGGATTAAACTGCTTCTCAAATTGAAGCAAGTTAGAAGCAGCTTCTTCCAAAGTTGAGAGTGGTAATAATTTGCACAGGCCTCCACCTCTTGCATTGAGCTCAGCTTTGTTGTTCGCTAACTTTTTTTATACCCTCCAAAAAAAATTTGGAGGGTATATTCACTTTGTCATTTCGTGTGTAACGCATCGAAATATCCATCTCAGACCCCATAAAGTATATATATTCTTGATCAGTGATGAAATCTAAGACGATCTGAGCATGTTCGTCCGTCCGTCTGTGGAAATCACGATTCAGTCCAAGCGAAAAGAGCTAGACCCTTAAAATTTGGTATAAACATATTTTGAATATTATATATTTTTATGTCAAAGAGGGTCCAAAATGTTCAACTTTGAACCATGAAATAAAAAAAATTATTGTTGGACCCCGCTCCATTTAGTGGGCGATATTATGCAAAAATAGTGTAAAAATTTAACAAATTATTTTATTTAAGTCTACATTCCTTAAAAATAAAATGTTTAAGCTTTATTGACGAAGCTGAGACGTAACCTGGTATTTAATATTTAAATAATAAATAGTTTATTGTAATATTAATCAAGCTTGTGGTCGTTTTTTATAATATAAATAATATTATAAAATAATATTATTGTAATATTATTTAAGCCGCTTTCACACTATAAGACTGAGTCGTATGATTTTCATTTGAATTTCTCTTTTGAGAATGCCTGAGATGCATAAAAATCTAACGTATCATTACAAAACGCTTTCAAACTATCACACTTAAAACAATTCATGAAATCTCTGTAGTAAGAAAACAGCTAAAAACAACCTTGATAATATGAAATGTCTCAGCTTTTAGCAAAATTTCAAAAAATGGAGAGAACCATCGGTATGTCGAATTTTACTTCTTAATTTATGAGATTTTACTTAAGATCGCTTTCACACTATAAGACTTTTCATATTATTTCGAATTTTTGAAAAATCTTAGTACTCAGTCTTATAGTGTGAAAGCCGCTTTAATATTACAATAAACTGATAAGGTCAATAAAAATAAATCGACAATAATAAATAGTTTTATTTCTTCGGTGATTAAGCCAATTTTATATGTTAGAAAGAAAGCAGAAATAAATCTGTTTTATTTTCGAATTAGGTTAAAGTTTACTGATGATTTTTTGTAAGAACCAATGAAATGCAGGCATATAGACATACTTCACCACATAAGGGACATAGCACGAATATTAAAAAAAATCTTTCAGATAACAAGGACAGCATTGAATTCAAATTTATACCACCTAAAGCTCCCTACATCAGAAAATTATGGGTCATAGCGGCTAAAGCAGCTAAGCAACTATTGTTTAGAATTGTTTCAACAGCTTCTTTAACTCACGAGAAGTTGGAAATTAAAGTGATCTTCAACTCTCGACCATTAACCCTAATGTCATCTAACACAAAAGATTTAACTGAACTGACTCCAGGACATTTCGTAATTGGGGAACCACTTATAGATCAAGCGGACAGGAGATCCGAATAATTAAACATTTCGTTCGCTACAAGATTGAAATTAAATAGTGTCTCAGCTTAAACAGGCTTTTTGAGATTTTGGCGTATGACCATCATAAAAGAAGATAACTAACCAGATATACGCTGTCCAGACGAAAACATCTTTATACACACGAACGCAATGATGGAAGTGTACGAGTGTCAGTTTTTCAAACATCAGCCGGAGTTATCAGAAAATCTATTCACCGATTGGTGCCTTTATTCCATGAAAATTAAAACTAAGTAGAAGAAAGTAATTAGTTCCGAAGGTAGGAAAAGGTGGTAGAGTCGACCATTCCGAAAAAACGACAGTTTCCATAACCTCCTCGTTATGTACTCCCCTACTGATAATAAAATCGATTATAATGAATCTCATTTGTAGTAATTATTGTCATCTCCATCATGATCATATTTCTTATATAATAAAGAAGTAAAGTAGAGTAATAAATAGAAACATTTGTTTTTGTTTTCCAACAATAACTTGCATTTTAAGTTATTATATTGGCGCAGTCGGTCCCGTAATTTTTTATAAAATCACAATTTACACGCTGAATAATGAAAAACGAAGAATCCCCAGGAGTTCAAGAACAAACAGCACCAAACGTGGAAGCAACGAAAATGTCTACTGTGGGAAATATTGAATCTTTCGATATTACGCATCCTGATGACTGCACGAACCACTACTCGCGCTGTGAATTGTTTTTACTTGCCAATGACGTAAAGGGGGAAGAGCGACAAAAGGCAACCTTTCTAACATTAGCTGGACCAAACCTATACGATCTCCTGGCGTCATTGGCCTCCCCAAAATTGGTAAGTGCGTTGAGTCTTGCTGATATTAAAAAGATTTTGATTGACTACTTCTCTCCTCGTCCCTCCGAAATTGCTGCATTTTATAAATTCCATAAACGGGACCAACGACGCGATGAGAGTTTTGCTGACTACTTGGCAGCATTACGTAAAATTGCAGTAGATTGTAATTTTGGACCAGCTCTTGATAGAATGATGCGCGATCGCCTAGTGGTCTACGTGACGAATCGTTACAAAGGAGCCTATTAGCGGAAACTGATTTCTCTTGCAGAAAGTTATAGATCGAGCCAACACCGATGAATCGGCAATGAAGGATGTATTTGAAATTCGTCATCCAGATCAAGTTCACTCAATAAATAGCCACAAACCACACAAAACTCATAAAAAGTATACTCTTAGCCCCAGTTTTTGACTTCGTATTTAAGTACAAAATTAGTTAATTTTTCCATAAGGTCAAGTTGTTCTTAAATACACTTTCAGTTTTTCAGTCTAAAATTTATTTTGGTATTTAATTATGATAATAGTATGGTAGCACAGTAAATGGTAAGAAAAATACTGAAAATTATCCAATACAACAGACATTTGTTTTAATGGAGAGCTGCTTTACCAGGGCACACTGATACAGGTATGAGCGGTTCTACAAAAATAAAAACTAACATGTATTTTGTTTTTGTGAAATCTAATTCAAATGTCACAGTTAAATGTGTAGAACAGAACAAAACGAAAAAGTACAAAAACAAATATACATGTTTTTTTTACATTTGCTCTTAAGTTTTGTATGTATGTAAATATGTAAAAAATGTTAGACTTTTGTACTAGAATCTTTCCCAATAACAAAATAATCAACTGGGCTATCGCTCCAACCTGTATGAGTGTGTCCTGTGCTTTACCAATCTTCAAGTTGTTGAATGTAAACAAACAATGAAAAACACATGGTTGTATGAAACACTTAAATTGAATTTAAATGTACAATGTGGGCCATTTAAATCTTATTTAATTTTGAAGTGAAAAACAAAATTTTGTATTTAAATACACTTTAAGTTTAAATAGTACTTAATTTTGAAGTTAAAAACTGGGCATTAGTAGTAATCACACACAACAGCCAACGTGTAATGGATGTGGAGGTTCTCATCAACGTGCTCAATGTCCAGATCTTGATAAAATTTGCTCAATTTGTAAAAGAAAGGGTCATCCCCAAGGAGTTTGCAGATCAGGTTCTGCACCTTCCTCTTTTGGTAGCAGCAAACACTACCAGCAAAATCGAGGGGAAAAACACCATGCAATCCATCAATCAAATATTGCCGAACACTTATATAAAAAATTAGCAAACATACTTTTAAATGGTCGTAATTGTATGTTCGAAATAGACTCTGGTTCTAATTACACCATTATGTCTTCAAACTCGTATCATTCCATTTGGCTGAATAAAATAGCACATGAGTATAAGGGTGACGTTCTGCTTAGGGATTTTCAGAGAAACACAGGTCCTGGTTTTGGTCACATGGAATTCTGGAGCCCGTAGAATACTCTGACTGGGCAACTCCAATTGTTCCAGTAGTGGAATTATTTCATATTTGTGGAGACTATAAGTCCACAGTAAATAAAGCTATTAAACCACATTGCTTTCAAATTCCAGCAATTAGTACTTTGTTGTCATCTATTGAAGGTGGTCATATTTTTGCCAAAGTAGAGCTAGCTCAAGCCTATCAGCAGCTACCAGTAAATGAATCTACTCTAAAGAGATTGCAGTTTGGCATTTCATCAGTTCCAGGCATATTTCAAAGTCTAATTGAAAATGGGTAAAAACAAAGAAGAGCTTTCTAAACGATTAGAAGAGGTTTTTGAGCGATTAAGTTCAACAGAGCTCAAATTAAAAATGCTAAATGTAAGTTTGGAGTTTCTATATTAAAATTTTAAATTGGATTCGTTGGGAATACGTCCAGCCCCCTCCAAACTTAAGGCAATACACGATGCAGCACCACCGTCAGACACGAAGCAGTTGCAATCGTTTCTTGGTTTACTTAATTTTTATCATGCGTTCCTGCCAAATAAAGCCGAACCGTTGCACAGAGGGGTATTTGTCCAATTTAAGCGGACAAAATTCGAATTTTCAAAACTCACTTTTTCTTTAACTACCCACCGTAGGGTGAAGAGAATAGAATGCTGGACTAGATCCCGTTATTTTTTAATTCCTTTTTGCTTTCGTTCGCTCTCGCCACGCAGTCAAAGTTTCGTGTTGCTAATTGGGCATATGCTTGTGTTTGAGACAAGTCAACGTGAAAAAAACTTGAGTAAAAGCGTGTTTTCAGTTTATGAATTTTATTAAAATGGATAATTGTAACGCAGGTAAATATGATATAATTCACATAGTTTAATAGGAATATAATATATTCTGGTACCGGCAGAGCTACATTGAAAATGATGGTATTTTTGTTAATTTTAATTGATTAAAAAAATTAACTATAGTCATAAAGTTGTATAACACCACTTAACGCAACTCAGATTCTCGCTCGGGTGTGTTAATTGATATTTCATGGTTTGGAAAAAAAAAAATTGGCTGCGGATATGTGCGGATGACTATTTTATAGCCCTTTGAAGTATGCTACTGCTGAAAAATGTACCAAAAATTCTGATGCTTTACTGTACATGCTGCTTTATTGCACACTTCTTTTACACATTTCATTTTAAAATTTAGCATTTACAATATTTTTTGTTTCCAAATCTAGGTTCTTCAAAGGTCAAATTCATAGTTCGTAAAGACGTTTTACGAATTTCCGAAATCTGCAATATTTCATCAATAATTGCTAATATAGCTGCTGCCGAAAAACATGAAATACGTATTTTTGCTTGTTTATATAAATTTACAATTTTAAATGACACAACATGTCTTTTCTAAATATTTTGCATACAAAATTCAATCAAAATAATTTTGGCCGTCTAGATTGGCCAAATACCCCTCTGTGCGTTGCATCGTTTGCTAGACAAAAATTTTCGTTTTGTTTGGGGCAAAGAGCAACATTATTCTTTCGAAATACTTAAAAGTTGTTAATATCGGATCGAGTTCTCGTTCATTATGATGAAAAACTGCCACTGGTCGTAGTGAGTGATGCCTCTCCGTATGGAATAGGTCCGGTTTTAAGTCATCGCAAGCCCGACTGTTCTGAGAAACCAATAGCCTTCTATTCCAGAACTTTGTCTAAAGCTGAAAGAAATTATTCTCAAATTGACAAAGAAGCTACGGCGTTGGTTGGTGGAGTTAAACAATTTCACGAGTAACTTACACAGTCGTAAATTTTGTTTAGTGACCGATCACCGTCCTCTTTTAGGAATATTTAGAGTGTCGAAATCTGTTCCAGTTGTTATATCAAATCAGATGATACGCCGGTGTATTTTCTTACATGCATACGATTACGATTTAGTATATCGGCCCGGAAACAAATTAGGAAACTCTGATTTTTTAAGCCGCTGCACCCTTTCCGAAGAAACTTCAAACAGTGAAGAGATTGATGACGCTGCACAAATCGCCAAAGAAACTGGCAAGGACTGCTTATTATCGAAAGTTTATAACTGGGCGTTACGGGGATGGCCGGACAAAGTATCACGATCTGATGAAATTGTTCCATATTATGCAAGGCGCACAGAAATATCTACACTTAAAGATTGTTTGCCAAGGGGGAACAGAACTATAATTCTGCCACAGTCTCGTAAAAAAATTTTAGATGCACTGCACACGGCCCATTCAGAAATAGTAAAAATGAAGGCGCTAGCTAGGAGCTATGTTTGGTGGCCACAAGTTGATGTTGCCATAGAGCGAACCGTAAAACAATGCGCACCTTGTCAAGAGATAAGACATGAACCCCCAAAGGGTGAAATACATTCCTGGGAAACAACCCAGAAGACATGGTCTCCTTTCCGTGGTAAATTATTTTTTCTTGTTGTCGAATCTTTCTCCAAATGGCTGGAAGTATTCATAGTAAAGTCAACCTCAACATTGCCCGCCGTCAAACCTTTTCGCTCACTCTTCGCTACGTTCGGGCTACCGGACAGCAAAGTGTCCGACAATGCAACCGCATTCACCTCAGAAGAATTTAATAATTTTTTGAGTAGCAATTTAATTCGTGATATACGTGTTTCACCTTTTCAGCCATCGTCTAATGGCCAGGTGCACAGTATTTGCTCCCATACGACAAAAATAAAAAAATTTATATTAAAATATTGATATTGTAGGGAAATAAGTAGTCGCTAAAGCCATTAATTTTTTTTACTTCGCATTTGTTTTGATAATTGCTAACGGTTCTTGCATAGTATAAACAATTTAAGTGAGAACAACCAAAAGTGCAGAAAGTTGGCACAAGAAACAACAAAAAAAGTTTAAGTTCAATTGTTGATAAATATTTTATTAAACTGTTAAATTAAAATTAAAGCAAGTAAAAGTGCTATATTTGGCTGTACCGAATCTTAAATACCCTTCACAGATGTAATTATTCTTTCTTTCTTGCTAAAACAGAAAGTAGGTATAAGTAAAAGATGTAACATAGTTTTACTTGACAAAAAAATTGAAATTTTTAAACTTTTTGGTCACTTTCATGTACCATAAAATATTTATTTGTTCAACTCTGGAGTCGAAATTTTGATTTTTGTTCTTCCTGAATTATAAGATAGTTTTAATTAGCAAAAACAGCAACGTCAGTTACCTATTTGGTTACTTTTATATATTTCAATTTCCCAACAATGGAAACGAAATTTAAATTTTTTTTACCAATGCAACTCTTAATGAAGCATGAAATAGTTTTATTTAAGAAAAACTTAATATATGTAACCATTTTGGTCACTTTCATGTACTACAAAATATTGCAGTTATCTAACTCTGGAATCTAAACTTTGATTTTTTTTAATAGTTTTAATTAGTTGCCTTTTTGGTTACTTTTATGTATAAAAAATATATCCCATCCCTGGAAGCGAAATTTAAATTTTTTTTACCAATCCTAGTCTTCGTTAGGTATAAAGTCGTTTTATTTAAGAAAAACTTAAGATTTGCAACCATTTTGGTCACTTTCATATACTACAATATATTGCATGTACCAAAAAAACTATAAACTTCCCAACCCTGGAAGTGAAATTTTAATTTTTTTTTTTTTTTTACTAATGCAACTCTTCATGAGGTATAAAGTAGTATTATTTAAGAAAAATTTAAAATTTTCAACCATTTGGGTCACCTTCATGAACTATAAAATATTGCACTTGTCCAACCCTGGATTCGAAATTTTGATATTTTTTGGAAATTTTTGATACCAATTTTGTTCTTCCTAAAATATCAAATAGTTTTAGTTAGGGAAAAAAACAACGTCTATTGCCCTTTTGGTTATTTTATGTATAAAAAAAATTTCAATTTCCCACCCCTGGAAGCGAAATTTTAATTTTTAACATTTTTTTTATCAATGCAAATCTTAATGAGCTACCTTATAAGTTTTGCTTAAGACATGTACTACATTTGTTATTACATGTACTACAAAATATTGCATGTACCAAAAAAAAAACTTTAATTTTTCCAACCCTGGAAGTGAAATTCTAATTTTTTGTTTTTTTTTCATCAGTGCAACGCTTCATGAGGTATAAAATAATATTTTTTAAGAAAAATTTAAAATTTTTAACCATTTTGGTCACATTCATGTACTATGAAATATTGCAATTGCCCATCCCTGGATTCGAAATTTTATTTTTGAAATTTTGAGACAAATTTTGTTCTTCCTAAATTATAAGACAGGTTTAGTTAGCAAAAAATAAACAACATCAGTTGCCTGTTTGATTACTTTCAAGAAAAAATATGCAATTTCCCACCCCTGGAAACAAAATTTGAATTTAAAAAAAATTTTTTTTGGGGAATGCAAATCTTCTTGACGTATTAAGAGGTTTTGTTAAGGAAAAACTTAAAATTTTCAACTATTTTAGTTACTACATGTACTACAAAATACGGAAAAAATATTTGAATTTTCCATCGCTGGAAAAAAATGTTAATTTTTTTAGTTTTTAATAGACCATTGAGGCTTCCCAAAGCATGAAATAGGTTTAATTTACAAACATTAAAAAAATAATTGATTTTTGTGTAAATTTTACGCTCAGAAATAGGTGTAAGCTTCCAAGCTCTGGAACCATACATCGGATCTATCTGAATTTCAATAGCACTCTATTTAAGTTCATTTCCAATCCAACGGTCCAAGAACGAAGTCTCTAGCTCTTCTGGGGGCTTGATTTCAACGATTTCACTTCCGTCTGTACGTGAAATCGGTTTTCCCAAGCCCCCAGAAGAGCTAGAGACTTCGTTCTTGGACCGTTGGATTGGAAATAAACTTAAACAGGCTGCTATTGAAATTCAGAAAGATCCGAAGAATGGTTCCAGAGCTGGGAAGCTTACACCTATTTCTCGACGCAAAATTTATACCAAAAATCAATCATTTTTTTTAATGTTTGTAACTGAAATCTATTTCGTGCTTTGGGGAGCCTCAATGGTCTATTAAAAACTAAAAAAATAAAAATTTTTTTCCAGGGATGGGAAAGTAAAAAATTTTTTTTCGGCCTATTCCGTATTTTGTAGTACATGTAGTAACTAAAATTTTTAAAAATTTTAAGTTTTTCTTTAACAAAATCACTTCATACGTCATGAAGATTTGCATTGGCAAAAAAAATTTTTTTTAAATCAAATTTTGCTTCCAGGGTTGGGAAATTGCATTGTTTTTATAAGTGAAAGTAATCAAACAGGTCTTGCCAAGCCCCCAGAAGAGATAGAGACTTCATTCTTAGACCGTTGGATTGGAAATGAACTTAAATAGAGTGGTTTTAAAATTCAGATAGATTCGAACTATGGTTCCAGAGCTGGGAAGCTTGCACCTATTTCTCGACGCAAAATTTATACAAAAAATTAATAATTTTTTTAATGTTTGTAAATTAAACCTATTTCGTGCTTTGGGAAGTCTCAATGGTGTATTAAAAACTAACAAAATAAAAAAAAAAAATTTTCAGGGATGGGAAATTAAAAATTTTATTTTCGGCCCAGTCCGTATTTTGTAGTACATGTAGTAACTAAAATTGTTAAAAATGTTAAGTTTTTCTTTAACAAAACCTCTTTATACATCATGAAGAAATGCATTGGCAAAAAAAAAAAAATTTAAATTCAAATTTTGCTTCCAGGGGTGGGTAATAGAATTTTTTTATACATGCAAGTAATCAACCAGGCAATTGATGTTTATTTTTTTTTTTGCCAACTAAAACTGTCTTATAATTTAGAAAGAACAAAATTGGTATAAAAAATTCAAAAATAAAAAATAAAATTTCGAATTCAGGGATGGACAAGAGCAATATTTTATGGTACATGAAAGTTACCCAAATGGTAAAAAATTAGCAATTTTTCGTAAATAAAACTACTTTATACCTCAAGAAGCATTGCACTGATAAAAAAAAACAAACAAAAAAAAATTAAAATTTCGTTTCCAGGGTTGGAAAAATTAAATTTTTTTTGGTACATGCAATATTTTGTAGTACATGTAATAACCTAAATGGTTGCAAAATTCGAGTTTTTCTTAAACAAAACTACTTTATACCTCATGAAGATTTGCATTGATAAAGAAAATTTTAAAAAATTTAAATTTCGCTCCCAGGGGTGGGGGAATTGAAATTTTTTTTAAACATAAAAGTAACCAAAAAGACAATTGACGTTGTTTTTTACTAATTAAAACTTTATTTAAAACCTATATGGGTATAAATATTAAGTTTTTCTTAAATAAAACTATTTTATGCCTCATTAAGAGTTGCATTGGTAAAAAAAAACTTAAATTTCGTTTCCAGGGTTGGGAAATTGATATATTTATTCTGCATAAAAGTAACCAAAAAGTCAATTGACGTTGTTTCTTTTTGCTAATTAAAGCTGTTTTATAATTCAGGAAGAACAAAATTGGTATTAAAATCTTAAAATATCAAAACTTCGACTCCAGGGTTGGACAAATGATATACTTTATGGTACATGAAAGTGACCAAAAAGTTTAAAAATTTTAATTTTTTTGTCAAGTAAAACTATGTTACACCTCACTAAGAATTGAATTGGTAAAAAATTATAAATTCGGTTCCGGGGTTGGAAAATTGAAATATTTTTGGTATATAAAAGTACATACATAAATTCCAAATTTTGTGTTTTTAGTGAATTTGTTAAAAATACTTAATTGATTGTATTTTATAATGTTTATTATTCAAAGTTTAGACAAAAAGTGAAAAGAACAAAATGAAAAATAATAAATTCTTGAAGTAATTTACACAGGGTAAATTGATTAATAAAATCAAAGTACATATATACAAAGTTAAATATTTTAGTTGTTCATATATATTCTATATAATTCAACACGCCTCCTCAACTAAAATTTTTGTTTTGAAGACCCATTGATGAAATAAATAAATTGTGTTTGATATTGGGGAGTGGTTTTGTCAAAACGTCTGCTATCATCTCGGCTGTGGGTTTGTATTGAATGTTTATAATTTTTTCTTCAACTGCTTGGCGTATAAAATGATATTTATAGTCTATGTGCTTAGTTCTTGCATGGTGACCTCCAAACTTTGCCATCTGTTGAGCACTTTGTGAATCACTGAAAACTGTTGTTGCTTCATCAGACAAATAACCCAATTCTTTCAATAAATATCGCAAATAATATGTTTCTTTAGCGGCTTCTGAGAGAGCGATAAATTCTGATTCTGCACTAGATGTTGCTACTACACGTTGTTTTGTTGATGTCCAAGAAATTGCAGCACCTGCGAGAAAGAAACAAAAACCTGTTTGAGATTTTCTGTCGTTAATATCTGTGGCCCAATTCGCATCCACATAACCTACTAATGGTTCATTATTTTTTCTATAAATTAACTTAAATTTCTTAGTTGTATTTAAGTATCTAATAATTTGCATTGCCGCAGTCCAATGCTGCTTACGCGGATCCTGGCAAAACTGCGAGAGCATATTTACACTACATGCTATATCAGGACGACTGTAAACTGATAGATGTAGAAGCGAACCGATAATTTCTTGATATTTCGTTTTATTAATATTTTCCGCTTCTCCTGGAATTGTAGGATTCTTTTCTAAATTTATTTTATTTTGCAAAGGAACTTTTGCTGGTTTTGAATTTTCTTGACCATATTTTCGAATAAGATTTTCTATGTATCCAGGTTGCGATATCGCTATCATATCATTTTCGATTTCAACTTCCAATCCAATACAATGTTTTGGTTTTCCTAAATCTTTTATTTCAAAATTACTTTTCAAAATTCTTATTAATTTTTCCACCTCATTCTCATTATTATATGCTATCAATATATCATCAACATAAAGTGTTACTATCATTACACTATTCCCAGTTTTGAAATAAATACATTGATCGTGCTTAGATTGGTTTAAGCCAAATTGTTTAAAAACTGCATCAATTCTCTTAAACCATTGACGAGCCGCTTGTTTTAATCCGTAAATAGCCTTTCTTAATTTACAAACTTTGTTTTTAGATTGTTCAAATCCTTCTGGCTGAAACATGTATATGTCTTCATCTAAGTTACCATTTAAAAATGCGGTTGAAACATCCAGCTGCCTTAATTTTAAGTCATTTTGAACTGCAAGTGCATATACAAGACGTAAAGAGCTTTGACGAACAACAGGTGCGAATGTGTCCATATAGTCAACACCATATTCTTGTGAATAACCTTTTGCAACAAGCCTTGCTTTTCGTTTTTCAACTGTTCCATCTGTTCTAAGTTTTGCTTTATAAACCCATTTACAACTTATAGGTTTTTTATTTTCTGGTAAATCTACCAGATCCCAAGTTTTATTTTTCAGTAATGACTTGTGTTCTTCTTTCATTGCAGCTTTCCATTCTTCAGACTCATTACAGTTTAAAACGTCTTTAAATGTTTTCGGATCGTCATTAGTGTTTCCTTTAACTAATTTCGTTGCATCTTTATTTCTAGTCCATGATCTTAAACGTTGCTTTATAGAATTGATTTCAGATTCTGATTCTTCTTCTTCTTCTTCTTCTTCTTCTTCTGTTGCGTCTATTTGGTCTGTACTATCAAAAAATTCATAGTTTTCTTCAGGTTCTTTTATTTTTGGACCATTATCTTTTATCGGTTTTAAATTGCATTTTCGTAGCTGTATATCATCATTATATTCATAAAATCTTGTTGTAGTTTTATCATTACATTTTTCCTCTATACATATATCTTTTTCTAAGAATTTCACATCTCTGCTTTTTAAAATCGATTTAGTATCTTTTTCCCATAGTATATATGCTTTAGATTTTTCATCATATCCGACTAATACACCTTCGTAACTACGAGGCTCAAATTTAGTTTTTCCTGGTCTATTATTTAAAATAAATGCCTTACAACCTATTTTACGGAAATGTCGTATAGTTGGAACTTTTCCTGACCATAATTCCTCTGGTGTTTTCTTCTGGTTTAGTGCTTGATGTTAAAGGCATTGGCACAGCTGAATTGAAATTTATTTTATATAATCAGAAAGCTAATTTCAAGCTATATAATACATTATATATTCCTGAACTGAGAAGTAATCTGGTGTCAACGACGAAATTAACAGATGATGGCTATCAAGTTTTAATGAAAGGTTCTGTTACTAAAATCATAAAGGACAGATTTGTATATATCGAAGCATATAAGAAAGATAATCTTTATTTAATTAAATCTGAAAGGGCACGTAATATTTTTTGCAGAAAAATTAACGAATTAAGCTCGAATTTCGACTTATGGCATCAAAGATTAGGACATCTTAATTCAAATGATTTAATGTTTCTGAAACAACATGAAATGGTTCATGGTTTGCTGAATATTAATATTCAACAAAAAGTAAAATGTTCTACATGCATTAGAGCAAAACAAACAAGAAGTCCATTCCCTAAGAAAAATGAAAAATCTACTACAGAAATATTGCAGTTGATCCATACAGATTTATGTGGACCAATGAAAGTGGAATCTGCACGGAAAAAATTATATTTTGCCACTTTTATAGATGACTACTCAAGAAAAGTATGGGTATATTTTATAAGAAATAAGAGTGAGTATTTGGGCGTATTTAAAGAATTCAAAAATAGTGTTGAGTTGGAAAAAGGCAAGAAAATTAAATGTATTAGAAGTGACAATGCACCAGAATTAGTTGGAAGAGATTTTTCAAAATATCTTAGTGAAACTGGAATTCAACGTCAACTGACCGTAGCTTACACCCCTCAGCAGAATGGAGTTGCTGAAAGGATGAACAGAACTCTTGTTGAAATGGTAAGATGTTTCATGGTTGAATCAAATTTACCAGAGTTTTTGTGGGCAGAATTAGTTCGCACTGCAGCTTATATTAGAAATCGCTGTCCAACAAACTTAAACCAGAAGAAAACACCAGAGGAATTATGGTCAGGAAAAGTTCCAACTATACGACATTTCCGCAAAATAGGTTGTAAGGCATTTATTTTAAATAATAGACCAGGAAAAACTAAATTTGAGCCTCGTAGTTACGAAGGTGTATTAGTCGGATATGATGAAAAATCTAAAGCATATATACTATGGGAAAAAGATACTAAATCGATTTTAAAAAGCAGAGATGTGAAATTCTTAGAAAAAGATATATGTATAGAGGAAAAATGTAATGATAAAACTACAACAAGATTTTATGAATATAATGATGATATACAGCTACGAAAATGCAATTTAAAACCGATAAAAGATAATGGTCCAAAAATAAAAGAACCTGAAGAAAACTATGAATTTTTTGATAGTACAGACCAAATAGACGCAACAGAAGAAGAAGAAGAAGAAGAATCAGAATCTGAAATCAATTCTATAAAGCAACGTTTAAGATCATGGACTAGAAATAAAGATGCAACGAAATTAGTTAAAGGAAACACTAATGACGATCCGAAAACATTTAAAGACGTTTTAAACTGTAATGAGTCTGAAGAATGGAAAGCTGCAATGAAAGAAGAACACAAGTCATTACTGAAAAATAAAACTTGGGATCTGGTAGATTTACCAGAAAATAAAAAACCTATAAGTTGTAAATGGGTTTATAAAACAAAACTTAGAACAGATGGAACAGTTGAAAAACGAAAAGCAAGGCTTGTTGCAAAAGGTTATTCACAAGAATATGGTGTTGACTATATGGACACATTCGCACCTGTTGTTCGTCAAAGCTCTTTACGTCTTGTATATGCACTTGCAGTTCAAAATGACTTAAAATTAAGGCAGCTGGATGTTTCAACCGCATTTTTAAATGGTAACTTAGATGAAGACATATACATGTTTCAGCCAGAAGGATTTGAACAATCTAAAAACAAAGTTTGTAAATTAAGAAAGGCTATTTACGGGTTAAAACAAGCGGCTCGTCAATGGTTTAAGAGAATTGATGCAGTTTTTAAACAATTTGGCTTAAACCAATCTAAGCACGATCAATGTATTTATTTCAAAACTGGGAATAGTGTAATGATAGTAACACTTTATGTTGATGATATATTGATAGCATATAATAATGAGAATGAGGTGGAAAAATTAATAAGAATTTTGAAAAGTAATTTTGAAATAAAAGATTTAGGAAAACCAAAACATTGTATTGGATTGGAAGTTGAAATCGAAAATGATATGATAGCGATATCGCAACCTGGATACATAGAAAATCTTATTCGAAAATATGGTCAAGAAAATTCAAAACCAGCAAAAGTTCCTTTGCAAAATAAAATAAATTTAGAAAAGAATCCTACAATTCCAGGAGAAGCGGAAAATATTAATAAAACGAAATATCAAGAAATTATCGGTTCGCTTCTACATCTATCAGTTTACAGTCGTCCTGATATAGCATGTAGTGTAAATATGCTCTCGCAGTTTTGCCAGGATCCGCGTAAGCAGCATTGGACTGCGGCAATGCAAATTATTAGATACTTAAATACAACTAAGAAATTTAAGTTAATTTATAGAAAAAATAATGAACCATTAGTAGGTTATGTGGATGCGAATTGGGCCACAGATATTAACGACAGAAAATCTCAAACAGGTTTTTGTTTCTTTCTCGCAGGTGCTGCAATTTCTTGGACATCAACAAAACAACGTGTAGTAGCAACATCTAGTGCAGAATCAGAATTTATCGCTCTCTCAGAAGCCGCTAAAGAAACATATTATTTGCGATATTTATTGAAAGAATTGGGTTATTTGTCTGATGAAGCAACAACAGTTTTCAGTGATTCACAAAGTGCTCAACAGATGGCAAAGTTTGGAGGTCACCATGCAAGAACTAAGCACATAGACTATAAATATCATTTTATACGCCAAGCAGTTGAAGAAAAAATTATAAACATTCAATACAAACCCACAGCCGAGATGATAGCAGACGTTTTGACAAAACCACTCCCCAATATCAAACACAATTTATTTATTTCATCAATGGGTCTTCAAAACAAAAATTTTAGTTGAGGAGGCGTGTTGAATTATATAGAATATATATGAACAACTAAAATATTTAACTTTGTATATATGTACTTTGATTTTATTAATCAATTTACCCTGTGTAAATTACTTCAAGAATTTACCTGTTAAAAATACTTAATTGATTGTATTTTATAATGTTTATTATTCAAAGTTTAGACAAAAAGTGAAAAGAACAAAATGAAAAATAATAAATTCTTGAAGTAATTTACACAGGGTAAATTGATTAATAAAATCAAAGTACATATATACAAAGTTAAATATTTTAGTTGTTCATATATATTCTATATAATTCAACAGAATTAAAGCTATTATATATATATATATATATATATATATATATATATATATATATATATATATCAGAAAAAATTAAATTAGTATTAAAAATTCGGTTCCAGGGTTGGGAAATCGACATTTTCTGATTCATAAAAGCAGCCATTTTATTTGTTATTTTTGATTTTTGTGATGAATTATACCTCCTTTATATATCAGAAAGAAGTAAACTGGTATTAAAAACCAACAACATTGAAAACCAAAGACGATTCTACGGTTAGACAATTAAAACTTTTTTAGGTACATGAAACGGATTTTTTGTTTTGTTTGTACATTAAATATATATAATATTTTCGAAAGACGTTCATAGGTATTAGGTATAAGAAAAGCCAAACATTTAGCTTCCTAGCCGAAAAATGTAAAAAGAAGAATTACATCTGTGAAGGGTATTTAAGATTCGGCACAGCCGAATATAGCACTTTTACTTGTTTATTTATATTTTTATTAATTAGTTTATGTATATATATATATATATATATATATATATATATATATATATATATGTATATATATATATATATATATATAAATATATATATATATATATATATATATTTATATAAATAAATATATATATATATATATATATATATATATAAATTGCTAATATTTTTTTTTTTTTTTTTGGGCTTAAGTTCGAATCTGCATGACTGCAAATGATTTTTTTATTATTTTTATTATTAAATGAATTTTGTTCAAATTCTATTTATTATTTTTTTTTTATATTAAGATTGGAATATTAAAATATATAATATTATATATAATATTCCAATCTTAATATAAAAAAAAAAATAATAAATAGAATTTGAACAAAATTCATTTATTAATAAAAATAATAATAAAAAAAAAAATCATTTGCAGTCATGCAGATTCGAACTTAAGCCCAAAAAAAAAAAAAAAAATTAACAATTTACATTACAAAGTTCGACTAATAAAAATTCATACATAATTTATATATATATATATATATATATACAAATATATATATATATATATATATATATATATATATATATGTATATATAAATATATATATATATATATATATATATATGTATATATATATGTATATATATATATATATATATATATATATATATATATATATTCTTTTATTTTCTACAAAAAAAACGTCCAATAAATGCCTATTTTCACGTCTCTGCATTTTCGAAATTTGGTGCTCCAAAGAGGGTTCAAATGTGGAAAAATCGCAGCAAGTCTTTCATGAAGTAGTTAAATATATTAATATTGAAAACCAAGAAGACATTTGTTGTGATCTACTATAATGTATTAAATATTTATGTAAAAGATTTGATGTTATGTGGAAAAAAACCAACGAAAAAAAGTACGCGTTTTAAAAAAGCACAAGGAATGGTTAGATAGAAGAGAAACGGTATACTATTTAAAACTTCCTTCACCACTAAAAAAACAATCTTCAAAACGCGATAGACGTGGTCGGCCTGTTTCAAGTTTTCAAAATTGTTCAAAGAGAACAAAACAGCGTAGATTAGCAGAAGTAGCTGAAATTGATGAAACCACAGCAAATGTCCTGCGTGGTAAATGTTCAGAGTCAAAATCACCTTTTCCAGAATTAAAGGTTGCTGAAATTCTAGCATTGATAATTGAAACAAATTGAAGTAAACAGCAGTATCTGCACATCCGAAATTTCGTCAATACTAAGATTTCCTATTGCATGTTTCCTAGTTATGAAAAGGTGTTGAAAGAAAAGAAAAAAGTTATCTAGATCCAAAATCTATTGGCTCTAGTGAATGCAAAGCTGAAGTGGAGTTACAGGACTTACTTGACCACACAGCTTCACGTATTCTAGATCTTCAGTGTGAAGTCCTAAACACCAAGTCTAATATAAATTTAGACAATCTTGTTCTGATTGGAAAATGGGGATTTGATGGGAGCTCTGGTTATAGTGAATATAAGCAACGATTCAGTAGCAACAACTTAAATGACAGCAATTTGTTTGTAACTTCATATGTACCTTTACAACTAATAACTAAATCTTCGAAACAACAAGATGCTAAAGTGATATGGAAAAATCCTCGGCCATCATCTACACATTACTGCAGTTCAATTCGACTGCAATTTATCAAAGAAACAACCCAAATTTGTATTGAAGAGAGGAAATATTTTAAACAAAAAATTTGTGTGTTGCAATGTACAAAGTATTTAAGTTCCGAGCGGAAAATATCTGTAGAACACAAATTGCAATTAACTATGGTTGATGGTAAGGTATGTAACGCATTAAGCCAAACATCCTCCGCTAAATGTTATATTTGTCAAGCAAAACCTAAAGAAATGAATAACATAGAAACTTGTCTACAGAAAGCAGTTTGCAAAGAAAGTTACGAGTTTGGGTTGTCTCCATTAAATTCATTCATTCGTTTTTTTGATTACTTCGTACATATATCTTACAGATTAGGTCTTAATAAATGGCAAATAAGATCAAAGGAAGACAAAGATCATTTGATCAAAAGAAAAAAAGAAATTCAAAATAAATTTAAGTTGGAAATGGGTTTAATAGTAGATAAGCCAAGGCCGGGGGGCTGTGGAACGTCAAATGATGGTAACACCGCAAGACGATTTTTTAATATTCCTGGACTAGCTGCTAAAATAACAGGAGTTGAAGTGCTCATAATTAGATACGCAACATTGATACTGCTAAAGTGATGATAGAGAAATATCCTTGGTTCTATCTTCCTCCATCAGTACACAAGATCCTTTTGCATGATTCGAAAGTAATTGAACACGCAATATTATCAATTGGTGAACTATCTGAGGAAGCTGCGGAAGCTAAAAATAAAGATATTAGCAACTATAGACTGCAACACAAGAACAATTTCCCCCACTACAACCAACACCGACTTGTTACACATATTATTACTGAGCTCTGATCCATTTGTAACGGATCAACGAAAACTCACATGTAAAAAGAAAAGTATTTTATTGAAATCTACGATTGAATTATTAGATAATAGTTTGTAAGTAAAAACTTCACTGCTTAAATAAAATATCATAAATTGAATAAATGTTTAAATTTCATTAACAATATCAACAAGTAAAAGGGTGTGGCGAATCTTAAATACCCTTCACAGACGTAATTCTTCTTTCTTTCTTGCTAAAACAGAAAGTAGGTTTAATTAAAAGTTGTAACATAGTTGTACTTGACAAAAAATTTAAATTTTTGGTCGCTTTCATGTACCATAAAATATTTTATTTGTTCAACCCTGGAGTCGAAATTTTGATTTTTTAAGATTTCAATACCAATTTTGTTCTTCCTGAATTATAAAATAGTTTTAATAAGCAAAACCAGCAACGTCAATCGCCTATTTGGTTACTTTTATATATTTCAATTTCCCAACAATGGAAACGAAATTTAAATTTTGTTTACCAATGCAACTCTTAATGAGGCATGAAATAGTTTTATTTAAGAAAAACTCAAGATTTGCAACCATTTTGGTCACTTTCATGTACTACAAAATATTGCAGTTATCTAACTCAAGAATCTAAATTTAGATTTTTTTTTTTGATATTTGATACCAATTTTATTTTTTCTAAACTAAAAAATAGTTTTAATTAGTAAAAAACCGACGTTCGTTGCTTACCAATCCTAGTCTTCATTAGGTATAAAGTCGTTTTATTTAAGAAAAACTTAAGATTTGCAACCATTTTGGTCACTTTCATGTACTACAATATATTGCATGTACCAAAAAAACCTTAAACTTCCCAACCCTGGAAGTGAAATTTTAATTTTTGTTTGTGTTATTTTTAATCAATGCAACTCTTCATGAGGTATAAAGTAGTATTATTTAAGAAAACTTTAAAATATTCAACCATTTGGGTCACCTTCATAAACTATAAAATATAGCACTTGTCCAACCCTGGATTCGAAATTTTATTTTTTATTTTTGAAGTTTTGATACCAATTTTGTTCTTCCTAAATTATAAGACAGGTTTAGTTAGCAAAAAAAACATCAGTTGCCTGTTTGATTACTTTCACGTATAAAAATATGCAATTTCCCACCCAAGAAGAAGGTGAGAAAAATAAAATAAATTCATATCGAATATAATTTATTTGTTGGTTTAGTTTTGTATGAGTTTCAAGGCCTACTATGATTATTCTGTTGTGATTTTTGAAAATAGTTTGTAGTTTACAAATTGTGAATTCTCAGATGGTTTTCAGAAGTATATGCATAAGATAAGAGCTTTTTAACATTTCAAAACTGTGGTTAAAGTCTCCTGATGATTTGGTAAATCATATCGAATATAATTTATTTGTTGGTTTAGTTTTGTATGAGTTTCAAGCCCTACTATGCTTATTCTGTTGTGATTTTTGAAAATAGTTTGTAATTTACAAATTGTGAATACTCAGATGGTTTTCAGAAGTATATGCATAAGATAAGAGGTTTTTAACTTTTCAAAACTGTGGTTGAAGTCTGCTGATGATTTGGTAAAGCACCAATGAAATGCATACAGATATTGCTTAACCACCAACAAATAAATTTCGTATGTATAATAGTATTTTGACAACAATGTGTCAAATAAAAAATTTCATAATAATTGATTTTTAGTATAAATTTTGCGTCGAGAAATAGGTATAAGCCTCCCAGCTCTGGAACCATACTTCGGATCTTTCTGAATTGCAATAGCACTCTATTCAAATTCATTTACAATCCAACGGTCCAAGAACGAAGTCTCTAGCTCTTCTGGGAGCTTGGGAAAACCGTACAGACGGACGAACAGACGGACATCATTCAATCGTCATCGCTACTCATAAGGATCCAGAATATATATACTTTGTGGGGTCCCATGTGCATATCGAAGAAATTACACACGGAATGGCAAACCTGTATATACCATTTCACTTTTTTGTGAAGGGTTTAAAAACAAATTTTATTTCGTTTCCGTTTTCGACCCGTTATTTTTCGAAGTAACTCCATTATTCCCAGTTCATTACCTAAGAAAACACTTACAAAGAAACGAATTTGTTGGTTGTTAACAAACAAGCATAATACTTTGTACATAAGATATAGGAATATTTTTCATATTGTTGTACATAAAGTGGACGTTAACTGAAAATTACCACGCTCATTTTTTGTGAAATAAATTTTTATATTGTCGGGAGTATACTGGTGAAGTTTCAAGACGATATTCCAACTATTACTATTTTTGTCGCTCTCTTCTATATAACTGCCACCACTGTGTGGGACGAATTCTGCAGACTACAAACGATTTTTTTAAAAAGTTATGTACTCCCCTAATGATAATTAAATCGATAATAATGAATCTTAATTGTAACAAGTAAAAGTGCTATATTTGGCTGTGCCGAATCTTAAATACCCTTCACAGATGTAACTCTTCTTACTTTCTTGCTAAAACAGAGAATAGGGTTAATTAAAAGATGTAACATAGTTTTACTTGACAAAACATTGAAATTTTTGGCCACTTTCATGTACCATAAAATATTTTATTTGTTCAACCCTTGAGTCGAAATTTTGATTTTTTAAGATTTTAATACCAATTTTGTTCTTCCTGAATTATAAAATAGTTTGAATTAGCAAAGACAACAACGTCAATTGCCTATTTGGTTACTTTTCTATATTTCTATTTCCCAACCCTGGAAACGAAATTTAATTTTTTTTGCCAATGCAACTCTTAATGAGGCAGGAAATAGTTTTATTTAAGAAAAACTCAATATATGTAACCATTTTGGTCACTTTCATGTACTACAAAATATTGCAGTTATCCAACTCTGGAATCTAAATTTTGATTTGTTTTAATTTTTGAAACCAATTTTGTTTTTTCTGAACTAAAAAATAGTTTTAATTAGTAAAAAACCGACGTTAGTTGCCTCTTTGGTTAGTTTTATGTATAAAAAAATTTAAATTTCCCAGCTCTGGAAGCGAAATTTAAATTCTTTTTTACCAATCCTAGTTTTCGTTAGGTATAAAGTCGTTTTATTTAAGAAAAACTTAAAATTTGCAACCATTTTGGTCACTTTCATGTACTACTATATATTGCATGTACCAAAAAAAACTTTAAACTTCCCAACCCTGGAAGTGAAATTTTAATTTTTGTTTGCTTTATTTTTAACCAATGCAACTCTTCATGAGGTATAAAATAGCATTATTTAAGAAAAATTTAAAATATTCAACCATTTGGGTCACCTTCATAAACTATAAAATATTGTACTTGTCCAACCCTGGATTCGAAATTTAATTTTTATTTTTGAAGTTTTGATACCAATTTTGTTCTTCCTAAATTATAAGATGGGTTTAGTTAGCAAAAAAAAACATCAGTTGCCTGTTTGATTACTTTCACGTATAAAAATATGCAATTTCCCAACCAAGAAGAAGGTGTAGAAAAATAAAATAGATTCATATCGAATATAATTTATTTGTTGGTTTAGTTTTGTATGAGTTTCAAGGCCTACTATGATTATTCTGTTGTGATTTTTGAAAATAGTTTGTAATTTACAAATTGTGAATTCTCAGATGGTTTTCAGAAGTATATGCATAAGATAAGAGGTTTTTAACATTTAAAAACTGTGGTTAAAGTCTACTGATGATTTGGTAAATCATATCGAATATAATTTATTTGTTGGTTTAGTTTTGTATGAGTTTCAAAGCCTACTATGCTTATTCTGTTGTGATTTTTGAAAATAGTTTGTAATTTACAAATTGTGAATTCTCAGATGGTTTTCAGAAGTATATGCATAAGATAAGAGGTTTTTAACTTTTCAAAACTGTGGTTGAAGTCTGCTGATGATTTGGTAAAGCACCAATGAAATGCATACAGACATTGCTTAACCACCAACAAATAAATTTCATATATATATATATATATATATATATATATATATATATATATATATATATATATATATATATATAATAGTATTGTGACAACAATGTGTCAAATAAAAAATTTCCAATCCAACGGTCCAAGAACGAAGTCTCTAGCTCTTCTTGGAGCTTGGGAAAACCGTACAGACGGACGAACAGACGGACATCATTCAATCTTCATCGCTACTCATAAGGATCCAGAATATACATACTTTGTGTGGTCCCATGTGCATATCGAAGAAATTACACACGGAATGGCAAACCTGTATATACCATTTCACTTTTTTGTGAAGGGTTTAAAAACAAATTTTATTTCGTTTCCGTCGACCCGTTATTTTTCGAAGTAACGAAATTATTCCCAGTTCATTACCTAAAAAAATACTTACAAAGAAACGAATTTGTTGGTTGTTAACAAACAACCATAATACTTTGTACATAAGATATAGGAATATTTTTCATATTGTTGTACATAAAGTGGGCGTTAACTGAAAATTTTCACGCTAATTTTTTGTGAAATAAATTTTTATATTGTCGGGAGTATACTGGTGAAGTTTCAAGACGAAATTCCAACTATTACTATTTTTGTCGCTCTCTTCTATATAACTGCCACCACTGTGTGGAACGAATTCTGCAGACTACAAACGATTTTTTTAAAAAGTTACCATTGAGTACTGACGTCGAATTACATCTTGCACGTTATCTGTTTAGCCAACATATGGTTCCGAATAGCAGCACAAACCGCTCGCCAGCGGAAATGATGTTTAACAGGCAACTAAGATCATATTCTGATTAATTACACCCTAATGAAATTGCCGTTAAGAACGATTAATTTTCCAAGAATTCTGTCAATATCTCCTAGACAGTTTAGTGTAGGAATTTTTCCACCGTTTTTCGACCTGTTGTGGAGCCAGTCGTAACGGACAATAGTACTTCAAGACTGTCAGCTACAAATCGACGTTGAACGAATTTTTATGATCCAACTGTGTGTTAAGGGGTGTTATGTACTCCCCTAATGATAATAAAATCGATAATAATGAATCTTAATTGTAACAATTAAATGTGCTATATTTGGCTGTGCCGAATCTTAAATACCCTTCACAGATGTAACTCTTCTTTCTTTCTTGCTAAAACAGAGAATAGGTTTAATTAAAAGATGTAACATAGTTTTACTTGACAAAACATTGAAATTTTTGGTCACTTTCATGTACCATAAAATATTTTATTTGTTCAACCCTTGAGTCGAAATTTTGATTTTTTAAGATTTTAATACCAATTTTGTTCTTCCTGAATTATAAAATAGTTTTAATTAGCAAAGACAACAACGTCAATTGCCTATTTGGTTACTTTTCTATATTTCTATTTCCCAACCCTGGAAACGAAATTTAATTTTTTTTGCCAATGCAACTCTTAATGAGGCAGGAAATAGTTTTATTTAAGAAAAACTCAATATATGTAACCATTTTGGTCACTTTCATGTACTACAAAATATTGCAGTTATCCAACTCTGGAATCTAAATTTTGATTTTTTTTTTAATTTTTGAAACCAATTTTATTTTTTCTGAACTAAAAAATAGTTTTAATTAGTAAAAAACCGACGTTAGTTTCCTTTTTGGTTACTTTTATGTATAAAAAAATTTAAATTTCCCAGCTCTGGAAGCGAAATTTAAATTCTTTTTTACCAATCCTAGTTTTCGTTAGGTATAAAGTCGTTTTATTTAAGAAAAACTTAAAATTTGCAACCATTTTGGTCACTTTCATGTACTATAATATATTGCATGTACCAAAAAAAACTTTAAACTTCCCAACCCTGGAAGTGAAATTTTAATTTTTGTTTGTTTTATTTTTAATCAATGCAACTCTTCATGAGGTATAAAGTAGTATTATTTAAGAAAAATTTAAAATATTCAACCAATTGGGTCACCTTCATAAGCTATAAAATATTACACTACTTTTCTATATTTCTATTTCCCAACCCTGGATTCGAAATTTTATTTTTTATTTTTGAAGTTTTGATACCAATTTTGTTCTTCCTAAATTATAAGACAGGTTTAGTTAGCAAAAAAAATATCAGTTGCCTGTTTGATTACTTTCACGTATAAAAATATGCAATTTCCCACCCAAGAAGAAGGTGTAGAAAAATAAAATATATTCATATCGAATATAATTTATTTGTTGGTTTAGTTTTGTATGAGTTTCAATGCCTACTATTATTATTCTGTTGTGATTTTTGAAAATAGTTTGTAGTTTACAAATTGTGAATCCTCAGATGGTTTTCAGGAGTATATGCATAAGATAAGAGGTTTTTAACTTTTCAAAAGTGTGGTTGAAGTCTGCTGATGATTTGGTAAAGCACCAATGAAATGCATACAGACATTGCTTAACCACCAACAAATACATTTCATATATATATATATTGTGACAACAATGTGTCAAATAAAAAATTTCATAATAATTGATTTTTAGTATAAATTTTGCGTCGAGATATAGGTGTAAGCCTCCCAGCTCTGGAACCATACTGCGGATCTTTCTGAATTTCAATAGCACTCTATTCAAGTTCATTTCCAATCCAACGGTCGAAGAACGAAGTCTCTAGTTCTTTTGGGAGCTTTCGAAAACCGTACAGACGGACGAACAGACGGACATCATTAAATCGTCATCGCTACTCATAAGGATCCAGAATATATATACTTTGTGGGGTCCCATGTGCATATCGAAGAAACTACACACGGAATGGCAGACCTGTATATACCAATTCACTTTTTTGTGAAGGGTTTAAAAACAAATTTTATTTCGTTTCCGTTTTCGACCTGTTATTTTTCGAAGTAACGAAATTATTCCCAGTTCATTACCTAAAAAAATACTTACAAAGAAACGAATTTGTTGGTTGTTAACAAACAACCATAATACTTTGTACATAAGATATAGGAATATTTTTCATATTGTTGTACATAAAGTGGGTGTTAACTGAAAATTACCACGCCCATTTTTTGTGAAATAAATTTTTATATTGTCGGGAGTATACTGGTGAAGTTTCAAGACGATATTCCAACTATTACTATTTTTGTCGCTCTCTTCTATATAACTGCCACCACTGTATGGAACGAATGCTGCAGACTACAAACGAGTTTTTTAAAAAGTTACCATTGAGTACTGACGTCGAATTACATCTTGCACGTTATCTGTTTAGCCAACATATGATTCCGAATAGCAGCACAAACCGCTCGCCAGCGGAAATGATGTTTAACAGGCAACTAAGATCATATTCTGATAAATTACCCCCTAATGAAATTGCCGTTAAGAACGATACATTTTCCAAGAATTCTGTCAATATCTCCTAGGCAGTTTAGTGTAGGAATTTTTCCGCCGTTTTTCGACCTGTTGTGGAGCCAGTCGTAACGGACAATAGTACTCCAAGACTGTCAGCTACAAATCGACGTTGAACGAATTTTTATGATCCAACTGTGTGTTAAGGGGTGTTATGTACTCCCCTAATGATAATAAAATCGATAATAATGAATCTTAATTGTAACAAGTAAAAGTGCTATATTTGGCTGTGCCGAATCTTAAATACCCTTCATAGATGCAACTCTTCTTTCTTTCTTGCTAAAACAGAGAATAGGTTTAATTAAAAGATGTAACATAGTTTTACTTGACAAAACATTGAAATTTTTGGTCACTTTCATGTACCATAAAATATTTTATTTGTTCAACCCTTGAGTCGATATTTTGTTCTTCCTGAATTATAAAATAGTTTGAATTAGCAAAGACAACAACGTCAATTGCCTAGTTGGTTACTTTTCTATATTTCTATTTCCCAACCCTGGAAACGAAATTTAATTTTTTTTGCCAATGCAACTCTTAATGAGGCAGGAAATAGTTTTATTTAAGAAAAACTCAATATATGTAACCATTTTGGTCACTTTCATGTACTACAAAATATTGCAGTTATCCAACTCTGGAATCTAAATTTTGATTTGTTTTAATTTTTGAAACCAATTTTGATTTTCTGAACTAGAAAATAGTTTTAATTAGTAAAAAACCGACGTTAGTTGCCTTTTTGGTTACTTTTATGTATAAAAAAATTTAAATTTCCCAGCTCTGGAAGCGAAATTTAAATTCTTTTTTACCAATCCTAGTTTTCGTTAGGTATAAAGTCGTTTTATTTAAGAAAAACTTAAAATTTGCAACCATTTTGGTCACTTTCATGTACTACAATATATTGCATGTACCAAAAAAAACTTTAAACTTCCCAACCCTGGAAGTGAAATTTTAATTTTTGTTTGCTTTATTTTTAATCAATGCAACTCTTCATGAGGTATAAAGTAGTATTATTTAAGAAAAATTTAAAATATTCAACCATTTGGGTCACCTTCATAAACTATAAAATATTGCACTTGTCCAACCCTGGATTCGAAATTTTATTTTTTATTTTTGAAGTTTTGATACCAATTTTGTTCTTCCTAAATTATAAGACAGGTTTAGTTAGCAAAAAAAAAACATCAGTTGCCTGTTTGATTACTTTCACGTATAAAAATATGCAATTTCCCACCCAAGAAGAAGGTGTAGAAAAATAAAATAGATTCATATCGAATATAATTTATTTGTTGGTTTAGTTTTGTATGAGTTTCACGGCCTACTATGATTATTCTGTTGTGATATTTGAAAATAGTTTGTAGTTTACAAATTGTGAATTCTCAGATGGTTTTCAGGAGTATATGCATAAGATAAGAGGTTTTTAACTTTTCAAAACTGTGGTTGAAGTCTGCTGATGATTTGGTAAAGCACCAATGAAATGCATACAGACATTGCTTAACCACCAACAAATAAATTTCATATATATATATATATATATATATATATATATATATATATATATATATATAATAGTATTGTGACAACAATGTGTCAAATAAAAAATTTCATAATAATTGATTTTTAGTATAAATTTTGCGTCGACAAATAGGTGTAAGCCTCCCAGCTCTGGAACAATACTTCGGATCTTTCTGAATTGCAATAGCACTCTATTCAAGTTCATTTTCAATCCAACGGTCCAAGAACGAAGTCTGTAGTTCTTCTGGGAGCTTGGGAAAACCGTACAGACGGACATCATTCAATCGTCATCGCTACTCATAAGGATCCAGAATATACATACTTTGTGTGGTCCCATGTGCATATCGAAGAATTTACACACGGAATGGCAAACCTGTATATACCATTTCACTTTTTTGTGAAGGGTTTACAAACAAATTTTATTTCGTTTCCGTCGACCCGTTATTTTTCGAAGTAACTCCATTATTCCCAGTTCATTACCTAAAAAAATACTTACAAAGAAACGAATTTGTTGGTTGTTAACAAACAACCATAATACTTTGTACATAAGATATAGGAATATTTTTTATATTGTTGTACATAAAGTGGGCGTTAACTGAAAATTACCACGCCCATTTTTTGTGAAATAAGTTTTTATATTATGTTTTTAGATTTTCTTTGACCAAGTGCATAAATTTCAATACGTGAAGAGTTTTTTTGAGCTAATCAGGCCTAACGCATTCAATGTTAATAAAAAACCTTTATTACATTTTTTTCCCAACGGTTCGTCAATTGTTTGTTGACTTCTTCAGGGGTTTTTTTTTTGTTTATTTGAATTTTAAAACATACCAGTTACAATTTAAAAACATTGTTTCTTTTAAAGTTAGAGTTATACTTACAATATTGCGGTTCGTACTACATTAATTACATATACGTTGTTGTAACTTTTCAAAACTGTGGTTGACAATTAAAGTCAAATTAAAAAAATAAATTTGTTTAGATCACAATTTGAAAAATAACTAAACTAATGCTAGCTATATTGTTGCTATAAAATAAAAAATAATCTGCCATATCAACTATTGAACTTCACTCAGTGCTTGAGATATTTACTGGTTGATTTTAGTTAGGATTTGATTTAGTTTAGGATTAATTTACAAACATTAAAAAAAATAATTGATTTTTGGTATAAATTTTGCGTCGAGAAATAGGTGTAAGCTTCCCAAATCTGGAACCATACTTCGTATCTTTCAGAATTTCAATAGCACTCTGTTTAAGTTCATTTCCAATCCAACGGTCCAAGAACGAAGTCTCTAGTTCTTCTGGGGGCTTGGAAAAATAATACAATCGCAAAATAAGCTTAGGCTGCAGAAGTTCTTGTTAGAGCCCGTGTCGATCAAATAACATATAGTGTCACCAGTAACTTCAGGGTATTCCATATAGGGTAAGCTTGATGGCCTTCCATCATAAAATTTATTTCGCCTAGTGTTTCTTCCACTCCACGCTGGTGGTCATCTTGTCGCGATGTGGAGGCTTAGGTCTAGTTGACCGGTCTGTACTGGCGGGGGCAGCTGTTATCAGTAGCCCCTGGTAGGGTCACCCATGCCAGAGTGGCCAACAACTAAGTACCGACCAAGAACCACCCTCCCCGGACTCGATAGCGTCTGTTTTTCCCGATGGGGCGGCTATCGAGTCAGTCCGTTTCTCGGTCCAATGGACCATGTCCAAATCCATCAGCGTCTGTATCCCATTTTGGGCGGCTATCGAGTCAGTCCGTTTCTCTGTCCAATGGACCATGTCCAAATCCATCAGCGTCTGTATCCCATTTTGGGCGGCTGATGGTCTGCGTCTGTATCCAGGTGGGTCGGCAGCTTTTTAACCTGGCAGTAGGTATAAAATGCACCAATCAACCCACCAAATGGAAAAAAAATAAACCAAGCCCCATGTACCCGGTTAGGGGCTTAATAATCTCCGGGGACCCTATTCCCGCGGCGCAAGTAGCAGGCCGCAGTGAATCGAAAGCTACTGCTGTTCAGGCTGGCCGGTTGTCCACATCAGGCCCGACCAGTCTGCGGACTACTGACGTGGTGGGCAATCAGCCTGGATTAACCGGGCTGATTGCTGTTGAGAAAGGGGCAAAACACATGGCAAAGGGTGGCTGCCCTAGTGTTAGCAGCGAGGTACCTCCATCTTTCGCTCCAAGTACCCCAAAAGCTGCTCAGGTCCTTACCGGTAAAACCCTCTTCTTCGGGTGCGAAGGGAATGGAAAGGCCTAAGCCGTCCAAACTCGTCGCCTCCAAAGCGCACATTGCGCAGGAAAAGGCAAAGAGGATTACTTCTAGCCGCAGTACTGCGTCACCCACTGCCAATTCCGGCAAAAACATATCTAACCCTTCGCGCAAAAACGCTTCACGCAGGGCCAACGATGCGAGGCGCTCCGCCTTAAGAACTATTTCGCACTTTGGTGCGACCCCGGTTGACCAGCTTTCTGAAAAGCATGGAGCCTCTCTAAAGTGGGCACAGGCTCATGTGTCGAGGCTGCAAATAAACTCCTCCCCCGCACCCGCCACGGTTGCGGCGCCTAAACGGCAACGTTCGGAAGAGGAGAACGATGCAGCTAGGGCTTCTAGACGGCGCCATTTCCCGTGCCAGGTGGGACTTGGTCAGCCAAAAACTGGCGGGAGTGTTCTGGAAGATCCGCAAGGAGAATCCGAGACCGCCGCCTCAATGCGTTGATGCTGGCTGGCACCAGCACGGCGTTAAATTGATGGCCTGCACGGATGAACGCTCAGCGTCTCTGTTGAAAAAGGCCATCGAGGCTATTGGCGAGGTGTGGGAAGGCTCCAGGCTGGATGTGGTTTCCTTGGAAGACATACCCAGAAGACCAAGAGCCTTGACCATAGTCCCCGCTGAACCTTCCTCCCCGAAGGAGATCCTTAAGGACTGCAACCCGGATCTACCCACCCATGACTGGAAGGTAGCTAAGGTGAATGCACCCGAGAGGTCTAGAAGGGAGGTGGTTCTGATTCTTAATAAAGAATCTTTGGCACCGACCCGTAAGAGGGGCAAGAAGAACCGCAACCGAGGGGATGGTGCTGCCGACGGCTCTGCTGACTGCGCTGCTGCTGGTGTGTCGGACGTAGCTTCATCCGGGCAAGAGGACACCCACTCAGTCTCTGACTTGGTGGGTGGCTTCTTTGAACGAATGGAGGTCGCAGATGAGGACACTGACGCCCTCTTGGAATCCAGCCAAGAGGACGTCAACACCACTGTCATTGCGCTACCGGATGGTGAAGGTGACGCAAATAAACCTTCACCACTCTAAACCAGCATTCGCTGCAATGCTCCTCCGGGTGGTAGAGAGGAAGGAGGAACTGGTTATGGTCCAGGAACCCTGGGTCCACCAAGGACGGGTTCATGGACTGACACTGAAGGCCTATAAGCTATTGTTTGCCAAAGGCACAGGTAATATTAGATTTTGTATCTTGGCTAAAAACTCTTTGCGTATCTTTATCCTATCTGATTTCAGTGATGGGGATACTGTAGCAGCTGCTCTGGAGACCCCGTCCGGTACGGTTTGGCTGGTCTCGAGCTACATGGCGCATGATCACGAGGGCAGTCCACCAAATGGCAAGGGACGTGGTATTGTGTCCAGGGCGTTAAGCACGAGGACACCTATAATAATAAGTGCTGACGCTAGCTCACACCACACCTCCTGGGGTAGTAGCGATACTAACGAGCGGGGTGAGTGTCTCTTTGATTTCATATTAGATAAAAATCATAAAATTGTCAACAGTGGTTCAGAACCCATTTTTATTGTGTCTAACCGTAGAGAGGTTTTAGATGTAACATTGGTTAGTGCAGAGCACACCAATCTGGTTAGCGGTTGGAGGGTTGCGGATGACTGCTCCATATCCGACCATCGCTGTATTGACTTTAACATAGGGTTAGGTGAAAGTAGACTTAATCCTATAGTTAACAGGAAGAAGACTGACTGGGAGCTACAGAACAATGTACTCTGCAACTCCTTATCGACGACTCAAACTATTAGAAATATTGGGGACATTGACTCTGCTGTGGAGATTCTAAGTGAATCGTTTCGCTGTGCCACTAATGTGGCTTGCAAACCAACGGTTTGCAGGGGTAGGGCCAAACCACCATGGTGGAGCCCGGAAGTTGCACATTCACGAAAAGAATGTCGCAGGCTATTCAACGAGGCTAAACGATCAGGCGACTGGTCGACATACAAAACCTCGTTGAATCGCTTTAAGAATCTTGTCAGAAGCGCAAAAAGGAGGTCTTGGAGGGCTTTCTGCAGTAATGTGGAGGGTTCATCTGAAAATGCCTGCGTAAAATGCTATCAACCGCACGGGTTGTACTCAGCTACATACAGAAACCCTGTGGTAGCTGGACCATGAGTAGTCAAGAGTCGCTGAGCGTACTACTCGACACTCATTTTCCTGGCAGCCAGGGGGTACCTTTAACAGGCACTGTCGATGGCAGCTTGACGACAGGCGCAGTCACAACTCCTTTGGATATGGATAGGCTCCGCTGGGCTGTACACAGCTTCGATCCGTTCAAATCTCCGGGACCAGATGGAATAATTCCAGCGGATCTACAGAGAAATGCGGACATTGTCCTACCTTGGCTCACGGTAATTTACAGTGAATGCTTTAGGAGGACAAATATACCTATATTTTGGCGCACGTGCAAGGTTGTCTTTATCCCGAAGGGGGGTAAGACGTCGCATACCAAGCCTAAGGACTTCAGACCGATAAGTCTTACTTCTTTTTTACTCAAAACTTTAGAAAGGGTAATTGATCTTCATCTGAGAATGACCATTCCGAATGAGCTTCTCTCTAAATCACAGCACGCCTACACTAAAGGCAAATCTGTGGAGACGGCACTACATTCTCTAGTGGGCCACATAGAAAAATCTCTTGAGTATAAGGAACTTACTATAGGGCTTTTCTGGACATAAAAGGTGCTTTCAACTGTGTCAACCCCGACTCCATCATCAATGGGATGGTAGTAGTAGGGATTGATAACAATTTATGCCGGTTTGTTAGAAACTTACTAACTTTCAGGGTAGTCAGGGCCTCGATTGGGGATGCCACTGAATATAGGGCAGTCTATCGGGGCACTCCACAGGGAGGTGTTCTGTCACCTCTGTTGTGGAACCTGACCATTTATTCGCTTTTGCTAAGTCTAGAACGCAGACAGATTATGACTGTCGCGTACGCGGATGACGTAGCGGTGGCGATATCGGCTAAGCACTTGGATACCATATCTCAGTGTATGGAGTCTGCGCTGACTCTGCTGAGTAGGTGGAGTGTCAGCTGTGGGCTCGGCATCAACCCAACCAAGACTGAGTTGGTGCTCTTCACTAGGAGGTACAAGACCGATAGCTTTACACACCCAAAGCTTAACGGCACCTCTTTGAAACTTTCTAAAACCGCCAAGTACCTGGGTGTGATTCTGGATAGTAAGCTATCATGGAATCAGAACATACAGACGAGAGCGGAAAAGGCCTTAGTGGCTATTTATACATGCAAAAGGGCTGTAGGCCTCAAATGGGGTATCAACCCTAAGGGGATCAATTGGATCCTTTAGGCTGTTATTAGACCAGTACTCCTTTACGGGGTGTTGGTATGGTGAAATGCGATGGACAAGCAGGCTCATCGCAGGACCTTTGAAAAAGTCTTTCGGATCGTAGCGAGACTGATGACAGGCGCACTACGATCTACACCAACGGGAGCAATTTTTGCAATGCTAAATTGGCTCCCGGTTGACATTCTGGCCAGACAATTGGCTCTATTCTCTGCGGTCAGGTTGAATACGGTATATCCATGGACTAGGACTCACTATGGACATGCTAGGATTTTAAGAGAGCACTCGGAAATCCATGCCAACATTGACTATTGTGTACCAAGACCCTTCTTTGGTGGACTTTTCCGTTCCATTGTCGTTGACAGGGAACAGGTGGACAGACTTTCCTTTCCCGAGGATTCAGTTAGAGTTTTCACTGACGGATCCCAAAAGGGAACAAGAACGGGCGGAGGGTTCTATGTGGAGAACTTCAATGTAAGATCTCCATTCCGGCTCCAAGATGGTTGTACTGTCTTGCCGAAATCCCTGCTCTTACTCGGGTAGCGAGATGGCTGAGGTACTATAGGATATCGAATGATATCTTCATTGTTACCGATAGCAAAGCAGCCATCTCTGCTATTAGTGGTGTGTACAGTACATCGAAAACTATGGTCGAATGCCGACTCTCTATCAACGAGATAGCGAGACATTCGAGGGTGACACTGGTTTGGGTGCCGGGACATTCTGGATGTCCAGGCAACCATACTGCGGATGAGATTGCCAGACAGAGGACTGAATTGAACAGTTCAATGATCAGTCACTTTACTGGCATTCCATTATCGCGATGCAAGTTTCTGATTCAAAGCGAATCATACAAACTAGCTCAACTTAGGTGGGAAAGCGTGGCTAACTGTTGATGGGATGATGAAGAGGAGGAGGAGACTGTCCTCCATCTTCTGTGTCAGTGTCCTGGGCTCCCGATTCCTGTTAGACTTAGACAGCCTGGCAAACATGGAGCTTTCAGGGGTATCATTTCTCCTCAGGGGTACAGGATGGTTTGAAACGGCGGAGGACATCCCTTAGGAGGTCCTCTGCTTAAGGGCATCACAAAGGGACCGATTCGACGGACCGAAGTGGATTGTCCCGCCAGGGACAACGGCCTTCTAACCTAACCTTACCTAACCTAGTGTTTCTTCCTGACGAGGTTCTTCCTCTAACCCCTTTCTCAGCTATCTGGTCCAAAAAGGAATTGGAGGGTATATTCACTTTGTCATTCCGTTTGTAACGCAGAGAAATATCCATGCCAGAAAGTATATATATTCTTGACCAGTGATGAAATCTAAGACGATCTGGGAATGTCCGTCCGTCTTTCTATAGGAATCACGGTTCAGTCCAAACGAAAAGAGCTAGACTCTTGATATAAATAAGTTCCCCTAAGAAGAACTAAGTCAACCTCTAAAAACCAATATAATTTTTATAGTTTTTTTGTAATTTTGCTAAGCAAATGATATATTTTTATGACACAGAGGGTCCAAAGCGTTCAACGTGGAACCATGAAATAAAAAAATCATTGTTGGACCCCGCTCCCTTTAGTGGGCGATATTATATGCAAAAATAGTGTAAAAATTTTACAAATTATTTTACTTAAGCCTACATTCCTTAAAAATAAAATGTTTAAGCTTTAATGACGAAGCTGAGACGTAACCTGGTATTTAATATTTAAATAATAAATAGTTTTATTTCTTTGGTGATTAAGCCTATTTTATATGTTAGAAAGAGAAAAGAAATACATCTATTTTATTTTCGAATTAAGATAGAGTTTACTGATGATTTTTTGTAAGAACCAATGAAATGCAGGCATATAGACATACTTGACCACATATGGGACATAGCACGAATATTAAAAAAAAAATCTTTCAGATAACAAGGGCAGCATTGAATTCAAATTTATACCACCTAAAGCTTCCTACATCAGAAAATTATGGGTCATAGCGGCTAAAGCAGCTAAGCAACCATTGTTTAGAATTGTTTCAACAGCTTCTTTAACTCACGAGAAGTTGGCTATTAAAGTGATCTTCAACTCTCGACCATTAACCCTAATGTCATCTAACACAAAAGATTTAACTGAACTGACTCCAGGACATTTCGTAATTGGGGAACCACTTATAGATCAAGCGGACAGGAGATCCGAATAATTAAACATTTCGTTCGCTACAAGATTGAAATTAAATAGTGTCTCAGCTTAAACAGGCTTTTTGAGATGTTGGCGTATGACCATCATAAAAGAAGATAACTAACCAGATATACGCTGTCCATACGAAAACATCTTTATACACACGAACGCAATGATGGAAGTGTACGAGTGTCAGTTTTTCCAACATCAGCCGGAGTTATCAGAAAATCTATTCACCGATTGGTGCCTTTATTCCATGAAAATTAAAACTAAGTAGAAGAAAGTAATTAGTTCCGAAGGTAGGAAAAGGTGGTTGAGTCGACCATTCCGAAAAAACGACAGTTTCCATAACCTCCTCGTTATGTACTCCCCTACTGATAATAAAATCGATTATAATGAATCTCATTTGTAGTAATTATTGTCATCTCCATCATGATCATATATCTTATATAATAAAGAAGTAAAGTAGAGTAATAAATAGAAACATTTGTTTTTGTTTTCCAACAATAACTTGCATTTCAAGTTATTATATTGGCGCAGTCGGTCCCGTAATATTTTATAAAATCACAATTTACACGCTGAATAATGAAAAACGAACAATCCCCAGGAGTTCAAGAACAAACAGCACCAAACGTGGAAGCAACGAAAATGTCTACTGTGGGAAATATTGAATCTTTCGATATTACGCATCCTGATAACTGCACGAACTACTACGCGCGCTGTGAATTGTTTTTACTTGCCAATGACGTAAAGGGGGAAGAGCGACAAAAGGCAACCTTTCTAACATTAGCTGGACCAAACCTATACGATCTCCTGGCGTCATTGGCCTCCCCAAAATTGGTAAGTGCGTTGAGTCTTGCTGATATTAAAAAGATTTTGATTGACTACTTCTCTCCTCGTCCCTCCGAAATTGCTGCATTTTATAAATTCCATAAACGGGACCAACGACGTGATGAGAGTTTTGCTGACTACTTGGCAGCATTACGTAAAATTGCAGTAGATTGTAATTTTGGATCAGCTCTTGATAGAATGATGCGCGATCGCCTAGTGGTCTACGTGACGAATCGTTACAAAGGAGCCTATTAGCGGAAACTGATTTCTCTTGCAGAAAGTTATAGATCGAGCCAACACCGATGAATCGGCAATGAAGGATGTATTTGAAATTCGTCATCCAGATCAAGTTCACTCAATAAATGGCCACAAACCACACAAAACTCATAAAAAGTATACTCTTAGCCCCAGTTTTTGACTTCGTATTTAAGTACAAAATTAGTTAATTTTTCCATAAGGTCAAGTTGTGCTTAAATACACTTTCAGTTTTTCAGTCTAAAATTTATTTTGGTATTTAATTGTGATAAAAGTATGGTAGCACAGTAAATGGTAAGAAAAATACTGAAAATTATCCAATACAACAGACATTTGTTTTAATGGAGAGCTGCTTTACCAGGGCACACTGATACAGGTATGAGCGGTTCTACAAAAATAAAAACTAACATGTATTTTGTTTTTGTGAAATCTAATTCAAATGTCACAGTTAAATGTGTAGAACAGAACAAAACGAAAAAGTACAAAAACAAATATACATGTTTGTTTTTACATTTGCTCTTAAGTTTTGTCTGTATGTAAATATGTAAAAAATGATAGACTTTTGTACTAGAATCTTTCCCAATAACAAAATAATCAACTGGGCTATCGCTCCAAGTTGTATGAGTGTGTCCTGTGCTTTACCAATCTTCAAGTTGTTGAATGTAAACAAACAATGAAAAACACATGGTTGTATGAAACACTTAAATTGAATTTAAATGTACAATGTGGGCCATTTAAATCTTATTTAATTTTAAAGTGAAAAACAAAATTTTGTATTTAAATACACTTTAAGTTTAAATAGTATTTAATTTTGAAGTTAAAAACATTAGTAGTAATCACACACAACAGCCAACGTGTAATGGATAAAATTTGCTCGATTTGTAAAAGAAAGGGTCATCTCCAAGGAGTTTGCAGATCAGGTTCTGCACCTTCCCCATTTGGTAGCAGCAAACACTACCAGCAAAATCGAGGGGAAAAACACCATGCAATCCATCAATCAAATATTGCCGAACACTTATATAAAAAATTAGCAAACATACTCTGGTTCTAATTACACCATTATGACTTCAAACTCGTATCATTCCATTTGGCTGAATAAAATAGCACATGATTATAAGGGTGACGTTCTGCTTAGGGATTTTCAAAGAAACAAAATTCCTATTGCAGGCATTGCAGAAGTGTGCATAGAATACAACAAAAAACATTCCTTCATTTTGATGAAAAACTGCCAATGGTCGTAGATAGTGATGCCTCTCCGTATGGAATAGTTGCGGTTTTAAGTCATCGCAAGCCCAACGATTCTGAGAAACCAATAGCCTTCTATTCCAAAACTTTGTCTAAAGCTGAAATAAATTATACTCAAATTGACAAAGAAGCTACGGCGTTGGTTGGTGGAGTTAAAAATTTCACGAGCACTTACGTCGTAAATTTTGTTTAGTGACCGATCACCGTCCTCTTTTAGGAATATTTATAGTGTCGAAACCTGTTTCAGTTGTTATATCAAATCAGATGATACGCCGGTGTATTTTTTTACATGCATACGATTTAGTATATCGGCCCGGAAACAAATTAGGAAACTCTGATTTTTTGAGCCGCTGCACCCTTTCCGAAGAAACGTCAAACAGTGAAGAGATTGATGACGCTACACAAATCGCCAAAGAAACTGGCAAGGACTGGTTATTATCGAACGTTTATAGCTGGGCGTTACGGGGATGGCCGGACAAAGTATCACGATCTGATGAAATTGTTCCATATTATGCAAGGCGCACAGAAATATCTACACTTAAAGATTGTTTGCCAAGGGGGAACAGAACTATAATTCTGCCACAGTCTCGTCAAAAAATTTTAGATGCACTGCACACGGCCCATTCAGAAATAGTAAAAATGAAGGCGCTAGCTAGGAGCTATGTTTGGTGGCCCCAAGTTGATGTTGCCATAGAGCGAACCGTAAAACAATGCGCACCTTGTCAAGAGATAAGACATGAACCCCCAAAGGGTGAAATACATTCCTGGGAAACAACCCAGAAGACATGGTCTCCTTTCCGTGGTAAATTATTTTTTCTTGTTGTCGAATCTTTCTCCAAATGGCTGGAAGTATTCATAGTAAAGTCAACCTCAACATTGCCCGCCGTCAAACCTTTTCGCTCACTCTTCGCTACGTTCGGGCTACCGGACAGCAAAGTGTCCGACAATGCAACCGCATTCACCTCAGAAGAATTTAATAATTTTTTGAGTAGCAATTTAATTCGTGATATACGTGTTTCACCTTTTCAGCCATCGTCTAATGGCCAGGTGCACAGTATTTGCTCCCATACGACAAAAATAAAAAAATTTATATTAAAATATTGATATTGTAGGGAAATAAGTAGTCGCTAAAGCCATTAATTTTTTTTACTTCGCATTTGTTTTGATAATTGCTAACGGTTCTTGCATAGTATAAACAATTTAAGTGAGAACAACCAAAAGTGCAGAAAGTTGGCACAAGAAACAACAAAAAAAGTTTAAGTTCAATTGTTGATAAATATTTTATTAAACTGTTAAATTAAAATTAAAGCAAGTAAAAGTGCTATATTTGGCTGTACCGAATCTTAAATACCCTTCACAGATGTAATTATTCTTTCTTTCTTGCTAAAACAGAAAGTAGGTATAAGTAAAAGATGTAACATAGTTTTACTTGACAAAAAAATTGACATTTTTAAACTTTTTGGTCACTTTCATGTACCATAAAATATTTATTTGTTCAACTCTGGAGTCGAAATTTTGATTTTTTTAAGATTTTAATACCAATTTTGTTCTTCCTGAATTATAAAATAGTTTTATTTAACAAAAACAGCAACGTCAATTGCCTATTTGGTTACTTTTATATATTTCAATTTCCCAACAATGGAAACGAAATTTAAATTTTTTTGCAACTCTTAATGAGGCATGAAATAGTTTTATTTAAGAAAAACTTAATATATGTAACCATATTGGTCACTTCCATGTACTGCAAAATATTGCAGTTATCCAACTCTGGAATCTAAACTTTAATTTTTTTTTAATTTTTGATACCAATTTTGATTTTCCTGAACTAAAAAATAGTTTTAATTAGTAAAAAACCGACGTTAGTTGCCTTTTTGGTTACTTTTATGTATAAAAAAAAATTAAATTTCCCATCCCTGGAAGCGAATTTTAAATTTTTTTTACCAATCCTAGTCTTCGTTAAATATAAAGTAGTATTATTTAAGAAAAACTTAAAACTTGCAACCATTTTGGTCACTTTCATATACTACAATATATTGCATGTACCAAAAAACTTTAAACTTCCCAACCCTGGAAGTGAAATGTTAATTTTTTTGTATGAAATTTTTTATTTGACACATTGTTGTCACAATACTATTATATATAAATGAAATTTATTTGTTATTGGTTAAGCAATGTTTATATGCATTTCATTGGTGCTTTACCAAATCGTCAGTAGACTTTAACCACAGTTTTGAAAAGTTAAAAACCTCTTATCTTATGCATATACTTCCGAAAACCATCTGAGAATTCACAACTTGTAAATTACAATTATTTTCAAAAATAACAACAGAGTAAGAATAGTAGGCCTTGAAACTCATACAAAACTAAACCAACATATAAAGTATGTTCGATATGAATCTATTTTATTTTTCTACACCTTTATACAATCAGAAATCCATTGGATAACAAGAAAAGTATTTTTAAGGGAAAATTAAAAATAAAATCTAAATCAAACTGTTATGAAATTTTTTATTTGACACATTGTTGTCACAATACTATTATATATAAATGAAATTTATTTGTTGGTGGTTAAGCAATGTCTATATGCAATTCATTGGTGCTTTACCAAATCGTCAGTAGACTTTAATTTACAAGTTGTGAATTCTCAGATGGTTTTCGGAAGTTTATGCATAAGATAAGAGGTTTTCAAGTTTTCAAAACTGTGGTTAAAGTCTACTGACGATTCGGTAAAGCACCAATGAAATGCATATAGACATTGCTTAACCACCAACAAATAAATTTCATTTATATATAATAGTATTGTGACAATAATGTGTCAAATAAAAATTTCACAATGTATATATTTATAATTTTTTTCTAATTTTGAAAACTCTTCACAAACTCTTTTCTCTTGTGATAATTTTGCAGAACTAAAATTTTAAAACAAAAATTTCTGGTTTTATACTCGTTTTCTAGAGACATCACATACATATGAAAACTGGAACACGCATGTTTTTTCTTTCCCATAAAAGATTTCCTCTTTTCTTAAGAAAAAAACACCCACCTTTCCAACGTACATTTACGACATCATAAATTGCATTTAAACTTTGAAGTACAAAGAAGATTTACCTATCATATATAAATGCGATTAACCATAAATGAGAACAGGCATATGCATGTCTTTTGAAAATTGGCATACGCATGTCTTTCTTCCTTAATAGTATGCACAAAAATCCACCCTCCTAGTATTAAACACACAATTTAATATTTATGACCTCATGAACTATATTTAAACATTGAAGTAAAAAGATTTCAGTGTCCTTGGGATTTACCACATCCCTTTTTTAATGTTCCTTTTTCTTAAAAAATCATGAATAAGCATGATTTTCTTTATTAAGAGTTTGTCTTAATATAGCAAATAATGCTGCATATTTAAAACAAATAAAATGCAAGCAAACTCATCTCTAAGATAAATATAATTAAGGTAAATGGGACTTTAGTACATTCATTTATTGCAAGATATACTATATATATTTACAAAATGTTGTGAAATTAAAAAAATTAGCTATAGTTTAGATCGAAAATTGCCGAACCATTTGGCGATTGTCGTCCTTTATAAACAATTGACCACATTTTGTCATTAATTTTAGCTAAGTAAGGGTCCTCTCTGTCTAAGTACTTAACCATTCTTTGGGGTAAATAAAACCATTTATTGTTGTCTAAATACGCTATGACTTTTGATCCATATTGTGTAACCTTCCACCCAAAATTTTAAATTTCGTGTGGTTCATTTAAAGGTGCTTAGTGTACTCGGATTTTAATCCTTGTGCGATGTTAACTAATTGTTGATAGATCTGAAAAAAATAGAAAAATTTTATATATTTTTAATTTAATCTTTAAATTAAATTTTTATAATATGCAACGTTCTTACTATTTTTGTTTGAAGTACTTTCAAATAACTTTGAAGAGTGGTAACCAAAAATTTAGTTTTGCACTTTCTTTTATGTCAATTTTTTGTTGATTTCTCAAACTCTAAATTTATCTTACGCTACTCAAATGAAAATTTCATTTGCACTCATGTGCATAGTTTTAGTAGTATAGGAATGTATGAGCCACGGCAATTAAAATACTTAAAAATTCTCAAATTTCAATACAAATTTGGGCAATTACACTTAAAAATTCTCAAATTTTAGTACAAAATTTTAAGTGGCCAAATTGTTCAAGTGGTTTGATCTTTGTGTGTGTGTGTGTAAATTTTCCCACGGTTTAATAACGGGGTTCAAATTGTTGTTTTTATACCCTCCAAAAAAGAATTTGGAGGGTATATTCACTTTGTCATTCCGTTTGTAACGCATCGAAATATCCATCTCAGACCCCATAAAGTATATATATTCTTGATCAGTGATAAAATCTAAGACGAACTGAGCATGTCCGTCCGTCTGTGGAAATCACGATTCAGTCCAAACGAAAAGAGCTAGACTCTTGAAATTTGGCATAAATATATCTTAAAACTTAGAGCAGGTTGAGTTCGAAGATGGGCTAAATCGGGCAAGAGGGAAAAAAGTTCCCCTAAGAAGAACTAAACCAACCCAGAAAAAACAACATAATTTTTAAAGTTTTTTGGTTATTTTGTTAAGCAAATGATATATTTTTATGTCAAATACGGTCCAAGGCCTTAAACTTGGAGTCATTAAATAAAATAAAAATATTTTTTGACCCCGCCCAATTCAGTGGGCGTTATTATAGGCAAAAATAGCATAAAAATATAACAAATTGTTTTACTTAAGCCTACATTCTTTAAAAATAACACTTTTAAGCTTTAATGACGAAGCTGAGACGAAACCTGGTACTACTCTGCCCTAACCCCTCCTTCCCCTTCGCCACCTAAATTACCCTACCAAAAAAAAATTTTTTTTTTTAATTTTGTATATAATCATCCCAAGCATTTGTCTTTAGAGTTTTATGACTGCCGATTTCTGCCCTACCTCCCCCCCGCCTCTTCCTTTGCCCCCTAAATGACCCTACCAAAAAAATTTTTTTTTTTTAAATATTGTATATAATCATCCCAAGCATTTATCTTTAGAGTTTTATGACTCCCGATTTCTGCCCTAACCCCCCCCCCCCTCTTCCTTTGCCCCCTAAATGACCCTACCAAACAAAAAAATTTTTTTTTGAAATTTTGTATATAATCATCCCAAGCATTTATCTCTACAGTTTTCTGACTGCCGATTTCTGCCCTACCCCCCCCCCCCCCCTCTTCCTTTGCCCCCTAAATGACCCTACCAAAAAAAAAATTTTTTTTTTGAATTTTGTATATAATCATCCCAAGCATTTAGTTTTAGAGTTTTATGTCTACCTGTTTCTGCCCTACCCCTCTAAATGACCCTATCAAAAAATAGAAATTTTAATTTTGTATATAATTATCCCAAGCATTTATTTTTAGAGTTTTATGACAAAGGTGAAATGTTTCCCCCACAGCCCTTGCCAGAGCGACCCCGCCAAAATACAGTTTTTATAGCCTCCAAAGAGAATTGTGATGAAGTCTAAGACGGTCTAGCAATGCCCATACGTTCGTCTGTGGAAAACATGATATTGTATAATTTTTAACCCCGCCCCCTTTAGTGGGCGTGGACGTACGATATTATATAAGGGAACTCTGTTCCACCAAGTTAAACATTTCAAATTCACTTACTAAATATTTGGAGGGTATTTAAGATTCGACCCGGTCGAATATAACGTTTTTACTTGTTTCTTATAATGTAGGCGTGTGAAATTCTGTCTGTCCGTATGAGACCGTGGGAATTTGTGTCTGTCCCTATGTGACCGTGGGAATATCAGTTCGTCGGTGTGTGAGCGTGGGAATTTTTGTCTGTCCATATGTGACCTTCGAAATTTGTGTCTGTCCAATTGTGACCGTGGGAATATATTTCCGTCGGTATGTGAGCGTGGGAATTTGTGTCTGTCCATATGTGACCTTGGCAATACATGTCCGTCGGTACGTGAGCGTGGGAATTTTTTTATCTGTTCATATGTGAGCTTGTGTCGGTGTGTCCTTTATTAAAAGTGTTGTAAAAATGGATCGCCCTAATTTTTTGTGAATCTTTTCTTTTTGCTACAGTTTGATTTTGTCCTTTATTTTGGGTTGTTTAATTCTGGTGTGTGTACTTAAGAATTTTTTTTTATTTTCTTTTTGTTTGTTTTTGTGTGCAATGTTAGAATGTAGTCAATAGTTCAATTATTCTCGTCTTGAAGGCATTGTAAAAAAATTTACTGTTCCTTCATATTGATACTAATACTATGTTTATATTAATATTGAATGTGTTTATTTAATGCTTGACGATCATCTATGAATTATATTTGGTGTTCTGGATGATAGGTATGGGTTCTTTTGTTTTTTTCAAGTGTGGGTTCTTTTGTGAGCGGCGATTGCAATGTATGTCTTTCAGACAGGCTGTGTGTGGCGATAGGTGTCTGCCCACATGGTGGACGGGTTTTATGGTTTCAATGTGTGGACATTTCTATTTTGAGTACGCAAAGGGATCAAGTATGAAATGTGATAGAATGTACATATTCATGCGTACATAAATATCTAAAAATTTTTTTCATTTACGCATGTACATGCAAACAAATAATAATCTTTTACTATTTTTGCTCAAATATTCCCTTGTCCGTTAGAATGAATGAACCATTGTGCTTGTTTGTTTGTGTCTTCTCTGAAATAAATATGTATGTATGTTTTTATTTGAAATAAAAAGACATTTATTTAAATTTTTATAAGCATTTATTTAAAAGTTTGTTAACATATTCATTTTTATTTATTTTTTTTTTAATTCAAATGAATGAACCATTGTTTAAACATATGTACATATATGCATTGTTTTAATTTTTATTAATAAGTAATATGTATAAAATTATATACTCGTATATATATATATATATATATATATATATATATATATATATATATATATGTATATATATTAATTTATATCTTAATTTAAATCTAACTCCACTGCGTCCGCTGCCTCTACCAACAATTGATCGTCTTCATATAGAGCGAGAAACATAGGTATATCTATATATGGGAGAATTTGCACGTAAAATATTTCTATTTGAGGTTTATTATTTTCACATTCTACTCCGCTAGGCTGAGTATTAACGTTTAAAAATAACTCCTCATCGCCTGTCAGCATCTCTTCATATGCTGCATTTTCTTGGGGTGCGTCAGGCGTTGGCTGCGATGACAGCTTTAGGAGAAGCTCCTCATCTTCTTCAAGATATCTCTCGAATTCTTCCTGTCTGGCACTTCTCAGATATTCCTTCAAGTGATGACGCTGAAGTCTGCGATACAACGGGGTGTACCAGAAGGGCTTCATTTTACAACTAAGCCCTCAACTTCAAAATCTAATAATTCTGTTTTGAAAATTTGTTTAGCTACAAAATTTTTGTAGTTTACCATTTACCACAATGTTGCATCCACTTAGCAGTTTCTTTTGTTACAAAATTTGGATCGTATCTGCTTACATATGCATTTCTCCGTATTCTGTGTATATCACTTATCAACATATTTGTTTACATAAATATTGTCTATGTAGCAGTTTATTTCACTACAAAATTGTGTAACGTACGTGCATGCATAAGCATGCCTCCGTATTCTGTGTATATCACTTATCAACATATTTGTTTACATAAATATTGTCTACGTAGCAGTTTCATTCCCTTAAACATATTGTAACGTATGTGCATGCACGAGCATGCCTCCGTATTCTGTGTATATCACTTATCAACATATTTGTTTACATAAATATTGTCTACGTAGTCACTACTTTTTTTTCTCTTTTTATTCTGTTCACATGCCTTCTTCCAAGAATAAAAAATTTTCTTTGTAGCCAACGATTTCTGTAGTTACAAGTGTTTCTGTAGTTACAAGTATTTGGATTTTAACCGTTTTCATATGTTTGACTTTGAAAACTACTTTGTTGGTATGCATCTTACTTTACCATTTTCAGGAATTAATATAATTCAAATTTTCTAAGATAGAATTCAGTACATTTTTGTATCTAAAAGTGAGAAGTCGTGAATATTTAAAAATTCTTTGTGTAATAAATATAAAGCACCTCAAAAATATTATTTGTGTATTAAAAATAAAAGTGCATCATACAAAGTGCAAAGACAGAATATTAATATATAAAGATCCGTAGAAATTATTCTTGTTCTTCAAACAAAAATTATATACAAAAAGAATTTCAAATATCAAAATAAAGAAATGAGTTCACCAGATTTTAAGTGTAATATCTGTAATAAGGTATACAGATACCAAAAATCATATTTAGCACATTGCAAAAGTCATGTTCAACCTCAAGAAGTGCAATTTCCAACACCTGCATACAACCCAGCAATAACATACAACCCAATGTCCTGGAACAATTTTCAATATCTATATCCAGTGCAGATGCAGGGATATAATAATCAGTTTTTACTACCCATGGAAATACCACATTATCCATTTCAATATGCCGTACCCCTGCAGTTGCAGCAGTATAATATCCCCAATTACTACCCAAGCTATTGGCCTATTGAGAATTCTATTCAACAAGCGGACAATTATGAACATAGAGACATGGATATAAGTCGAGCAAACCACGATGAAGAATATATGGATACATCTAATTCTTTGAGTGAACGGCAGGAGCAAGCTCCAAATGACCCCAAATATTTCTTAATAAATAGCGCATTTAAGAACAACATTGCAACATACGGAATTCCAATAAATAAAGACTGCATTCTATTTGAAGATGCTGTCAATGAGAATAGACCTATCATCAAGGAAAGGCTTGAAATTAGTCTAGCAGTACACAGTATTATTAAATTTAATATTACTCTTATTGGAGAGTATATCAAAATTGTTAGTGATGATATGGAATTGTGTACTATTTCACATAGGGCCAAAATGCATATTTTGTGCTTTGGAGATGATGTTGGGGAAATTATAGAAAAACAACTGCAAGAAATAGAAAACAAAATGTCAGAGTTTCAAGAGCGGGATTCTGGGTAGACCTTAAAAAGAATTGTTCGTCTTGAAATTTCTGTAAATAAATCATCGTTGGTTAGAGGATCGAACTGGATTAGCACGCCAGAAAAACTCAGAAATAAATCTGCTTGCATTAATGTCGAAAACAATGACATTTATTGTTTTAAATGGGCCATAATATCTGCACTGGATTCATCTGATATTAAAGAACGACGACGGTGCAGCTCATATAATATTGCTGATATAAGTAGCGAATTAATCAGGCTTCAAAACAATGTTGTGCTAGATTTCAGCCTTTTAAGTTTCCCTCTAAAGTTAAAGGATATCAGAATTTTTGAAGGGAACAACATTGATATCAGTGTTAATGTGTTTGGGTATGATGAGGAAGCTGATGAAATTATTGGACCATTTTACCTCACAAAAGAAGAAAAAAACAAACATGTTAACTTACTTCTTCTGGAGAAAAGCGAGTGTCATCACTTTATTTTTATAAAAAACATATCAAAGTAAGTAAAGAAATAAACATATTCACTTACGCACATACAAATATATTGGTATGAATATTTATATCTATTTTCCTTCCACAGACTTTTAAAACATCAGACTACGAAGCACTGCAGAAAACTTTTGTTTTGCAACAGCTGTCTGCAATACACACACAATGACAGGACTATGGAGCAACACAAATTGGAATGTGGTAACATCGTTACCACTATGCCGTCAGCTCCAAATAATATTCTTAATTTTAAGGGGCATCACAGGAAAATGGATGTGCCCTTCGTTATATATGCAGACTTCGAATGCATATTACAGGAGATTGATGTTAGTGTGAGTAATAAAACCAAATTAGTTAAGAAACATATCCCCTGTGCTTTTAGTTACTATGTTAAGTGTTTTCATACGAACAACTTAGATAAATTAAGAATATATACGGGTAAAGACGCCTCAAAAAAATTTGTAGAATTTTTAATTAAAGACTGCGAAGATATATATAATGATTATTTATTAAATAATAAGAAAATGGATGTGCTATCCCCTTCAGAGACTTATAATTTTTATAATGCTTTGACTTGTCATATATGTCAACAGAGTCTAGGTAATGATCGTGTTAGAGATCACTGTCATGTTAGTGGAAAATTTAGAGGTGCAGCCCACAAAAACTGTAATTTACATTACCAAATTCCTAAGTTCATACCAGTATACTATACTATTACCAAATTCCTAAGTTCATACCAGTATACTTTCACAACTATTCCAACTATGATTCACATCTTTTTGTTAAGGAATTGGGAAAAATTTCTATGCAACTTAAAGTACTCCCTCTTAACAAGGAAACATATATATCACTTTCCCAATTTACAGAAATGAGCGATGGTCATAATCTTGAAATAAGATTTCTTGACACAATACGATTTATGGCCGACAGTTTGGAATCATTGGCTTCAAATTTATGCGATAATGATTTCATCACCATTAAATCTATGTTTCCCTTAGAAAAAGAATTTCAGCTGATTAAGAAAAAGGGTATTTTTCCGTATGAGTATCTAAATTCTTTTCATAAGCTTAATGAGTGTCAGCTTCCTTCGCGCAGAGATTTCTTTAATAAACTGAACAACAAGGAATGTTCTTTAGAGGAATACTCACATGCCGAAGAGGTTTGGAATACTTTTGGTTGCAAAACCATGAAAGATTACATGGAATTATATTTAAAAACAGACGTGCTTTTATTAACAGATATTTTCGAGAACTTCAGAAAAGTTTGTAAAAGTATATATGAGCTATATCCATGTCAATATTACACAGCTCCTAGACTTTCATGGGATGCAATGTTGAAATATACAAGAATTGAGCTCGAATTATTAACAGACATAGATATGTACAATTTTATGAAAAAGGGCATACGTGGTGGAATTGTACAGTGTAGCAAAAGATATTCTAAAGCTAACAACAAATATTTAGAAGATTTTGATAAAGAGAAGCCGTCCGAATTTCTTGTATATTTAGATGCAAATAACCTGTACGGTTGGGCGATGTCTGAATATCTCCCATATGGAGGATTCAGATGGTTATCGAATGAGGAGCTCAATTTGGATCCGGAAAGCATAGCCGATAATTCAAAAGATGGTTATGTGTTTGAAGTCACATTGGATTACCCTTTTAACCCACACGACTTACACAATGACCTTCCTTTTTGTGCTGAAAATAAAAAAACTTTGCAATCGAAGCACAGCAAATTAATAACCGATTTCTCTGCAAAGCATTCATACGTTATCCATTATAGAGTTCTCAAACAATGTTTGAAATATGGTTTAGTTTTAAAGAAAATACATCGAATTCTAACATTTAAACAATCTCCATAGCTAAAAGGTTATATTGACTTAAATACCCAGCATTGAGCCACTGCTAAAAATGCTTTTGAGAAAAATGTCTTCAAATTGCTTAATAATGCAGTGTATGGGAAGACTATGGAGAATGTGGACAACAGGAGAAATGTAAGAATTGTAACCAATTGGAGCAGAACTAATCGGAATCATTTGGGGGCTCAAGACTGGATATCAAAATCCAATTTCCATAGTTTGTCCATATTTTCTAAAGATATGGTAGCTATCGAAATGAATAGAGTGAAGACATTTTACAATAAGCCCATTTACTTGTGATTTTGTGTACTTGAACTCTCTAAATGGAAAATGTATGATTTCCATTACGGCTACATGCAACCTAAGTTCAAGAAAAACTTATCATTAAATTATATGGACACTGACTCTTTTATTTATACAATACAAACAGACGACTTTTACGCAGACATAAAGCCTGACATCGAACAACAATTTGATACATCAGATTATGCTCTAGCTAATAAGTATGACATTCCTCTTTTGAACAAAAAAGTTTTGGGTATGATGAAAGACGAAAATTGCGGGAAAATAATGACAGAATTTGTTGGGCTGCGACCTAAAATGTATTCCTTTAGCATTCAAAATGAAAATTATGTAAAAAAATCGAAGGGGGTAAAGAAATCCATTTAAGATATGTATAGTTTATTGTCATATAGAAATTGTTTGTTTGGTAAGTCCATTGTATGTGATACCATGTTAACGTTGAAGTCCAAATTACATCAAATTTATACTAGTGAATTAAGTAAAGCAGTATTAAGTTATGCAGACGATAAGAGAAAAATTACTAACAATAACATAAATACTTTAGCATGACATCATTTTCGTATAGAAGAAACTAATCCTTTTTACGAACTTGATATGCTTTTAGCAGATATTTCTAGTTTAGAAGAAGAAGAAGAAATTTGATAATATCTAGTATTAAGAGAACAAATTGTTTTATTTTTAAGAGAAATAAATAGAAAATACATATATTAAAAATGAGAAAAAAACAAGTAAAAACGTTATATTCGACCGGGTCGAATCTTAAATACCCTCCAAATATTTAGTAAGTGAATTTGAAATGTTTAACTTAGTGGGACAGAGTTCCTTTATATAATATCGTACGTCCACGCCCACTAAAGGGGGCGGGGTTAAAAATTATACAATATCATGTTTTCCACAGACGAACGTATGGGCATTGCTAGACCGTCTTAGACTTCATCACAATTCTCTTTGGAGGGTATAAAAACTGTATTTTGGCGGGGTCGCTCTGGCAAGGGCTTTGGGGGAAAGATTTCAACTTTGTCATAGAACTCTAAAAATAAATGCTTGGGATAATTATATACAAAATTAAAATTTCTATTTTTTGATAGGGTCATTTAGAGGGGTAGGGCAGAAACAGGTAGACATAAAACTCTAAAACTAAATGCTTGGGATGATTATATACAAAATTCAAAAAAAAAATTTTTTTTTTGGTAGGGTCATTTAGGGGGCAAAGGAAGAGGGGGGGGGGGGTAGGGCAGAAATCGGCAGTCATAAAACTCTAAAGATAAATGCTTGGGATGATTATATACAAAATTTACAAAAAAAAAATTTTTTTTTGGTAGGGTCATTTTGGGGGCAAAGGAAGTGGGGGGGGGGGGTTTAGGGCAGAAATCGGCAGTCATAAAACTCTAAAGAGAAATGCTTGGGATGATTATATACAATATTTAAAAAAAAAAATTTTTTTTGGTAGGGTCATTTAGGGGGCAAAGGAAGAGGTGGGGGGGGGGGAGGTAGGGCAGAAATCGGCAGTCATAAAACTCTAAAGATAAATGCTTGGGATGATTATATACAAAATTTAAAAAAAATTTTTTTTTTTTGGTAGGGTCATTTAGGGGGCGAAGGGGAAGGAGGGGGTAGGGCAAAGTAGTAAAAGGTTTCGTCTCAGCTTCGGCATTAAAGCTTAAAAGTGTTATTTTTAAAGAATGTAGGCTTAAGTAAAACAATTTGTTATATTTTTATGCTATTTTTGCCTATAATAACGCCCACTGAAGTGGGCGCGGTCAAAAAATATTTTTATTTTATTTAATGGCTCCAAGTTTAAGGCCTTGGACCGTATTTGACATAAAAATATATCATTTGCTTAACAAAATAACCAAAAAGCTTTAAAAATTATGTTGTTTTTTCTGGGTTGGTTTAGTTCTTCTTAGGGGAACTTTTTTCCCTCTTGCCCGATTTAGCCCATCTTCGAACTTAACCTGCTCTAAGTTTTAAAATATATTTATGCCAAATTTCAAGAGTCTAGCTCTTTTCGTTTGGACTGAATCGTGATTTCCACAGACGGACGGACGGACATGCTCAGTTCGTCTTAGATTTTATCACTGATCAAGAATATATATACTTTATGGGGTCTGAGATGGATATTTCGATGCGTTACAAACGGAATGACAAAGTGAATATACCCTCCAAATTCTTTTTTGGAGGGTATAAAAATCTTGATTTTTGTTTTATTGTTTTTTGATTTAGCTTCAATGAAATATTACATAATACGAATTAATTAAATTATTTATCACCATTTTTCTCAAATAAAATACGGAGCATCGGCAAGTATCTGGACCTTCCTCACAAACTGGATGACTCCTCGGACAAGACTTGAAGTGAACATTGTCCTTGTCCTCATCTTCCATTATACCAAACTCCTGGTTTTCATCCAACTTATGGAGGAAAAATTTCACCATTTCCCTGTGTTCATATAGTTGACATCCTTCAAAATCGGCTAAGAATTGTTCAACCTTGTTTCTTATTTCGCTCATGATTTAAATTTTTTTTTTAATTTTTGTATCCGAAATTAGCTTGCGATCTTTTTGACTATTAGTTCTCTACTAAATGATATACAATTCAAAAATCTAAATCTGCGTTTCACTCCAAAACTAATTTAAAATTTTGAGTCAAGAACTCAAAAATTTATACATATATCACTATCTTTTTCCACTTTTTCAGTTTTAAGTACAGATTTAATTATTCATCTATTCTTTTGTTCCCTCTCTCTCTCTATCTTCTTGGAACTTTTCAGTTTTATGTACAGATATCATTATTCATCTATCCGTCTTTTGTTCCCTCTCTCTCTCTATCTTACATACAAATCAAATATCATTGTTTATCAATTTTCAGTTAGACTTCTTAGTGTCTAGAAGGCTTATATCGTGAATACTTTGAAATTGAAGTTCAAACTTGTAAGCTGTGAAATATTACTAGCGCAATGAGTTTAATAAGCAAATTCAATTCCTGTAATACAAAATCCTTAATACATATAAAGGATTTAGATGAATCATCCAAATACGTCATCGTACGTGCAAAGCGAGTAACAACAAAGTACGGGGAAACAGTTCAACTTGAACTGGAAAACCATATACTGTTTCTCCCCAACCGATACAATGTATTAACAGATGTAGAATTAGAGGACCTTTCATGTGAAAAATATCGACTTCAAAGAAAAGGAGAGAGAAACGTGACCTTAGAAAGCGAGATGAACGAGTTTTTGATACCAAACTGACAGTACCCCGTTTGGCACTAAAAAAAAAAAAAAAATTAAAACAATGTTATGTACGATTATTTTTTAATTAACAAACAAAAAAATTAAAATAAAACAAAATAATTTTTTTTACTATACAGATATATGCTTGTGTTTTATTATATATATTTAGTTATTTCATAAAGAAATTTCAAACATAAATGGCCACAATTAAATGTATTAAAGTTTTGATGTGGATTGTAGTTGTATTCAATATTTCTACCTAGGTATTTGATTAACTCTAAAGGAGGTTGTAAATTTCCGAAGCTGTCGAAATACTGTTTTTCATCATTGTTTCTATAGTATGCTACCCAATGAGTACCTGGTCCTGTTGACAAATCTAAATTGATTATTCCACATTCGATTTTCCTTGCACGTTTTGGCAGCGAGTCCAACATGAAAACTCCTCTAAAGTGTGGAATATTTCTTGAAAATTTTCTTAGATCAAGTTCTGATAATGGTCTGTTGGGTAGCATGTCTAATAGTTTTTTGAATGATCTCTACAAACAAGTCCATAACCCTTTTTATAAGGTTTAAGGTACAGTCCTTCTCCCACAGCAATAGACTCCATTGCTTTGTTGTGTCTGGTGGCTTCCTCAAATTGTTTTTTTGCATTCTTTGTTGCATTTACAGCCTTAGCTATAGCGGCACCTCCAGTTGATAGACTACCAAGTGCACCTAGAGCAGTTAGAATCGGAATTAGAGGTAAAAATCCACCAATTTTTTGAACATTTATAATACGCGGTATTACAACACGAGCTTTTTTCTCCTTAAGAGATTTGCTGATAGTTTTGCGAGCAATCCTGATGGCCGAGTTAATGTCTTGTGGTTTTTGCTTCCGTAATGTTTTTGTTGCTTCTTTAATTGTTTCATGAAACAGTTTTTTGTCGTTTATACGAATTCGGGATGATGGTCTTTTTCCATTTGTCCTTTTCTTTGCTTCAACACCCATACCAAGTTTAGCTTTCGCTTTCATTGCGTTGGTGACGATATATGCAAATGTTTTTTCCGCAAGATTGCTATCGTTTGAAAGAAATCTTTCCCAAGCTTTATTTTCAAGAATTTTATCAGCTTGGTGTCTACTGCTTAATTCTTTGTTTTTAGAGTAAGCTATATCGTGATTTTTGCAAGCAGCATCCAGTAAATTAATTCCTTTATCTCCTCTAGCTAAACGTTTTTCCTATCTTGTGCCAGGTCCACAGTACTGATATCCAGGAAGATGTAATTCAAAAGGTAGAGAATTTATTGTCCTATTTATTAGACCTTCACCAACGATAGTTTGTTTGTGACTAACACTTTTGTTATAAAATACAACCATATTACTTTAATCTGCAATAAAAGATATTGTTTGAAAATTTCACAAGTAGTTATTAAAATGCGCTTCGAAAAAAAACAACATAAAAATATTTTAGTTCGTAATGCTGATATTTCTTCAAATGACAGTAAAAAATTAAGGCATAGTTCCTTGTTACCAAATTCTATTCGAGCATTAATAGTTGGTCCTTCAAATTGCGGAAAAACTAATGTCATGATTAGTTTGCTGGAAAGTGCTAATAGTCTCAAGTTTGAAAACATTTACTTATACTCAAAATCTCTATATCGACCTAAATATGAGTACCTAAAGAAATTAATTTCACCAATTAAAGGAATGGGATACTACACATTCTCAGATAATGAGTCCGTTGTTCCTCTTAGTGAAGCTAAAAGCAATTCAATTATGATTTTTGTTGACGTTGCATGTGAAAAGCAGAACAATATACGAGCATATTTTTGTATGGGTCGTCATAAGAACGTAGACTCATTTTACTTGTGTCAAACTTAAACCCATACCTAAATACGGGCGGAAAGCGGAACGTTTTTTTCCGCTGAGCGTTAACGCTGAAGTGCCATACCTAAACAAAAGCGGCAACGTTATGTCAAATAGATAAAAACAGGGTTATCAAACAAGTAAATAAAACAACCCTGCATATTTTAACAGCTGCACAGACGCCATTTGTGATTTTGTTACTGAAATTTTGTTATTTAAAATTGTAAAAAATTAATTAAAGTTTGAAAAAATGAGTTATTTAGAAGACTTAGAAGATTTAGAAAACTTGCTTGTGTTAAGGATGATGACAAACAGAAGGCAAGGAAATCGAGAGGTTTTTAAAAGTCGTAGTGCGCACGGGTTTTATTCTACGGGTGTTAATATTTTAATTGAAAAAAATCCAGAGCTATTTTTTAAATCCACCAGGTTAAACCATGAACAATTCAAAGTTCTGTTGAATTTAGTTGAACCTTGGCTTAAAAAGTACTCGCACAGGAAACCCATTGAAGCTGAGCAAAGATTATACATAACATTGAAGTAAGTACAATCAACTTAATTATTGTTTGATTTGGAAACTTATATTTTGTAATAAACAGTTATTTAGCTCACGGTAGTGCTCTTCATATTCTTTCTATGAAGTTTCGTATAGGCCTGGAGACAGCAAGATGCATCATTATAGAGACGTGCGAGGTTTTGTGGCGTGTGTTAGGAAGTATGTATGTAAGTCCACCTAATACCGAAGAATGGGTCAAAATTGCGGATGATTTTTATCAAACCACGAACCTACCACATTGCTTAGGCGCAATAGATGGAAAACATGTAAGAATAACATGTCCACCTAATTCAGGTTCACAATATTTCAACTATAAAAAATTCAACAGCATCGTAAGTTATTATTTGAAATTCATTTAGTAAAAAATTAATTCAAATTTTTGTTTTTGAAGGTTTTACTTGCTGCTTGTGACAGCAACTACACATTTACTTTGGTTGACGTGGGTGCATATGGAAGCCAAAGTGATGGTGGAGTTTTTAGAAACTCACAATTCGGGAAAAGGATAATCGACAAGACGTTAAATACACCTGCACCAAAAAACTTGCCTGGATTAAATGTTCAATTCCCATATTGTTTTGTAGCTGATGCAGCATTTCCATTAAGGGAAAATATTATGAAGCCATTTTCAAAAATTAATGATGAAAGCAAAGAGGCTTTCAATAAAAGAATAAGTAGGGCAAGAATACGCATTGAGATTGCTTTTGGTAAGAAAAACTTATTTATTAATTTACATGCACATGTACATGAAAATAAATTATTTACATACATTTTTTTAGGAATACTTACTTCCCGTTGGAGAATTTTAATGACGAGCATTTCTTTATCACCGGAAAATGCAAAAAAGGTATAAACATAGATATGTTTAATAGTTGTTAATATATATAAAACCAAAATACTTTTTATTTATATAGATCGTACTAGCAACAGTCGTACTCCATAACTTTTTAAGATTTGGTGTAGTCAATGCAATCGCTACAGAGGAAAGCGATGGCTGGAACCTGGATAGTGTCAGCAGACATGATTTGAATACAGCCAACACATCAAGCCAGACAGCTCTTAGCTTAAGAATGGAACTTTGCCAATACTTACAATCTTTGTAAAAAAAGCACTTTTATATAAAAGGCAATTTAATAAATAAAAAATTAAAAATATTTCAAACAAACAACTTTTATATAAAAAACTATTTAATAAATAAGAAATTAATAATATGGCATAATTTCACAGCCCACATAATAAAGACAAAGTTTTACTTTTTATAAACAATTCTTTGGTTGACTAGTTTTAAAATTTCTATTTGCACATCATCAACCTCACTTTCATCTAACTTATCAAACTTTTGTTTTAGCATTTCAAAAAAGTTGCTATATTTGTCTTTATTTTGTATTTTTTCTGTATTCTCATATTTTTTTTTCATGGCCATCAGGACGTCTATAAACAAGTCGTCGTTTTTCCGTTTGCGGGTTGGTTGTGTAATGCAGCTCACTGCGGGACTGCTGCTCTCATCGAGGAACTCCACACTTGTGTCAAGTTCATCAGATATATTACCAATTGTACTGAAATGTAGAAAATTATATCTAAGTTATATATCCACATTTAGAGGTATCAATCATTCTTTACCTTGCAGGCTCTATAGATTCTGCTAAAAAACTTAAACTCTGCATGTGCTTCCACGGAGTTCCAAGCTTTTGCGAAGAACCCGAAGGAACATCGTCGGCCATTCTTTGCTTCCTGTACCTATCCCGCAAACTTTTCCATTTTATTTTGCATTCTTTAACTAAACAAATTGAACAATAGAAAATTATTTCGAAAAAACTTATCTTTTAATACCTGACGAATTTGTTTGTTTTGCAATATCCTCCCAAATCTTTTCCTTATGTTTAACGTCCTTGTATTTGGCTTCCCTTTTGTCGTACAGGCATGGGTTTTGATGAACCAATTCTATAATTTGTTCGTTTATGTTCCAAATTAAAGGACATGTGCATATAAAATTACAAACGTGCATACATATGTGTGTATATAATCATATTGTAAATATTTTCTTACCTCCATTTTCTAATACGAAGTGCACAAATTTTTTCTTTTATTATTTATTTCACTTTTGTAAATTTTAGCTTTTTTTCTCTGGTTACAATTCTTTTCTTTTGCAACCAACTTCATTAGAAAACGCTCTGTCAAAATCGGATTTTCCAATAGCAAAGCGTTGCCGCCGCGTTATTTCGGTATGCTCCATACAAAATGTATGGGCATGAGAACTTTTGACAGCTAAAAAACGCTTGCCGCCCGTGTTTAGGGATGGGTGTTACACAAGAATTCCAAAGCATTTGATAAGAGATAATTCTAATGTAATTATTATGTTTAAACAAGATGCGGCAAATATGAGACATGTATACGATGATCATGTTGCTAGCGATATGAACTTTGAGAAGTTTCAACACATTTGTCGAGAATGTTGGAAAGAAAAATATGGGTTTTTGATGATAAGTAAAGATAATGAATTAAACAATGGTCGCTATAGAAAGTCATTTGATTACTTCATCATAATATAAATTACTGTTTCATCAAAGGTACCGTTTAGTATTTAATCTGGTTTTAAACTTTATACATGTCTTTGTTGTAAATGATCAGATAAGTAAAACCTGATCTGATAAGCTGATCCTATGCCTGATAACCTGAAAGCTGATAAGCTGATCCTATACCTGATAACCTGACCTGATAGCTGATAACCTGATCTGATAAGCTGATCCTATACCTGATAACCTGACCTGATAGCTGAAAACCTGATCTGATAACTATCTAACTGACCTGATCTGATACCTGTTAAACTGACCTGATAGCTAAAATGAATGAAAAACTTCTTAGAGACTTGCTGAGAACAAGAAACATATTGAAGAAAAAGCTACGAAGTATAAAAACTGGTGAAATGAATACACATGAACAATTAAGAGATACATTCAAGCCTATCACAGAACCTTTAAAAGAATTTATCAGAAGCTCTAAATACATTGATAGACTGGTCGAAAGAGAACAAAATGATAAGAAAACTGGAATTGATGACAATGAACGTTTTCCTCCCCAGAACTCAACAATGAAATTTGAATCGACTACGCCCAAGAAACTAATTGAAGAAACAATTTTTAAACAGTCTAATAGTAAAAGCAGCAGTGATTATGATGAAGACGACTTTTACTCACAAAATTCTAATAATGAAGAAAGTTATCCTGACTTATCACTAATGCAATCAAGAAATGAACTAGATACTAACTACGGCCCACATAGAGATAATAATAACGAATGGAAATTTGGTAATAGTAACATCGAGTTTAATCAAGATAAGATACAGGTTGGTGGTCAAATATGGGCTCTTACTCCAGGGCTGTTTTCTTTGATGTTTCATAAAACACCAAAAAACTATGAGAAATTTGAACTCAAAATCTATAAAAAAATATTACTTACTACCAATGCGCACAGGAGAGGCTATAAGTCTGATGGTCAAATCAAAGGGAGTAGAGCGTCCAAGTACAAACATATTATTGGAAAACTTTTTAAAGGGGAAAGTCCTACGAGCTCATCAGATGTAACAAAAACTAATTATTTGGGAAGGGGTTTGATGCAGTTGAACCTTCATAATCCAAAATATATATACTGGGATGATCCAAACGAGTTGGTAGATCGACTTAGACTACTGCTTGCATCACAGTCTGCAGGTCATACTAATCACAACAACGAGATTGTCTCAATTATTGAAGAACTGCGTGAGGCTAATATAATAGTATAACTTATATACGCAGATCTTTTATTTATTTTTTATAAGTATGTCTGTTGATAAATTTGGGCATTACATAAACGATAGAAGTGAAGTTATGTTAAACAAAAATGCTCCTAAGTTCTTGGGCTTTTTTATGGATACGAACGAAAACCTTGATGTGCAACACAAGAGAATCAGAAATGTTGCAAACGCTCTGGAGGAAAACGATGTTATCAGTAAATTGTTTCTGCAAAATGAACTCAAAAAACAGCAAGAGGAAACAGCCTTGCAATTAGCAAAGGTTAATGCTCATTTGCAGGATATCAATAACAAAATGGATGAAAAGCTTTTAAGAAATAAAATATTTGTTGATCAGGAAATTGAAGAGCTAAGAGAAAAAATTTATAGAATCGAAAATTACGCTTTCGAATCAATAGGTAAAAGTACACCAAGAAGACCACAACACACTTAAAAAAGCGACTAGAGAAATTAAATGTCTTCAAAAAGAAATATAGTAAACGAACTGCATAAGCAAGCTCGAAAAAGTTTTGTACGTCGTAGAGTTGTAATGAAAGGAATAGACGATCTTTGGCAAGCTGATTTAGTCGAAATGGGAAATTATTCGGTAGACAACAGAAATTATCGGTTTTTGCTAACTGTAATTGATACGTTCTCAAAATTTGCTTGGGCAGTACCCTTGAGAAGGAAGAATGCATTTGAAACAACACAGGCAATGGAGAACATTTTTACATCGGGACGAGCACCAAAAAATTTACAAACAGACGATGGTAAAGAATTTTTCAATAAACATTTTAGTCAGCTGATGGATAAATACAATATTAATCACTACTCAACATATACATAGCACTATGAAAGCCTCAATAGTAGAACGATTCAATAGAACATTAAAAGGAATGATGTGGAAAGAGTTTAGTTTTAATGGTTCATACAACTGGCTTGATATATACAAAGATTTAATTAATGCATACAATAGAAAAGTTCATCACACCATTAAAATTCCACCGATTAAAGTCAACTCAACAAATGAGAAGCAGCTTCTAAATACAGTATACAGCCATTTAAAGATGTACAAAATGTCAAAATTTAGTGCAGGGGACCATGTACGCATAAGCAAATATAAAAACATTTTTGAAAAAGGTTATACTCCGAATTGGACAACAGAGATCTTTACAATTAAGAGATTACAAAATACATATCCTACAACATACATATTAGAAGACTATCGCGGAAATCCTATTAGAGGTGGGTTCTATGAAGAAGAACTTTCAAAAACCAGATATCCAAATACATATCTAGTTGAAAAAGTCCTTAAAACTAAACGACAGAAGGTGTTTGTTAAGTGGCTGGGATTTAGTAATGAACACAATTCTTGGATAATCAAAGATGAGATATTGTAAATTGAAGAAATAAATGTGCAACAACAACAACAATTGCATCAATATTTTAATTTAAATTCAATATAAGTAAATATATAATAAATATGTAACTGATTCTTATAAATTATACTGTGTGCTTAACTTTATTTATTTACAATCAAACAGTCACAATGTCAATAACATTGACTCTGAGCTCCAATTCATCAGAGCTATCTGCTAATTATTTTCCTCCTATTAATTTAAACGGAAACTATTAATGTGCTCTAACTGATTTTCATTCATATAACAGTATCCCGAATGTAGACTCCTATAACAACATGTTTCATATAGGGGAACATGTAATTGAAATACCGATCGGATCTTATGAATTAAATGACATAGTTGACTATATAGAAAAAGAATACAAACGATATACAAAGAAAATTTTTTATTCTTGGAAGAAGGCATGTGAACAGAATAAAAAGGGAAAAAAAGTAGTGACTACGTAGACAATATTTATGTAAACAAATATGTTGATAAGTGATATACACAGAATACGGAGGCTTGCTTATGCATGCACGTACGTTACACAATTTTGTAGTGAAATAAACTGCTACATAGACAATATTTATGTAAACAAATATGTTGATAAGTGATATACACAGAATACGGAGAAATGCATATGTAAGCAGAGACGATCCAAATTTTGTAACAAAAGAAACTGCTAAGTGGATGCAACATTGTGGTAAATGGTAAACTACAAAAATTTTGTAGCTAAACAAATTTTCAAAACAGAATTATTAGATTTTGAAGTTGAGGGTTTAGTTGTAAAATGAAGCCCTTCTGGTACACCCCGTTGTATCGCAGACTTCAGCGTCATCACTTGAAGGAATATCTGAGAAGTGCCAGACAGGAAGAATTCGAGACATATCTTGAAGAAGATGAGGAGCTTTTCCTAGAGCTGTCATCACAGCCAACGCCTGACGCACCCCAAGAAAATGCAGCTATGAAGAGACGCTGACAGGCGATGAGGAGTTATTTTTAAACGTTAATACTCAGCCTAGCGGAGTAGAATGTAAAAATAATAAACCTCAAATAGAAATATTGGACGTGCAAATTCTCCCAAATATAGATATACCTATGTTTCTCGCTCTATATGAAGACGATCAATTGTTGGTAGAGGCAGCGGACGCAGTGGAGTTAGATTTAAATTAAGATATAAATTAATAATATATATATATATATATATATATATATATATATATATATATATATATATATATATATATATATATATACGAGTATATAATTTAATACATATTACTTATTAATAAAAATTAAAACAATGCATATATGTACATATGTTTAAACAATGGTTCCTTCATTTGAATGAAAAAAAAAATAAACAAAAATGAATATGTTAACAAACTTTTAAATAAATGCTTATAAAAATTTAAATAAATGTCTTTTTATTTCAAATAAAAACATACATACATATTTATTTCAGAGAACACACAAACAAACAAGCACAATGGTTCATTCATTCTAACGGACAAGGGAATATTTGAGCAAAAATAGTAAACGATTATTATTTGTTTGCATGTACATGCGTAAATGAAAAATTTTTTTAGATATTTATGTACGCATGAATATGTACATTCTATCACATTTCATACTTGATCCCTTTGCGTACTCAAAATAGAAATGTCCACACATTGAAACCATAAAACCCGTCCACCATGTGGGCAGACACTTATCGCCACACACAGCCTGTCTGAAAGACAAACATTGCAATTGCCGCTCACAAAAGAACCCACACTTGAAAAAAACAAAAGAACCCATACCTATCATCCAGAACACCAAATATAATTCATAGATGATCGTCAAGCATAAAATAAACGCATTCAATATTAATATAAACATGGTATTTGTATCAATATGAAGGAACAGTAAATTTTTTGCAATGCCTTCAAGACGAGAATAATTGAACTATTGACTACATTCTAACTGTTTGCGTGTGTGGTATAAAATTTATGAAATAAAATAAAAACACAGTATTTTAATTAAAATTTGCGATGGGTTCCTTTATTTTTTCAATTATTTGTTACCTTGAATAGCTAGAAGTGTTTCCGAGAAAGTTCACAAAGCAAGTGCTATAACTAGTAAAAATTGAAGATGGCGAAGACAATGTTTAACCTACCCGTTAGCGGTTTACTCGTTGGAATCCAAGAAAATATTCCAGCCAAACAATGTTGATAATAAGGAATAATATTTGGATTCCAACAGAGAATTCCAATAAAACACATAGACGGAAAACTAATAAGTTAATAATATAAACAAAGATATCAAACGTAAAATTCAGCTTAAACATTGCCGGCCACCTTGCAGGAACATAGTTGTTATATGCAAGACAGTGAATTTTAAGTATAAATAATAAAATAAATACTTCGCTATAATACAAGGTATATTTATATATATTTTTTCATAATACAAATGCGAAAGGTTTTTACGACAGATCCATCAACTGAGTTTTGCGGCATGGTTTTCAGCAGATCCATAAACTGAATTTTGCGGCATGGTTTTCAGCAGATCCATAAACAGAATATGGTTTTTACCACAGACCCATAAACTGAACCCGTGCGGGATGGTTTTGATCAGATCCATGAACTGTGTTCAAAAACGATATTAAAACGGGGATTGGCCAGAAATGACCCACCCAAATATCCTGTGTTGAGCCATCAGACAACCCGGACTCGTCGTTGATTGGCCTGTAAATACTTGGGCAACTACTTCTGGCCCCAAAACCAGTGCCACCTGACCGGAGTGGTAAAATGTGGGGTCCGCCAACTTGAAATCAGGAAATTGATTTCCAATTGTTGGCGATACGTCTTCGACGGGCGTTTTCACACCACGCATCGCAGAAACTTTAGCGGTTAATTAAATCCGCTTTAATGGGTCATAAATCGATTCAATATTCACACGACAATATGAATCTGCAACAGGAATCATTAACCGCTGCACCAAATGTTGGCAAATATAGCTGTGTCTGCAGCAAAGGTCAATGACTCCCCGCAATTGAATCTTTTTATTCCCCATGCGCAATTTCACCTGAAATGTTGGTGAGAACGCTATCACGTGGCGAAGAGGCAGCATAGGCCCAGCCGACGTGCTTGGGAGCGGACGTGAAGACGCAGGCACTGGCTTCGATTTGATGGTGGAGGATTTTTTGTCTTTCGCACCCGGAGAATGCAGCAGAGTGTTATGTTCACCCTGACATCTATTACAGTTCCGAGTGCTAGGACAATCTTTCCTTGTGTGGTGCTCTGACAAGCAGCGCGAGCAGTACCCAAAGGTAAGGATATGCCGCAATTTTTTGTCATGGGCCAAGCGTTTAAAGCGAAGGCACCCTCGTAAGGGATCCGGTTTCTTGCAAAGTTTGCATTGCTTGGCCTCAACCTTTTCTACGACTTTCGGCGACGTCGACGAGTCGGAGTTGTCAATGGGCTGGCGTTTGCTGGCGACTTCAATGGTATTCGTCGAAGTGGCAGGACCATCCGCCTTGGGAATGACCGCAGAAACCTCTTCAGACAGCGGTGCCTCCAATGATGGGCCCGATACCTCCATCGCCTCTTCGTATTCCTACAGCAATACAGCTTCCGAAAAAATGGGTAAAGCGTCCATATTACTAGGAAAGAATGAAGTTTAGTAAATGCGATAAAATTAGGTGGTCAAAATGACCAGTTTTGTGATTGGTCGTCTAACAATCCCATTTTGTGTTCGAACGTCGGCGACGCGAACATGATCATCAGTACCTGGATACGTTTTCAAGACCCGACCTAACTTCCAGGCAGTGGGCGAAAGTTGCTCATGACGAATAGCAACTAAATCATTTACAGCTATATCACGCTCAGGAAATTTCCATTTATAACGTTTATGCAAATTCTGTAAATATTCTTCTTTCCATCGGCGACAGAAATCATGCGTAAGTGCCTTAACTTTGCGGTATCTATTTATCAAACCTATTGCTGACTCATATATTGAAGGTTCAGGGGGCGCCAATATTGGCCCGCCTATCAAAAAATGACCCGGAGTAAGAGCCACTGGCTCATTAAGACCATCTGACATAGGACATAGTGGGCGCGAATTTAGGCACGCCTCTATTCTCGCGAGCACAGTCGAAAGCTCCTCAAATGTATACTTAACAGATTGAGCCTCCTTGCGAAAATGATGTTTAAAACTTTTGACAGCCGCCTCCCAGAGTCCCCCCATATGGGGCGCACCAGCTGGGATAAACCGCCATGAAAGACCCTGAACTCCAAATGTTGAACACATACGAGCCTGACTTTCCTTCAAAAAAGTGCGAAAATCCTTTTCAATCTCCCGAGAAGCACCTACGAAATTTGTGCCATTGTCAGAAAATACTGTTTGTGGACAACCTCGCCTAGCAATAAAACGATGAAAAGCAGCCAAGAAGGCATCCGACGACAAATCCGTCGTAGCTTCTAAATGGACTGCTTTGGTGGAGAAGCAAACAAAGATACAGACATAGGCTTTTGTTATTCGACAAGATCGACCGGTAAAACTTCTCAGGTCAAAGGGACCTGCGAAATCCACGCCAGTAGTGGTAAAAGGACGATTTAAAGTAGTTCGCTCTGGAGGAAGTGCCGCCATGATCTGATTCCATGTGCGTTTCCTATCCAAAATGCAACGTTTGCAGCGGTTCACTACAGTGCGAACCAACACCTTGAGCCGTGGGATCCAATATTCAACGCGTATAATCCGCAGCACCAGCTGATTCCCGCCATGAATCGAAATCATATGTACAAACTCTGACAACAAAATTGTAAACCTACTTGAATATGGTAGAATAATTGGATGTTTTTCAGTGTAGGATAAAGAGGGAGATTTCACCAAGCGACCATTCAACCTCATTACTCCATTGCTGTCCAAAAAGGGATTAAGGGACTGTAACGAACTTTTTGCGGAAATCGATTTTTTCAATAAAATACGCTGATATTCCTCAGGATAATGAACTTTTTGAGCCAAAATCGCCAATCTCAACTTCACCTTCGATATTTCATCACTTGAAATCGTTGTCGACTCAAAAGTATACTTGCCCCTATGTGCAGAATGTGTCCGATAGTAAAAACGAAACAAATATGATATCACTCTGAGAGCACGATCAAACTTAAAAAATCTATTCAACACATCTTCAAAATCTGAAAAGAATACTGCATGCGTCTTAATAGCTTTGGCCTCGACATCTGTGTCCATAGGCGAAAGATCCTTTATGGTCCAATTAGACTTAGCATTACGCAGCCACGTCGGACCATGCCACCAGAGATCACTTCCTGCCAGATCCGAAGGTGAAACTCCTCTACTAGCTAAATCTGCTGGATTATCTTCCGACCTGACATGATACCAGTTGTGTTTTCCGACATTCTCCTGAATTCTGCACACTCTATTAGCAACAAACGTTGTCCAACTACTTGGCGTTTTCCTCAACCAACAAAGCACAATAGTAGAATCGGTCCAACAATACACCTGTTTGATTGAAATACCAATTTCGCTACTCACTGCTCAGAAGCCAAAACTGCTCCACAAAGTTCCAGCCGAGGCAAAGAAATAGATTTAATAGGAGCGACTTTCGTCTTACAAGAGAGTAAGTGTGCATAAATTTGGCCAAATGCTTCAATGCGAATATAAATTGCCCCCGCGTATGCTTTTTCCGAGGCGTCGGAGAAAACAGCATCTGGACTATTTCCATTAGAGGTTCTGTTCGATGCATTAAACAACACATGCAATTTTGTGGTCTTCCTGTCAGGCTTAATCACTGGGTGATGAGGGAGGTAACACGAAAGAGAAGGTTTAGCAAAATTATCCGATACAGGCTTCATATGACCTAAAGTTAAATATTCTTCAACCACATCATCATATAATTCCTTGACATTAGGTTTACGCAATAAAGAGGACTCATTTCTCAAGAATTGTGCCATGACATTCTGTTTCAAAAAGCCTAAACTGATAGAATGAGGAAATTCCGGCTTAAAAGGTAGCGTCACTACATAACGACCGTCGGAGTCGCGCCGCGTCGTTTTCCTATAATTATCCTCCCAAATTTATCCATCGGTGAAACAATTTTCCTTTTAGGAGTTTCTTCAAGTTCCCAGAAGCGAAGAAGATTTCTATTTAAATTGTCTTTCAGAGACGCTTCTATTGTGGTCGAATAAGTCTGAACGCGTGATTCTTGAACAGATCTTGCAACAATCCATCCGAATACGGTCCGTTGCGCCACCAAAGATCCGAAAATATCACGATTAATTTCGCCTAAAAGAATCTGTGGATACAAATCAGCGCCTAAAAGTACATCAACAGGCCGAGCTTGGTAAAAACGAGGGTCTGCTAGCTGTAAATTCGAAAAACTATTACGATAACTAGAGCCTACAAAGAACGAAGGCAGATGGCCTGATATATTAGGTAGTACCAGGGCCATGGTTTCCAATAGGATAGATGAATCTAAAGGAGAACCAATTTTCAAACTACAAACTTTTCTAGTAGTGGCAGAAAGAGTTTGATTAATTCCTGAAACTCTGACATTCGTAGAATGTGCAAATAGTTTCAAGCGATTCTGTAAATGCTCAGAGATGAAAGATGACTCTGAAGCGGGGTCAATCAAGGCTCGAGCTGGGTAAGTCATACCATTGTGAACAATATTCACCATAGCTGTTCCCAGAAGCACTTTTCGGTTCTGAGAGACATGAAATACCTGTCGAGTAGGATTACTGCTCGAAGATATGCCACTCGATGTAGAAGGTAGGGAGTAATCTACTTGAGCATTCTGGGTCAAATTGCCAGACGTGGTAGCAAAATTATCCCTAGGCGCAACTTCCGAGGTAGCATTATCTCGATGTAAAAAAGTATGATGCCTTTTATTGCAAATACTGCAATTAAAAGCACTTTTGCAACTCTTTACTTCATGTTCACGTGATAAGCAATTCACACAACAATGAAATTTTTTCACCGTTGAAAATCTTTCCGAAATTGAAGAATTCTTGAACCGCTTACATCCTCTCAAGAGGTGTCCTGAATTCCGACATAAAACACAAGACGTAGAAGCAGAAGTAGAATTTACAACATGAGCCCTGACCCTGTAACCTGTATTCTTTTCAGATTGCTGCGAACTTTTAAAATCATGAACACACTCCAAAGTCTGAATCCTTTCCGTCAGAAATTCATCGAAACTTTTCTACGAGGACAAAACCGATTTATTACGAACACTTTGTTCCCATAAACTAACGGTAGAAGTGGGTAAGCGTTGAATCGAAAGGAAAATTAAAATAGGATCCCAATTGTCTGTTGAAACTTTGTAAATAGAAAGCGATGTGAGATAATTATTAATACCGCGCTGCAAAGTTTTTAAACCGGCACTAGATTCCTTATCAACGGAGGGAAGGTTAAATAATAATTTCAATTGGTTATTAACCAACACGAGGATTTTCATATGCCTCCTTAAGGTTTCGCCAAGCAACATCAAACCCCTCGTTACTTAACGGGCACTTAGACACGATTTCATTCGCTTCACCGGCGGTTTTACGTATTAAATAGCAACGACGTTCTATATTACTAAGACGCGAACTATTTATATATATGGCTGTAAATAAATCTCTAAATGCAGGCCATGATATATAATCTCCTTCAAATGTTTTTACATCACAAGGAGGTAGTGTTAAATTATGTTCTGAGTTGTGTGAGTGTTTAACAGAAGATTCATTTATTTTTGGCGTATTAACTTCTAAATATTGAGACTTTTCATTAATCAAGGCTAAACAAATAAGGTAAGCCATATAAGTACTCTGATATTTAGAAGCAGCCACATTTACATCTTCAGAGTTCACTTTTGTATTATCGTCAACATAGTCGACCCACCCTTCATATGCATCCTTAACTTTTTCCCATAAATTCTTTAATTCGTCACGTCGAATTTGTAGCGTAAAAATCGTATGGAAATCCTCATGACAGTCATTAAAATTCGCTGCGAATTTAATGAGGGAATCCGATACGCGCGTAAATTTATTTAAATATTTATTCGCCATGATTTAGTTTTGAATATATAAATTAATCGCAAATTTATGGGAGAAAATTAATGCACACACGATATAAAAGTCAAAGTGACCAACGGTAGGGTGTATACCAAATAAAGTAAAGAGAACAAGATGAACAAATAAACAACTTTGTAATTAGTATAAATTAAAGCAAAAAGAAACTCACACTTGTTGTTGCACTCAGTTATAATAATATATAAGTTATAATAAATATTATTTAATTTAATTGTAATAATTTAACACTCAGTAATTTACGATATAAAGTGCAAATATTTTATAAAAAAAAATTATTTTTATTTGCAATTCCGTCCGTCCACGTAAATAAAACCACAGAAGATTTTTTTCGTATCGACCGAAAATTAATTAAAACAAACGTCAAAAATAATGGTTAATTATTTCTACTAATGAGGGATGAAACGCGATCAATCACAAAAACAATTTATGTATATAATTATATATGTATATACAAGTGTATAATATGTATGTATGTATTTTAATTCTTTATTACCTTACACACTTTTTCTTTTTTCACTTTAACACAATTAAAATAAGAACTTATTTTACGCACCTTGAATTTAAATGTTCGATATTTTCCAAATAAACGAAGAATATTTTGGTGGTTTGGATGAATTCTCAACGATGAAATTCCTTGATGCAAGTGAGAAAAAGAAAATACGATGAGTTAATTTCTTACAAAAATTTCCAAGAAATCCGGTTTGCGTGTGTGGTATAAAATTTATGAAATAAAATAAAAACACAGTATTTTAATTAAAATTTGCGATGGGTTCCTTTATTTTTTCAATTATTTGTTACCTTGAATAGCTAGAAGTGTTTCCGAGAAAGTTCACAAAGCAAGTGCTATAACTAGTAAAAATTGAAGATGGCGAAGACAATGTTTAACCTACCTGTTAGCGGTTTACTCGTTGGAATCCAAGAAAATATTCCAGCCAAACAATGTTGATAATAAGGAATAATATTTGGATCCCAACAGAGAATTCCAATAAAATACATAGACGGAAAATTAATAAGTTAATAATATAAACAAAGATATCAAACGTAAAATTCAGCTTAAACACTAACATTGCACACAAAAACAAACAAAAAGAAAATAAAAAAAAAAAAAAAATTCTTAAGTACACACACCAGAATTAAACAACCCAAAATAAAGGACAAAATCAAACTGCAGCAAAAAGAAAAGATTCACAAAAAATTAGGGCAATCCATTTATACAACACTTTTAATAAAGGACACACCGACACAAACTCACATATGGACAGATAAAAAAATTCCCACGCTCACGTACCGACGGACATGTATTGCCAAGGTCACATATGAACAGACACAAATTCCCACGCTCACATACCGACGGACATATATTCCCACGGTCACATATGGACAGACACAAATTTCGAAGGTCACATATGGACAGACAAAAATTCCCACGCTCACACACCGACGGACTGATATTCCCACGGTCACATAGGGACAGACACAAATTCCCACGGTCTCATACGGACAGACAAAATTTCACACGCCTACATTATAAGAAAAAACAATAACAATTTGAACACCCTTATCAAACCACTTGAACAATTTGGCCACTTAAAATTTTGTACTGAAATTTGAGAATTTTTAAGTGTAATTGCCCAAATTTGTATTGAAATTTGAGAATTTTTAAGTATTTTAATTGCCGTGGCTCATACATTCCTATACTACTAATATTTTGCTATTGAAAAAATTACCTTGGAGCACGGATGGAAAACGTGACACAATTGTACTTTTTTTTGTACAATTACGTATTTTTTGGTATCGTGGTACCACCTCGAGTAATTTGGTACAATTTAAATATCTGTACCAAAGACTATAGGTTTACGCCTAAGTAGTTCTTAAAAACGTTTTCTGCTTGAAAAGTTTTCTAATATCTCAGATAATCAGTTAATAAACATAACATATTGACCCTATAAAATTTCCTTGGAGTAGTATCCCTACATTACTACTACTACAGCATATTGGAGTAGTATCCCTACAAAACTACCTTGGAGTAGTATCCCTACACTACTACTACTACAGCACATTGGAGTAGTATCCCTATAAAATTACCTTGGAGTAGTATCCCTACATTTCTACTACTGCAGCACATTGGAGTAGTATCCCTATAAAATGACCTTGGAGTAGTATCCCTACATTACTACTACTACTACAACACATTGGAGTAGTAGCCCTATAAACACATGGGAGTAGTATCCCTACATTACTACTACTACAGCACATTGGAGTAGTATCCCTATAAAATTACCTTGGAGTAGTATCCCTACATTACTGCTACTACAACACATTGGAGTAGTATCCCTATAAAATTACATTGGAGTAGTATCCCTGCATTACTACTACTGTAATGCCACATGAGAGAGGTCATTTTCTAGTTTACGGAGAATAAAAACGTGGTTAAGATCAACAATAAACGAAGACAGGCTGAATGGATTAGCAATGATGCACGTTCATCAATATATTGAAATTGACCCAAATGAAATAGGTACTCCATAAATTTGCTGCACTTGGTAACCATAGATTATTTATATAATACACTCACTTAAAATTATTTCTATTTGTGACTGCAACAATAAAATTTTTAAATATAACCAGGGTTATTGTTTCCAAAATTTTCTTTTTCCAATTTTTTGTAACTTGACGGAACCATGGTGTAATAAACATAAGAAATGCAGAGCAATTCAAACAGCGATATATTTTGCCGTGGGGATGAAAAAGCAAATATAGGTATAGCTTTGTTATCAGGATTGATAGGTCCTTCAAAATATGGAGAAATAATCTTTGTAACATTTTACATTCGTCAAAAGAGTGAAGGTTAATGCTAGTTCCTCGATCCCGACTCTTTTGAAGGATGACCAATTATTCACTGACCCGGTTGACAAAGCTAACCTTTTAGCTGATATATTCGCAAGTAATTCGCACTTGCCGGAAAGCAATCAACCACTGCCGGCTCTTGAAAATGTATCCACAACTATGCCAAAGATGCGTTTTCGGGTCCGGGCGGTTAAAAGGGTCTTATCGGATCTCAATATAAACAAGTCTTCTGGGCCGAATGGAATTCCAGCACTGGTCTTAAAGCAGTGCTTTTCGACGTTAGCTCGTCCTCTGGCAACCCTTTTCAGCACTATTTACCATACAGGCGAATTCCCCTCGTGCTGAAAGGTTGCGAATGTAACGCCAATCCCTAAAAAGGGAGAGGCCAACAACCCCCAAAACTACCGCCCAATCGCTGTTTGTTCTGCGCTTTCCAAGGTGATGGAAAGCATGGTGAATTTCCACCTAGTGAAATATCTAGAGTCTAATAGCTTACTTAACGACCGCCAATATGGCTTCCGTAGGGGCCGCTCTACGGGCGACCTATTGGCTTTCCTTTCGGAAAAGTGGTGCCAATCTATCCACCACTTCGGCGAGAGTAAGGTAGTGGCTCTGGATATTTCTAAAGCATTCAACAGAGTGTGGCACGGAGCACTTTTGTCGAAACTTATGGCTTTTGGTGTGGGTGACGTCTTCTCTCGATTTATATCGAGCTTTCTCACAAATCGTGCTATAAGAGTTGTTATAGACGGGATTTCATCAGACGAGTATAAGATCAACTCTGGGGTACCGCAAGGCTCTGTTCTTTCTCCTACACTATTTCTTATATTTCTAAATGACCTTCTATGTCAGACTTTAACCAATATCTACTCTTTTGCAGATGATAGCAGCCTTTGTCATTCATATGCCTTCAATAATAGACCGAAATCGTCAGACATCGGGGCGATGAGGCACAATATGAATGTTGCGCTAACCGGTGACCTCAATAGGATTGTCGAATGGGGTCATCGAAACAGGGTAAACTTCAATGCCCGTAAGACTCAATGCTGCTTGCTAACACACCTACGCAAGCCCGATCACGCTGCTTCATCTGTAAACATGGGTGGTATAGATATTGAGGAATCAGAAGCTCTTGATGTTCTTGGCATGAAAATCCAGTGTGACGTTCGCTGGACTGAACACATTTTTCATGTTTCAAAAGAAGCATTCAAGTGCCTCGGCTTTCTAAGGCGGTGTAAGACATACTTCACCCCATCTGATCTCCTTACTATTTATACCACTTACATCCGACCAAAGATGGAATACAACTCTCATGTATGGGCCGGAGCTTCAAAGTCTATTTTGAAGTTACTCGACCGCGCACAGGAGAGAGCGAAGAAGCTCATCGGTGACAGTAGGGTAGCCACCTCTATTGACTCACTTGAGCATCGAAGCAATGTGTGGTGTGTTTCACTGTTTTATCGTTACTATAACGGGTTTTGTTCCACCGAAGTCAGGGATCTCTTTCCCGAAACGCGCACTTTTCTACGCTCAACACGCTCTACAGTGCGATCACATCCATATGTGGTGGATTTATCAGTGCACCGCACTACGCATTATAGGGAAAATTTATTCTTTGCCCGTACTGCCCGTATGTGGAATAAACTCCCTGCGGAAGTCTTTCCTGCCGTATATAGCATGGATAAATTCAAATCGAATGTCCATAGACACTACTCCCTTTATCCTCCTTCCCACAACCAATTTTCCTAGTTCCAGCACAATGTACGCATAAGTAGGGGTCATCCCCTGAGTGCCGGTCCTAATAAAAAAAAAAAAAAATTACGTGGTTTTGTTGTATGCAAAATTCTAACAAATTTCATTTTTCAGGGGTAGGGTTAGTTCTTGTAAGGAAAACTTTTTTCCCCTTGGTCCGATTTTTCCTATTTTCAAACTTAAATAGCATGTGTCCAAAACACATATTTATGCCTAGCTTCATCAATTTAGGGACACCCAATAACATTTTAAAGCAATATAAAAAATATATAAAAAGTTAATGTAAGGCTAGTTCTTTGTTAATTTTTTCAACTTTTGACAGTGGTACTAGTCATTAAGAATAACAACTACTTAACCAATGCTTTTAATAATATGACAATTTTTTATATTAATTTTGAAATTAGTACAAAACTCCCCAAACTTGATGTGTATTATTCCAAAGAGAAAACTCTTTGCTCTGCTGAGATCAAAAGCTTTTAGTTATTTATATCCATTCAGTAAAATGTTCAACATAGCTAACAATCAATTACTGCAATACATGAGTAACCTCATCTTGTTAAACATCGAATATTACTGTTCATGTAAACATACCATTCGACTTTTCTTCGTACAGCCACTAAGAACATGTAGCCAGATTTTGCCTTTAAGTTTGGGTATAATTTTCAACTTTCTAACACTATTTACAATCCCTTTACTTGTACTTATATAAGTAAAGCTAAGCGCATTTAAAACTATGTATTCTAGATGTTATTGGGAACAAAAGCAATTATACTCATTTAATTATGGTTTCGTATTACAGGTCTGGCTGCATCATGTGATACACTATTGTCAGCTGAAATGTCTGTGTCACGTTTTGATCCGATTATAATAAGTAATGGCCAAATCCATAGCGGTACTCTAACAGGAAGAAGAGATGAGCAAAATATGGCTAACAATAATAAGGAAGAGAAAAACATGAAAAATAGGACGGAAGCTGCCGAACATTTGGATCAATATAATAATTATCAGCGTAATGGAATATTCCATCAACTACATGCTGTAAACATTACTAACAAAATAAACAATTCTGAAGTTTCTAGAAACGAGACGGACACGATAATGACAACTGAAAAAAACACAGCAGTACATAAACCAGCTATAAATGAAATGCATACGAAAATACCTTCGTCAGCAGAGAGTGCTGCATCGCATACATCTATATTAACTTCAAAATTATATAAAAAAATTAAAATAAACGGCAGAAGCAGTTCTGCTTCAATAACGAACAATGAAATCATTTACAAATTCTATGTACCTCGACACATCGGAGTAGCTGTTGCACGCATCTCATTTAACCATGTGTGTTCACAATGTCCGGACGTCGGCTTTCACATTCAGGCGAATGCACTTCCCAGTGTCGATATAGAGGTTGATAGCAGTCTTGAAAGTAATTATGTTCACAGTACTATCGTTAAACCAAATCAAACAGAAGATATCCCCATTGAGTTTTATGTACAACCCATGACTTGGCACTATGCTCTGCTTAAGTTTGTCAGCGAAAATGTTCCAATGGTGAATTACATTGTAGATCATGTACAGACAGTCGCCAAAACAGCAGAACAAGAGTGGTTGAGAAGCTCAAATAGCTTTCAAAGAAAAAAGCGTCAAGAAGATTCTTTTGCCACAGAATCTGCGGAAGAAGAAAATACTATAAACGAATGGGAGAAGTTGCCATTTACACTACAAATTGACTACCATGGACAATCAGCCGACGATCAGAACAGTGTGTCTCAAAATGAATGCACTGAAAGTACTTGTGAAAATTATGAAAACTCTACCATTGCTAATAACACTAAAAAGCACACGAAATCAGAAAATGCTTGGAATCCAAAACAGTTTCGAGGTATGGAGTTCTATGAAGTCTTAAGACAAACGTATCGTGAGTTTTTTATGTTCGATTATGATTTGGTGCCAGATGAAAATGGCACAGTACCAACTACCTTAAACCTAACAACTGGTAAGGTAGCAGGATTCTCATTTAACATAGGGGAAGTATATGATATTGGAGGTACCCTGTCTTTTGCGGTATCGATGAAAAATGGCAATAAAGAGGCTGCGAAATCAATACCTTCTATCCCCTGCACGAATGAACGTAGTGGAATTTTAGCGGAAAAACTTATTGGCGATCCTGATATTGGTTCCACCAATAACAATGTCGGAAAATCGAAGAGTAACAATTTGTCCCGTACTAACCAAACAATAATTGTTTGTATGCATCTTGGAGAGCCCGGTGAACCCACATGGCCTGATAAATGTCGGTATGGACAACGTTTATTACCGGCATCGAGTATAGTGAATAGCACTGACTCAGACACAAACACAGGTTTAATACATGTGCCTTTTCCAGATAGTGGCCAATGGTATGTTACCATGGGCCTTTATTGCCATGGTGCAGAAACAACATCTCGCGCTACAATTATTGATAGCGTTAAGGATTTCGTTAGAAAGTATGCTTATATGCTCGAAGACATGCGCTACAATTGTGCTTGTACATCAAAGTTTTTGCGATATCGGGATTGTCTCAATGATGCCGATTGTCTTTTTGCTATGAACGAAACTGAAACTTTGAAGATCAAAGAGTGTCTTATGGACTCAAAGTGTACTTCAAAACATCTGGAGATGGCACAGAAATTCGAAGTTCACCAAAAATTCGCAACTGAACAGCACTTTGCATTATATAACTGTACTGCATCAGTAGTATTCACGATATCTTCAAGCCCTTGTGTAGCTGGAAGATGCGGACGTTATGGTCGCTGTTATCACTATATGTCTGGAGGATTCGTTTTTTCAACATGTGTTTGTATGAAAGGCTATCGAGGCTGGGACTGCACTGACGACTCACAAGTTCCCTCCAGTATATCCATCCTTATCGCCTTACTTCTCCTTACACTCAGCAATCTTTTATTTTTCCCGAGTATTTATATAGCTATTCGCAGAAAATATTACACCGAGGCCGTAATATATTTCTTTGCGATGTTCTTTTCAATATTCTACCACGCTTGTGACTCTGGAGAGGATGAATATAGCTTTTGTTTATTCAAAATTGGTGTCTTGCAATTCTGTGATTTCTACTGCGGACTGTTGGCCATTTGGGTCACATTGGTCGCAATGTCTCATATTCGACAACAATTTGTGTCACTTCTTCATATGTTTGGGGCTATTCTACTAGCTTTTGGTACAGAACTCAACAAGCAAAGCCTTTGGGTTTTTCTAGCACCGGCGCTTACTGGTGTTTGCCTAATATCAGCCAGCTGGGGAATGCGTTGTTATAGGTCTCGCAAATGGTTTCCAGCTCGTAAATATTTAACCGTCTATATGCCTCTAGGCATCGTTCTCGTTATGGTGGGCCTTGTTTGCTACGCGTTTCTTCAAACAAAACAAAACTACCACATTGTACATTCGATCTGGCATATGGTCATGGCATTAAGTATCTTATGTCTCTTGCCTTCAAGTCAATGGTTTATACCGAAATGCTAGCATTCTCCTTGCACCTGTGAAACCTTGCTTACAAAACAACCGATTTATATTTAGTTAACAAAAGCAAATTTATTCAAAACAATGTCATACATTACAACTATTTTTGATAAACTCTTAACAAACTCAGACGGTCACTGTATGCATGGATGACATCATAGAAGCTGTAATACATACTCCTAAAAACGCATGTATGTATGTATGTATATACATACATACATACATAATTAAATACTTATATATATTAACAAATTTGTATATCTACAACTGATTTTAACTCGAGAAAATAAACAAATATAATATTATAGTACGCATGTATAATCTTTTTTACAATAATAGTACGTTTCTATATACTACGTGATTTTGGCAATATCATTTCATTCGCCCAAATTATGTAATTTGCGACATATTTATCTTACATATATTTCATATGAGTAAATTATCTTAAATGATTTGACTTGCTCCAAACTATTTCGAATTTTGTCTGTGCAACACTGCGCGGCTTCTATTCTTTCAAAAGTAACCTTGGGGCATTCACTATTGGTGACTCACAAATCTGAAAAATTTACATTTCAGTACGAACAATGCTAATTATATTTCTTGAATGCAATTTACTAAATAGTCGCAAAGCCGCTCTAAGTCAGTCAACATCAAGCGTCGTTGATGTTAACTGACTGATATCTCATATAACTGTATAGGCTTGCGGTTCTTCTGAGGAATTTTCCATGGTCAACTACGTTGCTACTTTTTATGTGAAGGTGACATAAGTCGTGTATAATCAGTCATAGTAATGGATAAAATATGAGTTAAAAACATCGGTGGCATGTGACGTCAGTCACCACCGCAACTGTGCAATTTTATTTTAACAAAAATAATAATTTACAAAAAAACTCAATTTTAATTTGCATTTTCATAGGTTTTTTCTTATATAGCTTTTTCAAGCTATTTAACAAATCTTCTGCTTTTATTATATTAAACGTCAAATTGTTTTCTAAAAATCGCACAAAATTCGTTTCAATATAATGGAAACACTTCGACATTAGTTCCTCAAATCAACTTAATTTGCTCAGAGTGCAAACTTAGTACAAGTAACATATCCTATTAATATTATAAAGCCGAATGTTTGTGAGTGTGGATCTTTTACGCAAAAACTACATGGATTTTGATGAAACTTTACAATAATTTAGCTTATACATCAGAATAACACAAAGGCTATAATTTATAAAGATACTAGCTGACCTGGCAAACGTTGTTTTGCCATGTAAATAATTTCTACAGAATTTCTAGTGTAGAAAAATAATAACTAACTTATTGGAAGTGTATAAGGATGTGGAATATGAGTGGAAAAGGCATGGAGCGCTGTGAACGATGAGGGAATGTTGATTAAAAATAACAAAACACCAAACATTAATTTTTATAATATATTAAAAGTAATAATTATTTATATCATTAATTCATTACATAATATTAATCTCTTAATGCTACGTGAGCAATATTTTTTGTTAGCCCGTCTTTAGCTAATATAAACAAACTTGATGGTTTACCCACTCGAGAGCATGGAGCTCTTATAACTAAACACAAAAATAAATTTTCCCAATTGTAATAAAAATCTAACTTACACCGAATTCGTTTTTCATCATCCCCAACAATATTTTCGTTATAAATAAGAAAGAATAATTTTTGATTTTATAATAAACGTAAAAAATAATTTATACTTACAACTCAATAGCCGTTGTTTGCGGGAACTCGTGACACGTGTTGAGTATTCTAGAGGTTATGTAAATTACTTAATTAACTGATCGTGTGAATTACACTCAAAATTAATAATTTGATTAGTTATTAATAATTCATTATATTCAATAATATTAGTTATTAATAAATAAATAATAAAGTTATTCGAGAATATATTTCCTATGAGAGTTACACTGAGATAGCGAAAATGTTTAACTACTACGCTTGACGCATAAACACTAATAATAGCCGAAAATTGTAGAGAAAGAGAGAAGGCTTATTGTTTGAGAGAAATAGGAGTCCATCTTCGTTGTCATACCTACTCCGTGCTGTTTACTGGGTGAGAAGTGACACCGGTAGACTCATGGAGGGGATAACTTACCAAGTGATAATAATTGATGTTATCGAGCGGGATAAAAAATGATAAAATAGTGAAAATGACAATTAAAAGCAGGGGTTGGTGATAGAAAAATGCAAACTGAGGGTGCTATGTATTTTTTAATGCTAAATAATAAAAAAATAAAATTTTATCAAAAAAATGAAAAAAAGTTTTTGGGGTCAACACCTTATCACTTAGAGGTTTGCAAAATAGATAGTAGCCGATTCTCAGACTTACTGAATATGCATAAAAAATTTCACAAGAATCGTTCAAGCCGTTTCGGATTAGTATGGGAACGAACATTGTGACACGAGAATTTTATATATTAGATTGTGTAAATTGTCCAAACTATAACGATAAGTGTCAAGTAAGTAGGAAAAAATTCTAAAATCGGCGACATGTTTTGACGTACGCCGCAAATATCGTTGAAGTTACACACGGGTTTCCAAAGCACAAAATCTGCACATTTATGCTGAATGTAAAAAATCGTTTAATTTAGTTTATAGGAGTAAATTGCAATAGCTACCTATAACTTTTGTATTACCACCAAATAAATACTAATAAAATAATATATTTGAATGTGAATGTGAACACGTAATTGGCTAATGGCTATACGCATACATATTTCCAGCTAGAGGCAATATATCTCCCAACACATGGCCTACTTTTATACGCGGGTGAATCCGCGGGGCGCAGTTCTAGTGATTATATATAATAAAAGGTTAACATTGCGTCATAAGAATTTTAACATAATTCTACTCATAGATCTCTAATGTATGTAACTCATTTTGTTTCATCTCAGATCAGAAATTTTTCGTGTATTCATGTAGATACCACTTTTTAATTTTTACTAGCTAAAAATATATTAAATGTGTGAACAGGACTTATAATTTTGAAGTAAAATATTCAACCACTGGCTGGTTATCACCAACTAGCAGCATATATAGAATTATGAATATATTAAAGTGTCGTTGAAAAATTTATTTTAGGCTTTCTAAAGGTTCCGGACGATTTTTAGAGATATTTTATATAAAGCTGCGTATGACAACTCTAACACGTGTCCATTTGAGTTCAAAGATAAAAAATTATGGAATCCACAATATTTACATACAAATGCTATAAAAATCAAAGTTTTTTCATTGATTCACTTTGAAATCCCTGAGCCTTTTATTATTTATTATATACTAGAACTGCTCCCGGCGATTTCACCCGTGTAAGTCAACATCCCATGGGAATATCGAATTAAAAGTAGGCTATGTGTTGAGAGATATATTGTCTCTAGCTGGAAATACGTATGTGTATAGCCATTAACCAATTACGATTTAACAATATTTATTCGGTGTTAATACAAAAGTTATAGGTAGCTATTGCAATATACTCCTTTAAACTATATTAAAAGATTCATAAGATAATTATTCGAAATTTGTTTTTAAACCTCAGAAAGACATGATAAATATTCCACGGCACAAACGAAAGTCAACATCAGTTTTATTCAACTTACATAGCAGAGCAGAACAGCTGTTTTCGAAGCCGCAACACATTCATCATCAGTGCTCTTGTGTATTGTGTTTATCACCACTTATTAGCTGGCTTTGTTGAATGTGATAACAGTTCCTATTTACACACATTTTATTGTGAAAAAGAATCCGGGAACTGTATCAACCTGATCAATTTAATAGAGCAATATAAATGTTCGAGGGTCGTGAGTTCGAGCCCGCGCTGTGTCATGAAATATTGTGTTGAATTCTTCTGATCAGCATTAGTGCATGGTTGTGTTAGTTGTTGCCAGCCTGTTTCAGTGATGAAGGCATAGTCACTGGTCACTGAACATAATTGACAGCGACTATCATGTACTTAAAGCAGAGTAACAGCACCCGCCTTCGTCGGCCCTGTAGCAAAAATTAGTCGGCGAAGTAACAGGTTGAAATAGCTACAAAAAAAACTGTATCTTCTCATCTTTCCTAATCTGTACCCTCAATACTATCCCCTCGCTTTCAGTTCTGGCGCAATGCATTGCATATATAGGGGTGATCCCCTGAGTGCTGGTCCCACTCCAAAAAAAAAAACAAATTTCGAACAATTAGCCCATGAATCTTAATTCAATTTAATATAGCAATATAAATGTTCGTGAAAATACTTACTATATATTAAAAGATTTTTTTCGCTCAGCATAAATGTGCAGATTCTGTGCTTTAGAAACCCGTGTGTAACTTCAATGATATTTGCGGTGCACGCGAAAACATGTTGCCGATTGTAGAATTTTTTCCTACTTACTTGACACTTATCGTTATATTTTGGACAATTTACACAATATCTTTATAAATTATAGCCTATGTGTTATTCTGATGTATAAGCTAAATTATTGTAAAGTTTCATTAAAATCCATTCAGTAGTTTTAGCGTGAAAGAGGAACAAATATCCACACATCCACACTCACAAACATTCGGCTTTATAATATTATTATAGTAGGATTAGTGGCTTTCGTGAAGGTTAAAATATAACAGTTTTAGCATACTTATTTAATAATACTTTAAGTAATACACATAACTAAGTTCATTAAGATATTAACTTAATCCATCTATCTTCTATCTATATATGTATATAAAACTCAATCCGTGTCTGTCTGTTTGTTTGTGGAATTGTTATTTATAGACGCCTTAACTAGCCAGCCGATTTTTCTGACATTTTGACAGTACATTATGGGATATCTTGGGGGTAAAATAGGCATATTTTATTTTTAATATCTCAAGTGGGTGTGGTACATAGTGGGATTTCTTCATACATCCCATGGCATTTCATATATAATGAGAGGTCGTAGAACGCTGAAATTTTGCACAGATCCTTTGGTCAACTCAGCCAAGAAATATTTTAAGTTCTATCAAAGATGACCACGCTCATGGCATCCCGCCAATATAGCCCGAAAATATTTTTCCTCCCCAAGTGTTTGTTTCTTCACCAAAAGTTACGAAACTTGGCACAAGTTATCAGTATTATGAAGTTGAAATATTTGAAAAGTTTAATGGAAATCTGCCACGACCATCGCACCCCGCCCATATAACCCGAAAATATTTGTTGGTCCCAAATACTTTTTCCTTTACCAAAACGTTATTAAACTTGGCACAAGTAATCAGTATTAAGAAGTTAAAATGTCTGGAAAGTTTCGTGGAAATCCGCCACGCACATCGTCTCCCGCCCATATAACCCGAAAATATTTTTTTGTCCCAAATTTGAGTTTCTGCTCCAAAAACTATGAAACTTTACACAAGTTGTCAGTGTTGAAAAAGATGACCATTGGGAACTCTTACAGATGCATCGTGTAGTAACTATCCAGAGCTTTATTTGCGAAAATAATGGGTTGCTCCCCATCTAATCCTAAAGAACTTTGGGATAAATTTAAGGAATATATGACTGTGGACATTTTGCTTAGAGAAAGAGTTTATATTAACAATGAAGCACTTGACTTTTCGGAAGCAATCTATAATGAAGCTTTGATATTATTGGAAGAGAAGTGTTACCTATCCAAAATAAAACACTCACTCAAGTTGGAATGATTGCTCCCATTCGATCAACAGTCGATACATCTGACAGGTATTTTCAAAGAGAAATGTAATATAATCCACAAACTTTAGAAACTTGTTTGACAGAAAATCTTTCACTGTTACAGCCGGATCAAAGAACTGCATATATGGAAATTATTCTAGCTATGGAAAATAAGTCGGGTGGACTATACGAGTATTTCTTAGATGAACCTGGATGTACAGGAAACCCATTTTTTCTATCTTTAATTTTAGCAAAAGTTCGGTCACAAGGCAATATTGCACTGGCCATGGCTTCATTGGGTATTGCAGCAACTCTTGTGGATGGCGGAAAAACTGCACACTCCTCTCTTAAATTGCCACTGAACAGGAATTTCTTAGATTATAGTATGGGTTGAACGCACAATGACAAACAAAAAATCATTGGAAACCCTTGATCGTATTCTACAGATTTCAGAAGCAATATATTATTAATTCGGGGAACACTCATTTTAATAGCCGGTGATTTTCGCCAAACAATTCCTGTGATTCCAGCTTCTAGCCCACCTGATGAACTAAACGCATGCCTAAACCCTTGGCACCATGTTAAAACTTTAAAAGTAATAACTAATATGTCTGAACAAATACAACAGGACTCATCATCTTCACGATCTTCCCAGGAATTAATGGATTTAGGCACTGGAAAAATATCAGAAAATTATTGCAGTATGATGCTAGTAGTCCGAGAGAGATAAACAGCGACAGTGGCGCAACCGGCAAGTTTAAAATATGGCGTCAGTCTGATGTCACATGTTTGTTTTTATTTTAATTTTTGTTGAAATATTTTATGTAGTACCACACATTTAAATTGGCATATAAAGGAACATATGTTTATTGCCTTTTATTTGCTTTTGACAAACATTAGAATGTAACTTAATGTAACTTGACATCACTTTTTATCGCTCTCTTCCTTTTTTCCGGTTGGATAAGGCACACGTATCTTGTGATATATTATTGATTTAATAAAAGATAATTTATAGTTATCAAAGTAATCCTGGTGTTTTTCTACAGGTTATGGGCCCAGGTACAACAGATAAAATAAATTAAAGGTTCCTATAAAGTTTTAAAGAAAATGTCAGCAGATATAAAAGCATCAATGGCTAAATTAAATGGTGAAAACTATTTCACATGGAAATTTAAAATGGAGATGCTGCTAATAAAGGAGGGCGTATGGTATGTTTTGAGTGAGGAGAAACCACTAAAGGATGCAGGTGATTGGATAAAAAATGATAATGTAGCAAGAGCAACAATATCATTATCGGTTGAGGATGACCAATTGCACCTTATAAGGCAATGCACTACAGCGGCAAAAATGTGGCAAAATTTACAGAACTACCATGAAAGGAAGACACTGAGCAACAAAGTAATCGTTATGAGGCAGATTTGCAGTATGAAACTGGACGAAGGTGATGATGTTAAAGCTCACATCGGTTTGATGCGAGATCTATTTTTAAAATTGCAAAATTTAGGCGAACAAATGTTTGACGAAAAATGGAATATTGCTATGCTTTTGAGCAGTATACCAGCCAGCTACAACAATTTAATTAGAGCATTTGAATCTCGAAATGAAAAGGAATTAACCATTGCATATGTAGAGTCAAAACTGATCGAAGAATATATTAGACGAAAAAGTGACAATCTGGACACGCAAAAGGCAATGATCGCTGTAAGTAAAAAGCTTAAATCGAACATTGAATGCTATTTCTGTCATAAAAGGGGGCATCTCAAGAAAAATTGCACCAAATATATTGCATGGAGAAGAAAACAGCCACAGCAAAATGTCAACGCAGTCACTAATAGTAATTTCTGTTTTATCGCAACAAAAAGTAACTCGTGTTTCGTAACAACAGATGGTGTTCAAAAGTGGATTGTTGATTCGGGCGCATCATGCCATATTTGCAACGATAAAAAGGCATTTATAAATTTGAATTTGAACGTGAGAAAAACAATAGTTCTTGCAAATAACGAAACATTGATATCAGATGGAGAAGACACAATAAAAATTCAATTAAAGAGGGATGAAAACGGATATAACAGCATAACACTTAAGAATGTTTTGTTCGCCCCTACAGTGAATACCAATATATTATCTGTGAAACAACTTACTAATAGAGGATGCAAAATTGAGTTTTACAACGACAGATGTCTAGCATATAAAGATGGCAACACGGTATTTAGTGCTAAGAGTGAATCAGGTTTATATATTCGCAAAGTCAATGAGCGCTTGAATGTTTCGAAAGTATGCGGCAGTAATTGCATACACTATTGGCATAAAGTTTTGGGCCATCGGCAAACAGACGCTATTAGAACAATGAACTCAAAAGGACTAGCAGCCGATCTGAAAATAGAGTCGTGTGGGAATACTGACGATTGTGAAATTTGTTCATATGGCAAATCATCTCGATTACCATTTCCAAATAAAACTGGCGTAAGCACAGAAAAACCATTTGAGCTGATTCACACAGATTTATGTGGACCAATGGAGACGTATACACCTAGTGGCAACAAGTATATACTAACTTTTATTGACGACTACAGTCGATACTGCCATATTTACTTAATTAAAAACAAATTTAAGGTGGGTGAAAAACTAAAAGCTTTTATTGCGTTAACAATCAACAGGTTTGTTGTAAAACCCAAAATAATCAGGTCAGATCGAGGAAAAGAGTACGTAAATAAGGACATGTCAACATTTTTAGAACATGAAGGTATTCAAATTCAGTATACAGTTGGATACTGCCCAGAACAGAACGGTGTTGCCGAACGGAAAAATCGTTCAATTATCGAAATGGTAAGATGCATGCTCGCGGAATCCAAGTTACCTAAGAAGCTTTGGGGTGAAGCTGTATGTACCGCAAACTACCTACAGAACAGAGTTATAACCCGCACCACAGGCGTTACGCCATATGAAAGAATTTTTGGCAAGGTCCCAAGTCTAAAGAATTTGCACATATTTGGTGAGTCAGGTTTCGTCTACATACCTAAAATTAAAAGGCAAAAATTATGCGGTAAGTCCATAAAGATGACATTCGTAGGATATGATCAAAATTCTAAAGCGTACCGTATGCTTGACAAGGATCTAAAAATACACATATCTAGAGACGTTAAGTTCACTAACAAGATACATGATGTAAAGGCGACAGAATCCGCAGAATGCAATAACGAAAATAACATAACGTTTAAAAAACAAGAAAAGGGGAAGGAATGGAATGAAATTGATAACTATGTTGAAAATAACAATAATGATCCTAATAACAGTTTATATATCGATGACGAAACAGGTTTTAGAGGTTTTGAAGAAACTATTGATATTAATGAAGAATATGACCCAGCCTTAAGAAGATCACATCGCACAACAAAGGGAAATATGCCACAAAGATATTTAAATTTAACAACAGACGACGGTCCTTCAACCTACGAAGAAGCGGTAACGTGCGCTCAACGTGAAAAATGGATTGAGGCAATGAATGCGGAAATGGAATCCATGAAGGCCAACAACTCGTGGGACTTAGTAGATAGACCAAAAGATGGCAACGTAATTGACTGCAAATGGATATTCAAGAAAAAACAATGCGATGGCGAAGTAAAATACAAAGCAAGGCTTGTTGCAAAAGGTTTTTTGCAACAATATGGCATCGATTATCAAGACGTTTTTGCACCGGTTGTCTCGCATACAACTTTAAGGACACTTTTTGCAGTAAGTAGTAAAAGAAATCTACAAATACACCATATTGACTGCAAAACTGCAGTGAGTTAAAGGAGGAAATTTTTATGAAACAACCAAAGGGGTTTATAACCAAAAATTGCCAAAACAAGGTATGTCTGCTAAAAAGGTCTGTGTATGGACTAAAGCAGTCTGCCAGATCATGGAATCAAAACATTCACAATGTTTTAATAAAATCACATTTCCAGCAAAGCAAAATGGATCCTTGTTTATATACACGTTTAAAAGGGCTGGAAACGGCATTCGTACTAATCTACGTAGACGATATACTGATTAGTTCAAAGCGTGAAGCAACAATTATTGAAATAAAAAACATATTTAAAATGTCATTTGAAATATCCGACTTAGGTCCAATTAAAAATTATCTTGGTCTTCAAGTATATCGCTCAAAAGAAGGGTTTTATTCAATCTCACAGTCAGAATACATTTAAAAAATAGTTAAGGAAAATGGTCTTCAAGATTCCAAACCATCATCAGTCCCTATAATGGTATCATACGGAAAGACAGGTGCAGAACAAAATGCATTGACCAACAACAAAAACTATCAAAAACTTATAGGTAGTTTGTTATACGTAACATTGAATTCAAGACCAGATGTAGCAGCAGCCGTTAACATTTTAAGTCAAAAAACTAGCAACCCTAACGAAGAAGACTGGACAGAGTTGAAAAGAGTTGTTAGATATCTGAAGGGGACAACCAATTTGAGATTGTTTTTCACACCTGATAGTGATGATGACCTACTGGGATATTCCGATGCTAATTGGGGCGAAGACAGAATCAACAGAAAATCAAATAGTGGTTATTTATTTAAAATTTATGGAGCTGTCGTATCATGGTCTTGTCGCAAACAAACGTGTGTGTCACTGTCATCTACTGAAGCTGAATTTGTCGCGCTTGCTGAGGCAACAAAGGAGGCGTTGTGGCTTAAGGAGCTTTTAACTGACTTTGGGGAGAAAATCAACCATCCGGTTACCATAAATGAAGATAACCAAAGCTGCATAAAGATCGTGGAAGGGCTCAAATTAAACAACCGAACAAAACACATCGACATCAAATACCATTTTGTAAAAGATTACGTTTCGAAAGGAGTCATTAAATGCCAGTATTGTCCCACCGAAGAAATGCAAGCAGATTTGTTGACGAAGCCGCTCCCGCCGAAAAGAATTAAGGGCTTAAGGTCAGCACTAAAGATTATGGACAATTTAGAATGAGAAGGGGTGTTGAAATATTTTATGTAGTACCACACATTTAAATTGTCATATAAAGGAACATATGTTTATTGCCTTTTATTTGCTTTTGACAAACATTAGAATGTAACTTGACATCACTTTTTATCGCTCTCTTCCTTTTTTCCGGTTGGATAAGGCACACGTATCTTGTGATATATTATTGATTTAATAAAAGATAATTTATAGTTATCAAAGTAATCCTGGTGTTTTTCTACAATTTTAATGTTTATTTTTTAATTTGGTTACAATGGCCAGTGATAAAATAAAATGTGTATTTTGTAAAGGACATGAAGATAACATGATACTTCTCGTGAGTGATAAATTAAAAATATGCCAGCAAGTTTTAAGTTTACGTGTGAAATATAAGTTAAAGTACAGTGACAGAGCTGCCCACACAAATAAATAAAACAGATGGATATCATAGACAGTGTTATAGTAGTTTTATAGCTTTGATGGCAAAATACCGTGATTCATCATCAGAAACAGATTACGCCAGTAACTCCGCTTCACTCACTTTGCCATCGAGTACTCCAGTAGATATTAGTGAAACTATTCCAAGAAACGTAACTCAAAGCTGTGACGACCAAAAGTCGCCGATATCGTTTTTGGCGCGCAATAGATATATGGTACCCGTATATTTTGAATTAGAAGAAAATTTTATTTTTAATTACCTAATTAACGAAACTTTCCCACTGTGCTGATAAACTTGCAAACTAGCTTATATTTAAAATACTTACTTACGTACCTACATACATGCCTATCAGTGTTGTCAGATAATTTTTTTTCTTCCCCCCAAAAAAAATTTGGAAACCCCCTAGATTCTACACGTTTTCTTAAAAAACCCCCTAAAGCAGAAAAGTTTAAGTAGTAATTTGGTTTCATCATTCTTATCTCTATTAAATTTGAATTGAGGTACTATCATTCTTACGCGAAAAGCACGAAAACACCCAAATTTTTATTTTATTTTTTTATAAAAACCCCTCAAAAAAATATATCTGCAATCTTTCTTTCTTTTGTAAGAGACGACTTGAGGAAGTTTGTTACGGGTACATGTACATCTTTTGTTTGGAATGCAAATCCAATATGTTTTTCGTATTTTGGTGTGCAATAAGGTCTCCTGTTAGCCACCATAATGCTTTTACAATATTTGCATAAAGCTTTGTAGTTGTCTCCATGGACAGGGGCTAACCAATCTGAAATTTAATTTTGCATTTATTGTGTTTAAAATTTTATTTAAAAATACAATACCTTTAAACTGCTGATCTGCTTCCCACTCCTTTTTATATATTTGTTTATATATGTTATCCTTTTTTGGCATATTGATAATAAATTGTAAAGATGAATAACTTTTTAAAATGTATATTTTGCAGTTCAAGGAAAACCAACAAAATTGATTTAACGAGAAAAATGTTTTAATGTTTGTATTTGCGTGATTACTTTCAAAATCGTCATTTCGATACAATATCTTCGACATGCTCAGTTGTTAAATTATGTACTATTATGTACCAAACTATAAATTCGAAAATCCCCTAAAAATACCCTAAATAAAATTTTCTTACCCCCAAATTTCCCCCTAAAGAATATTAACCCCTAAATAGAAAAAACCTTAAATCTAGGGGGAAACCCCCTAATCTGACAACACTGATTTGTTTTACATACTGCTTGTGCATAAACATACATACATGCATGGGTTAGTTGTTACTGCGATCTGCTTTGCTCTTCATCGCACAGCCGTGATCATATAGTTGGCATGTCGGTGTTTACCTACTCATGTAGGTCGTTATGTATACATACTGGTTGTGGTTTATTTGTAATATTTAAGCTGGTTGTCAACGAAGTATAGTGGCGATGAATTGCTTATATATCAATTTAACATACGCGATATGATTTCAAGAATTGTTCGTAGTCATTACGATTGCTTATACATTATTCTTATACATATATGTATGTAAGAACTGTACATTATGATAGAATGTTATAGTAAATGTTAAGTTAAGAAAACAGACAAGAAAATATTGTACACATACATGCATGACCAGGGCAATGTGTGTATGCTGCGCACAGCTATAAAAGGCGGAGCATTCCGCACAAACAGAAAGTTCCTGTGCAGCCGACGTGGTGGTAAGTCATTTATAATTTTAAATTTATTTTGTTCGCTTAGCTTCATATTGGGAAGCATTTGTGCTGGTTAGAAAAGAATTTATCAATTATTATAAACGGGATTGAAATCTCTACCTGATGATACATTCTTTGCTCACCAACATCGCGTTGTAAGACACTTGTCCGAGCCCATTCTCTGCGTTTAGCTTCATATTGGGAAGTATTTGTGCTGGTTAGAAGAGAATTTATCAGCTAAACGGGAATGAAATCCCTACCTGAGGATACATTCTTTGCTCACCAACACCGCGTTGGAAGACACTTGTCCGAGCCACTTCCTGCGTTTAGCTTCATATTTGGAAGCATTTGTGAAGGTTAGAAGTGAATTACCGCCTAAACGGGATTGAAATCCCTACCTGGAAGTATATTCATTACTCACCAACACCGCGTGAGACCTTATCTGAATCGCTTCATATTGAGAAGCATTAGTGAACGTTAGGGGTGAACTGCTATCTAAACGGGATTGAAATCCCTACCTGATGGTACGCTCACTGCTCACCGACACTGCGTGTTAGTCAGGCCGGCAAAACCTCGTAAAGTAAATTCGTCATTGGCCACTGTGCCACCCGCCATGCTGCTACAATCATCATCACTTCGTCGAAGCCCAGTTGTCTTCAATAAAGAGCCCAATTAATTTAATATCTGGAGTTTAATTTTCACATCCTTGCAAAATTAAATATTTATGTAACGACCCTGGACGCCGCTGAGCCATACCCCAGCATACCAGCGGAAACGTCTCATCACAAAGCTCATCCTACAGTGAGGTTGTTCTTCAAATTCAAATATTCAGATAACAGCAAATTTTGAACTGAGTTTGAACAGTAACATAACACCAGAAAATGTAGCTCCTAGTTCAAATAAGCAGAGCATATCAAGACATCCTGATTTAGATATTAACCGTGACATATCATCAGAAGATGCCGCTTCAAATTTAGATAGTCAGACAACGTTACAAGATGTCGCTTCCATCTCGACTTGTAATTTAAGTGTCAATGAAACTAACGTTTTTAATGAAATTCCTGATATTGAAGGTATTGGAACAGGTCGACAACTTAAAGATGTAAGGGTAAACAACAAAATCTTCATTCCTTAAACGATGCAAAGCTTTATTATAAAATCATTGAGTGGATGGAAAAACTTAATAATGAAGAGTTATTACAAAAGATTAATCGTTTTAAATCCGAAAACAGAAAAATTTTTTATCATCATTTATGTGAATTAAATTATTTATATGATTATAATAGAATTGTTTCAGACATTCCACGTACTTCTTGGCATAATAATTGTAATATCCATAAAGATATTTTCAATTATATTATTTCAACGATAGAAGAAATTTTGCAAAAAAACAAAATTGGTTATTTAAATTGTATTACAGGATGTTAATTTCCCAACAGGCTATAGGTTCAAATCTGCGAAACTGCAAATTATTTTTTATTTTATTTTTATTTTTAATAAATGAACGTGGTTGCATTCTATTTATTAATTTTTTTGAGAGTGGAATATTAAGAATATTTTTCTGGAAAAAGCGAAAGAAATACATGGAATATTGGGAATATTAATTGTCAGGGTTGGGGAATTTCGTACTAACCAAAAATGTAATAACTTAATAATATGAATGTGATAACTTCTCATATTCAATTTTCGTTAAAATATTGGTTAAATAGTTGATATTCCTACTAACTAGCACCACTTGCAAAAGTGGAAAAATTGAACAAAGGACGCTGATGAGATGGCGTAGCGGCCTCGAAATCAGTACTGATCCGTTCTGCTGGTTTAAAGACTATGAAAAATATTCTTAATATTCCACTCTCAAAAAAATTAATAAATAGAATGCAATCACGTTCATTTATTAAAAATAAAAATAAAATAAAAAATATTTTGCAGTTTCGCAGATTTGAACCTATAGCCTGTTGGGAAATTAACATCCTGTAATACAATTTACATAAACAAAAAGGTTCACTATTAAAATAGAAATTCATACATTAAAATTGGTTATTGTTATCAGCTCTTTTTGATACTTAGAATCATTATTTGGAATATGAACAGAGACTATAACCTCAGTTAGATATTAATTTAATAACTAATCATTATCTGGAAGAAAAAACACAAAAACATTTCAAGAAATGTATTAAATTTATATCGAAGCAAAAGAAACAAAATTTTCATTCATAAAGATTGCATCTTACTAGAAAATGATTTTACAAAACTTGTAGAGGACACTTTAATTGATAAAATTGCATTAACCTTGCGAAATGCTATTTTAAAAATTGAAAAATTACAATTACCATCGAAAATCAAAACAAACGACTTAATTACTGGTGAATGCGTGATTCCTGATAAATTAAATCGATTCTTCAAAGTACTAATTGTGGTAAATATATAAGACTCAGAGATAGTCTAAATTGCAATAGATTGAGTTCCTTTCTGGCTGCTGATGCTACTTTTTGTGTAAGTAAAGCTGGATTCACCCATTGTTTCGGAACAAAAAATTTGTTCCGAAAAAAAATTTTTTATATGTAGTTTGACGTCTCTCTCTTTGAGAGAGAGAGAGAGAGAGCGAAAGAGAGTTAATTTTGTTCGGAAAATGAATTGGTTTAATTTTAATCAAGGCAGATTAAACAGGTACCCTCACTAGCGCAGCTGTCTATTATTTACAAAGCAACTCATTGTCAAAAGTTTGTTTACAAGGTACACAAATTGTTTTATTTTTTAGTGAAAAATTGCAGCAAAATATTACAAAGTTTTCAAAAATAGTGATATATTCAAAGTGTTTCGGCAGCAGCATCAAAAATATCTCAGTCAAAAGTTTGTTTGTGTGTTTCAGAGTGGATTTCACAATAAAAAAAACATCTTTGGACTTTAGTAAAGTAAAAACTGCCGCTTTTGATCTACTACTGAAGCGCAAGCAATTGTTCTCAATGGGTAGCCACAACGCTCTCTTGGAGTTTTTATTAAATGGAAGTCCTCAAATTAAAGAACATTTATTGCATTCTCGCAAAGAAGTTGATCGCCAATTGAAATTTATTTGTGAAAAGTTCATAAAAGATGCTCTTAACAATTTAGCAGCACCTCTTGTAACATTTCTGGAAAAAGCACAGGCCGTTGTAAGTTCTTCATCGCTTGCGGCCGCCAAGGAACATAAGCAACAAGAAAGTAATAAAATAAACTATAGTATAGTTTATTTTATAGTTACTATACACTGAAGCAAAGTTCATGAGCGAGTCCACAGCATATAAGCAGTGTTATACCTACAAGAGACCCAACGATTAATAAAAAACAAACTGCCGACGTTACAAAGATCGATGTAATTGTATTTAAGCAACATGGACGCCGAATTTATATTATTGCGACCCATACAAGTTAGTTTTAAAAAATTTGCTAAATATCTTGACTTGATAATTAAACAATTCTTTTCTTTATATCCTCCGGAACAACATAATTCAGTCCGTTGTTAAATTAGAACAATTACAAACCACTCATGGTTACAGCTCCGATGACATGCCCTTCCACCGAATAATATTATCTAGTGCCAGTATTTTAGCATTCGATGCGATGATAAACTTTTCTGCTGGCCAACGCAAAACAAATATATCATCAACAGATAACAACAGTAACTTGCCACAAGCTGCAGCTACGAAAACCAGCGAAAACATTGGACAATAAAGTTAGTTTTGATGGCCCAGTGGAAAATCTGCCAGAAGTGTCGGAATCTTCAGGCAATAATAGCAGTGTTACATCGGCAACAGCACTATCGCCGGAACCTGCACTGGGGAATGCACGCAATAGAATAACGATTTTTTGCTTTAGTTATAAATATTCTTTATTGTTATTAAACTACGCAATAAAACATAAGTAACGTTACACAAATATGAAATGTCTTTTATAACTCGGTCTCGTCCAGTCTTCTTAGCTAATACCTGTTGAGAAAAACTAAATAGATAAATAGAGAGTCCAAACTACAGGTTCGTGTACTAAAAATCTAATATCTTTGGAATAAAATTTTGATTTCCGAAGAACGTTTTTGTGCTCGACTGCGATGTTTAGATTCTCTTAGATACACACCTTCTCCAGTGCACAAACGACTTGAGTCATTCAGATGTAATTGAAGTTTACACAGAGCAGCCCTACGCGTAATATATTGAGTGGGTTCCCAGATTCATACTGGAATATTATAACTCTTTATTTTTTCGAAACATTTATTGGTTTTAATATAAGTACCTTCTTTGGAGAACGCATTTTAATTCCTTTTAACTCGATATATCTTAAACAAGGAAATCACGTATGGCCCAAGGCAGCTTAGACAGCCCACTTAAAAATTATGTATTTACCACCATTTAATTAAAATTCTCTAATTCTATATTTACATATATAGATCAAAAATGTATTTATTTATTATAAAAATTTAAAAAATATAATTCAAAACATGTAAATTTGTTTATATTATTTGTTTTAGCTGCCTTTTGGTTTTTGCTTTTTGTTCTGTTTTCAAGAAAATTACATTTCTTTTTGACAACGAGGCGCTTAATTTCTAGCAACAAAATACGTGTGGTTTTTGGAGTTGTTAATTGTTGTAGTTATGGGGGTACCTAGTAAAGCTGCCTTGATTTTAATTTTTGTTCTGAAACATTTCAACTGTGATGCCAGTTACTTTAAATTTTTAAGTAAAGTTGAACTGAGATGCCACATCATATTATATGTACATATATATAATACAATCTTAATAGAGTAAAATTTTTAGTTTATTAAAATTTTTAATTTACAATTTGTTTATTACACAATAAAATATATGAGTGTGACGCCAAGAAAACAAGTAAATTGCATTTATCTGCTACTGTGCTGCCTAATTGAAAAACTAACACGCATAGTTTACAAAAATATCTCATATGGTACCTTTGTTTTTCCAGAACAATTGTTCGAAAAGGGTGAATCGTTTCAGAACAAACTCTCAAAAAACTAAAATTATTTCGGAACAAATTTTTTGTTCCGAAACAATGGGTGAATCCAGCTTAACGATTAAATGTTAAACAATTTAAACCATAGATTATCAAGCTTCTCTTGCCTTATAACGCGTTATAGGAAAACAAGAACAAAACAAATTCTGCTTGCGCAGCAAACAAATATGTTTACGAAAAAAAATGTTGTTTCTCTCCCTGTCCTTAGGTTTTGGCTTCTCTTTAGCATACAGCAGGGATGGATAACAAGCACTTTTCAATTTTATCTATATTTTTAGTTGAAGGGCTTGTTGCTACTATTCGTATGTTTTGAATTTATAATTGTATTTGTTGTATATAACACAATATTTTTATTTATTAGCATCTAACTGATGAAAAGTGTATTAATTTTGTAAACTCGTTTATAATAAATGTCTATTTCAAATAAATATATATTAGCTTATCCAGATCTATATGACCTGGGTACTCTTTTCTTCTTGCGTACTTTGCTTAGTACTATTTTCATGGTAGAAAATGCTGTTTCACAATTATATGTATGTGGTATCAAACATTGAATACAATTTGTAGATTTCTGTCTTCAATTTTTTTGACAAACTGAAAGTAGTTCCAGAAACCACGGATGGAAAACATGATACAATTGAACTTTTTTTGTCAATTACCACTTTGTTTGTACCGTGGTACTACCACGACTAATTTGGTACAATTTAAATATCTCAATCAAAAGCTTACACCTAGTTCATAAACACGTTTTATGCTTTAAAATATTTGCTAATTTCTCAGTGAATCAGTTAATAAACATAAAATATTTCTGTGAATTATACGGTTACATAATCAAAGATTTTGTGTCAACTTTTTATTACATACAGTATTCCAGTCAGCACTTCATAAAATTTTCGGATCGTTTCTTACTCTTGTGCTTGTTCCATATATTTATTTTGTCGTTTCTTTTTGAAAATGATTGTTCTTTCGAGAGAAAACGGTTCTCTAGACCCCAATCTTTCAAAATAGTGTGTTATGTCTCATATTTCTGCTAAATTATGGTTCATTTAAGTAACGGACTTACAATTATTTGCTATAATTTTTCGCAACAGAAACATTTTTTATCGTTAGGCTGCGTTGTAGTTGATTCGAAAAGAATCACGTTGAAAAAGGGTATAATAATTGATTTCCAAATACCGAAAAAGTTTTCAATCAATGTCTCGTTTCCTCAATTTTAAACTACCAGAAAATTTGTTATCTTAAATTGAATGACTTTTTGAATAAAGTTTAATCAACTGATTTCTAGATTTTTATGTAAATTAAATTTTTGTTGTATACTTTTGTAGAGATGTTTTTGAATTTCTATTTATAGAAATATCCAAAATATAAAAAAATGTTACCGTCATGATATGAAAAGTACATTTTATTTAGTTAATTGGTACAAAATGAAAATAGCCCTTTTCCATCCCTGCCAGAAACATTTCGACCTCTGTTAAAAGTAAACAGAGGTTTTTCTTTGCGCCACACACAAGCGCAACTGTGTTTATGTCGTAGTACACATCACTGATTTAAACACATCACTCTTGGTATGACTATAAAAAATCTAACAAGCAGCAAAAAAATAATAAATATTTTAAATAGATTTGGACATTGCTGTAACTATACCACTCTAGAAGAATTGAAAACAGCAGCAACTATCTCATCGGTATGTCATTCCCAAGTTTGTCCTCCAGACATTATTTTAAATCCTTCGCTATGCACCGGTGTAGCGTTCGATAATTTCGATAGATATGTTGACACGTTGAGTGGAAAAGAAACTTTACATGATACTGTGGGGATTATATACTAAAGCATTGATAGTAATTCCTGTAGTGGATTGGATCAAGATGATGGCAACGCAAACTTCCAAAATGTGTTACCAACAAGACCACCTCAAAAAAGAAGAAGAAGTTTCAAAGAAATTACTCCAGATATTATTCCTTATGTCAAGCGATTAAAGATGTTATGTCGCTTAGCGCCAGTTCAAATCGATGAAACATTACCTTTACCCGAAAATTTCTCCTCTGTGCAGACAATTGATCTATTGCTTCCGCTTTCATGTGTTTTTCACGTGCCGAACACACCATCGTGGACAAGATTCAATTGCAGAATTATAGAAGACAATAGTCCAACACAGAAAGTACCTTATCTCACTCCTATTAATTTATCACCTACAAATGTATCAGTATTAGTCTACACAATGGAACAAGCACAAAATGTTGGCAAAGAATGTGGTCCAACTTATGTACAAGTTACCTATTCAAAAATTCAAGCAACAGTAGGTTTAAAGTTTAGTAATATTTTCATACTCGTTTCATTTAATGATGGCTTTTTTAAAGCTGTTGGTTAGGTTAGGTTAGGTCAGGTTGAAAAAGAGGGGCATAAGCATCCCAATCAGTCCTGGATTACACTTAGGCCTAATAGGCCTGTTGTGCGCTCTATAATAAGGAGTTCCCATTCCACTGTAGGGAGCCTCCACCGATACCATGGAAACCTCTGAGTTTGATTACGTCAAGAACCTAGTTTCTTCAATGTACTTCCTTATGTCTTTCCAATTAGAGCCCCTAAGGAATTCCATCTCCTGTATAATCTCCTGATTAAATGTTTGTCTTCTGACTTGGCTAAAAGCTGGACAGTAGCACAAGTAGTGCTCCAGTGTCTCGTCCTCTTCCTGGCAGGCCCTGCATGTTATATCGCCAACGATACCCATTCGTGCCAGGTGAGTCCTTAACTCTGTATGTCCTGTTATTAAATAAACCAACCTCCGTAGTGTTGGCCTACTCAATGTTAGGACCTCCTTTGTCCTACTACCATCTGGGTCCCCCATAGAATTCTAGTCACCCTACCTATGGTAGAGTGCTGCCAATCTCTTGTATGCAATTCTATAGCCCATCGCTTTAGTTTTATTTATTTTTTTATTTATTTAGTCTATGGATTAATCCTTACAGACTGATACAATTAAAATATAACAATGTTTCAGAAATGATAATTACATACATATATAAATGGAATCTATAAAGCTTTGTTTTAATAGTAACAAGACAAATTACAGCAAAAACAAAAAAATATGGCTTTAACAAATGTCGATTTAACAAATTAAACATTTATTTATAATCAATTTTGTAATGAGTTAAGATGTAAAATTATATCATTTTTTACGACATCAATACTTTTGTTGAAATCGATACAAGGGTAAAGACTATTAAAATCACTGCAAATTCTCCGAAAGGGATCGAAGTTACTATAGTTTGTAGTGTAAAACTTAATTCTCAGGAAGCTATAATACCTTGTTGGACGATTGGGTATATTCAAGTTTATTTTGCTCAGGAGAAATTGAGATGTGATGCAGCCGTTTATTAATTTCAGCAGAAAGGTAACATTTAGCATTTGTCGACGGCTCCTTAAGGTTGGAAGCTTAATAAGTCCTAGGCGTCTCTCGTAAGATGGTAATCTTATATTAGAGTTCCAAGGAAGACCACGAAGACAAAATAATAAGAATTGCACTTGTACTGACTCTATTTTATTTGAATGTGAAAGATATTGTGGGTCCCATACAACAGATCCGTATTCAAGTATTGGGCGAACGAAAGTAGTAAATAACATCTTGGTTGTATAAGGGTCAGAGAACTCCTTAGCCCAGCGTTTAATAAAACCCAGAACACCAGTAGCTTTGTTAATCGTCGAGGTTATATGGCACCTGAAGTCCAATTTTTTATCTAAAATAACTCCCAAGTCATTAAATGAATCCACTAGATCAAGAACAGCATTATTCACTTTATAGAGTCCATTGATTGGTGTATAGCGTTCAGCTTAGCTATACCTCTATAATTGGATATATCAGCTTTAGATCCAGATTTGAATAGCGGAATGATGAACGATTTCTTCCAAATTGGAGGAAAGTAACTCAATTTGAGTGATTTGTTGAATAAATAGGTCAATGGAGTGCTTAGTAAATGAGGACAGTATTTTAAAATACTACTAGGAATACCATCAGGACCGGGATCATACGAAAGTTTAAGATTTTTCATATAAGTCAAAACAGTTTGCTGCTCAATACGGGGTACATTAAAATTCACTGATTCAGGGATATGGTAAGAATACTGCTCTATATTGCTAAACGTAGACGAAGAATAGGTTGATGCAAAAAATTCAGCAAACATATTATTTATAACTTTATCATTTGACGACTCATAATCTTTAAACTTCATAACAGAAGGGAAATCTGACACACGCCTCTTCGAGTTGACAAACTTATAAAAAGATTTGGGATTATTTTTTAGGTTATTTTTTATCCTGTTTAAATAAGCACTATAAGCCAGTTGATTAGCAATGGTATATGCAGATCTTGCTGAGGAGTACATGGAATAATTTAGTTGAGATGCATTTTGCTTGTACTTTTTAAATAGTTTACTCTTGCGGTTTTTAAGTCTTGAAAGTTGTTTAATGTTCCAAGGTGGACCATGGCAGGGGGCAGGTAGTACTCTAGGTATTGAAGATAGGAAGCATTTCTGAAGTATCTGGTAAAATTTTTCGATACTTTTGTCTAAATCATTGCGATAATTCATTTAACCAGTCGATTTGAGAAAGTTCACGTTGAAGTTTAATGTAATTTGTTGACTTAAAACGAAAAATTTTATTTTGCTGAGATGTATTTGACCGTCGAAGAGGTTGGTAGATATAAGTTATTTCAATCGTAGGATGATAACTATCCTCAGGATTTGAAAGCGGGGGATGCTGCGATATCGAAAAGTCTGACGGTTCATTAACAAATACAAGGTCTAACAATTTATCAGAAGTATTTGTGATGCAGTTGATTTGAAAAAGGCAGCACTCCAGTAAACTGTTAATGAAATACTGCAATAATTCCGAAGATTGAAGAGGTGACAAATAGTTACAATCAGGCACAGATTTCCAGGACACATTTGGCATATTAAAATCTCCCAGCACAAGTATAATATCATTTGAATTTACTTTACCTGCAATAACATTTATAGCTTTTAGGTAATCCTCATAGATAGAATATTACGAGTTAGGAGGAATATACAAGCAAATAATATAATGAGCTGTTTATGTGTTTTCACTAATATGCATATAAACTCAATGTGCAAAAAATCATGCAGTATAATTTCTTCCGACGAAAACATAGTTGAGACAGCAATTAAAACACCACCACTTGATTTTTTTACAATATTATTGGCTGTTTGACAACTTTCTCTATCTTTTCTGAAAATTTGGTATCTGGAACACAAATATTTTCGGTATTATTAATTTTACTATTAAGCCAGGTTTCAGTGAATGCTATAATATCGTTGTCATATCCAAAGCTGTTTCGGTAAATCGATGACAATTTTCAATTAATACCTCTGACATTTTGGTATAAAATAGATATTAGTTTTTTGGGTTGGGATGCACTAAATTAGGCAAGCGAGCATTATTATCATTTTTATAAATGAATTCACGTACTAAAGCATTCTTAGGCCAAAACTCTTGACTAACAATTTGCTGAAACAGTACCTCCGGTACAATTATTTTGAATGATGCTCTATTTCTAGAGTTTATTTTAAAAACGAGAATATCCTGTGGTGAACAATTTTCAAATTTCCTTTGAATATACCATTTCATATCTTCAGCTTTTGTATCCGATGCGAAACGTGTAGCAAATATGGTTTTTTTTTCGGAGGAATCGTACGCAACTCCCTTGGGGCTGTTGACGTATCAGTTATATTTTGATTAAGAACTGTAGACGAGCTCGCTATTGGGGTTAAAGGGACTGGAGTTGAGACATCAAAATTACTTAATTGAGCGGGGCTTAGAGATTTTGAAGCATTATTTAGAGGCACGGCCATTGATGAGTAGCTCAGAGCATTATTTATATCGTTGACATGAATAATGTTACCAACATTATCTGAGGCATTAGGCATAGTTGTTCTAGGAGGCGAATTTTTTGTTAAACTGGATCCGTCATTAATCGTATTGTTATCTTTATTCAACAACCTGGGGCTTTTGCGGCGATTTGTGGATGGTGATTGTAAACTATCTAAAGTTTTAAAGTCACTAAAAAATTTTCCATATTCATTAATTTGTTCAGTTAAATGGTCAAGGTTGTTCTGGATTTGCAGGAAATTGTTTTTAGTGCTCTGGAAGAATTTAAAAAATTCAACACAGACTTTCTGGCAACTATTACAACGCCAATGAACGTTTTTGTTTTTAGCTATTGACTCGCCCACTAAGCCAAAAATACCAACGCACTTAAAATGGTATGAACCGTGACATAACCAACAGATTATCATTCTATCATCCGATCCTTCTAAAGTACATACCTTTTTTAAGCATGCCATCTTGGGAATTAACGATGAAACAATCAAATATATGTATATAATTTTTACAGCCTGGTCCACGATGTCGACCGCTATCGCTCGATTGCTTTTGTGACGATAAACAGCTGATTTGCGCCCCACTAATAGTTTTCAGCACGACAAGTCGATCGACAATCAAAGCGAGCGATAACGTAAGCATTTTCATACAAATTTGCGCCCCACTAAGAAATATTGTGCGACAAGAACTGTCAAAATCAGTCACTTGCTTTTTGTTTGTCGACAGAGAAGTTGTTTTGCAAAATATATAAAAAAATTTTATTTTAGAAATTTCATTATGGAAAAGTGGTAAGTATTTTAAATATATACATATGTATCTATAATAAATGTAGTTGCACAATAAATAATTCTCTGTTACCAAAACATTGTTTAGCATTAAAAAATCAAATCTGAAGCAGCTGCAGCTTCTAGTTGAATATATGGAAGCCAACCCGGAGTTCGGTAGGAGATCTGCTGTTTTTGGAAGCAGTAAGCATTTTGTGGAGGAACAGTGGATTAAGCTAACAAAAAAATTAAATGCGTTTGGGCCACCTGTTCGTACCATTGTTGAGTGGAAAAAGGTAAGGAATTAGCTGCAAGAACCTTGACATTATTTCGATAAGACTGAAAAATTTGTGTATTTTCAGACTTGGACTGACTTAAAATCGCGAACAAAGAAAAAAATTGCAGAAAACAAGAAAAGTTTGAACGAAACTGGTGGTGGCCTCTATCGGGTGAACTCACATACAGAATTAGAGCAAATCGTGGACCGGACTTTGTTTTTGTCAAAAACTGCAGCACTAAGTGGTAAAGTTTTTGGTTACAACGACAAGGCAAGTCCGAAAAACATTGATTCTATAGAAAGTTGTTTCATACCGATAGCGGATACACCACCCAGAAGTAGTAAAGCAACAGCGATTGTAACACCTTCCAGGCAGGCGGAAAGTAAGGAAAAAATAGAGAAAAGGCCCACTCAACAATTAAGTGACTTTTCACCACTACTGCAGCGAAGTCAAAAACGTCAACACGAAGGCGACGAAGGCTGTTCCTCCACAAAAAAAAAGAAAACATTGGCTGAAGAGCAAATATTTCTTATTGGGCGCCAATTACAGCTTGGCGAGAAGTCAGCTGCTGTAGCAAAACAGCATTCGGATGCTGCAGTTCTCCTGGCTGAAGCTACAAAAGCTATTGCCGATGCGGCCAAAAAAATTGCTGAAGCTGCCGAAATCCAAGCTGCAGCTGCTAAAACCAATGCCGAGACAAATTCAAAAATTTTATTATCATTGGAAAAAATTGCGAATGCACTGGCGGAAAAAGAAAACTAAAATAAATCACAAATACATATTTTATATTGGCCATGAAGGCCTTCTTTTTTTAATATAAATAAATAAATGTAATTATATTGTTAAACAAATTCCATCTCTTTATTATTTTTGGTTTCCCTGAGAAGGGCCTTTAGAAAAATATTTTTTTTTATAAATTTATTGCAACGTTTCTTCTAATTGCTGCCGCAGTAGGCTCTTCTTCTCCGACCTCACTGGCATCGTTACTGACAGTCTCGTCTCCAACTTCCGTTTCTTCTCCCATTTCTTGTGCACATTTGTATTTAATGCACATATTGTGGAGCGCGCAACATGCATTAACAATTTTTGTTGATTGATCAGCTGAGTAGTGAAGACCTCTGGAACCAAGAATGCAGCGAAATCTGTTTTTAAGTACACCAAAGCACCGCTCCACTACGTTTCGAGTACTTATATGTTTTGTATTGAAACGGTTTTCGTATACGTCCCTTGGATTCCTGAACGGTGTCAACAAAAAAGGTTTTAGCTTATATCCGCCATCCCCTATAATAAAATTAAATACTGAATTTTCATTGCTTATATGAAAACTTATGTTTATGTATGTATATAAAAGTGTATATTTACTTACCTTGTACCCAAGCATAACGTTTACCACTTTCAAAATTTTCCTGCAACTTTTGGTTTGCCAGGCTATGTTCCCATATGAACGCATCATGATTGGAGCCGGGGTGCCTGGCGTCAACAAACATAATGGTCATTTTGTGGTCACACATCTAAAATTAAAATAAGTAATAAAATTATAAAATAACATACATATTTACATATATAGATAAAAATATACTTACCATCATAGCGTTTATACTACAGTAGCCCTTTCTATTATAATATAGTCGCTTAGCTTCGTCGCCAGGTGATTTAATGCGAACGTGGGTCCCATCAACACATCCTATTACACCAGGGAATCCCGTGCGGTAAAACAAATTTTCCATTATTGCTGCTTCTTCTTCTGGTTGTGGCATTTGAATCCATTGCGGACAAACATAATTTTCAAACAGATCCAAACATTCCGCAATGATTCTTTGAACACTTGTCTTAGATGTTGAGGATATGGTTTCGTTTCCGATTCCACGTTGATAACCCCCAGTGCCCAAGAACAGCAAAAATGTTGCTATTTTGATATCGGGCCTTATTCGTGTGCTACGTGATGTGGGTGACCATTTACCCTCTAACAGCTCCAACAAGTGGACAAAAACATCTTTGGACACGCGAAAATTTGACACAAACCTGAAAAAGATTATTTGTGTATGTATTTATGTGCATAGATGCATTACATTTGTGCGCACAAGTATAAATACTTATTCGTACTTATATAATTATATTAATATAATACTTACTGCTTTGATGGCATGTCTAAAACACTATAAATATCTCACAATTGTCTGCGAGAAACCTGCTCTTCCTCTCCATCGTCTTCCAAAAAGTGAAGAGCCACCGACAACAACATATTTCAGCAATGTTCAATACGTTTGCTTTTGTCTTGAATATTACTCTAAAATGAAACACAAACACTATTTAATTTTTAATTATTTATTTGTCACCACAAAATCTTTGCTAAAATTATTTTTCACAAAATGGATTTATTGAAAACATATGTTTTGTGTTTACATTTGAAGCAAGGCATTCTCAAGAGGTGAGCTGACTAGCACAGCTGACTCAGATAGCTTTAGATCAAATTTTCATACTAACTGATACAGTTTTACAGCATACACAAATAATTGTCGCAGTTTGTAAAGCATTTTTAAGAAATTGTAAAATTTATTTGTTTGTTTCGATAAAAAAGTGAGTGTTTTATACCAAAAATATACTAGTTGTTTTTTGTTTGTTGTACTTGTAATCGAAGTGTGCATACCTGGTAGTTGTGCCACGTTCAAATGGCCATATTTATGGCTCAACTTACATGGAATATTTGATGTGGCAATATAGTCATTTGACAATGATTACATTAAAACGTAAAGCCAGACAACCGACAAGTCGATATTTAGTGGGGCGCTTAAGCGAGCGATAGTGAGTGACTTGCTGTCGCTCGCTTAAGTTGTCGATCGACATCGTGGACCAGGCTGTTAGTTTTTATAAATAATCCGATGCAATTACTTTTGCTCACTGGGTAGTGATAAATGGTAATGCAGTTTACAATTAACAACAAGGGGTATTGCAGTGATAATTCAACTGTCGTGCAGTATTGCCAGTATTATGATAGAATGAAACAGCTGTAGATATTTGCTTTTATATTATCTATCTATTTAGTTCGTCTTGCTTTGAGTAATTTTATGCAACAAGCACAAACAACCAAACTTCGAGTGAAATAATAAAAGAAATTAAATTTCAATTAACTTATAAAATCACTTTTTTGTGGAGGAAAACAACAGCGCAACTTGATACTTATAAGCCGCTTCGCACGATCTAACGATTTATGCAGGTATTTACACTTTGAGTACAGACTTTACAGGTGATTTACAAAAAACACGACTTGATCCCAGCACGAAATGTATATGAATATGAATAGTTCGTTCTTAAAAACCTGAAATGGCTTCGGACTATCTAGTGTGATGTTCGCCATTAATGCTCCCATCTTTGCTGGCCTATCTGCCTCAACATTTCCAGGTATCCCCTGATGTCCTGGAATCCATATTATCTCTATGCCCCCACATTGCATGTATGAGTTATCATCATCCTTGCACTGTAGTACACACCGAGATTGAACCACATGATTCCTTAGGACCTCGATTGCCTTCCTACTATCCGTGAGTATACGAATCGGTAGTCTGTTATCGATTTCCTTCAACCATTTTATCCCTTCCGCAATAGCCACGATCTCACTCTGAAATACCGTGCTATGATCCGGCAGGCGGAGGTTAGGTTAGGTTAAAAGGGCTGCCCGCAGTAAGCGAGAAAAACACTCGGAGGCCATCAAAAGGCCCATTGTGATGCCCAAGAGGACTATACCCTACACACTCTTCACAAGACGAAGTGGTGGTTCCTGAGAACCATCCAGTACTTCTCACAAAGCCCGCCAGGGCAGCCAGCGGTGCATCCCTGAGGCAGTCAAGATCCCGCAGGAAACGAGAGCCTAGATGTCTAAGCCTACGCTCATGCAGGGCCGGACAGTCACAAAGGAAATGCTGTACTGACTCCTCCTCCTCCTCATCGAAGCAGCTCCTGCAGCGGCCATCATGGGGAAAGCCCAAACGCTCCGACATGTGCCCAATTGCACAGTGCCCCGTCAAGACCCCTACCAGGAGTGCCAACGGCTGTTTCCCAAAAAACAGAAGTTGCCTAGTCCTAGCTCTGCTAAGCGAGGGCCATAGTTTTGGAGACCCTACAGGTAGTAATACTTGACCACCTGTTTGTCACCTCCCTCCTTGCCCACCTCTGAAACCTGCCCAGCAGCTCAACTGAGGGAATGTCAATGTCCCTACGCGATACTGCTTCATCCAAGGCCGAACCCGCTCTCGCGCATTCGTCCGCCATCTCATTCCCCTGAATGCCTTCATGCCCTGGAACCCAAACCACATTGACATCATGCCCCCTAAGTCTGGCCAGAGATTGAATGCATGCCAGTTCACATCTCGACTTTATAATCTCCGAACCCAGGGCTCTAATTGCTGCCAGACTATCTACACAGATGTCAATAGTTCTTGCCTCCAAATTGAGCCCATCAATCCTTAATGCTGCCTCGGTAATGGCATAAATCTCTGCTTGGAAAACTGTCGAGGTATCGGGTAGCCTGAGCGATACCGAAAGGCCGAGACCCTCGGAAAATACCCCCGAACCAGTGCCAGTGTCCATCTTCGAGCCGTCCGTAAAAACCAAAGTTGCATTACTACGAGTCGCAGAGTTTTCCATCCAGTCCTTCCTCTCCGGGAATGCGACTGAGAAGGATTTGTCGAAGCACATGACCGGAGTCATATAATCAGTCCGTCCCCCCAGGACCTGCCCTCCTACCTTTTGTAGGATAATGCCATGTCCCGTACGATCATGCCTGAAACTGCCCGACTCCATGAGCCTGAGGGCAGATATGTACTTGATGTATATATCAAGGGGATCCAAATCAAGCATTGTCTCTAGACTGGCCTGAGGGGCCGACCTCATTGCGCCAGTCACAGCAAGACATGCTAGCCTCTGTACCTTGCCCATCTCCTCCCTGAAACTCTCTTGCATGCGTAAAACGCACATAGAGCCCTCCTCGTTCTATCCTCCACATTTCGTCTCCACGATAGTTTAGAGTCTAGAATAATGCCGAGGTACTTCGCTTCCCTCGAGAGACCCAAGCTCATGCCACCAACGCATGGTGGCCTAAAATCCGGGATCTTATATCTCTTGGTAAAAAGTACCAGTACAGTCTTCGAAGGGTTTATGCCTAGACCGTTCCCCTTGGCCCAGTCCAGTAGTTCGTTCAGCGCCGATTCCATGAGTTCACTTATCGTAGGCAGATATTTACCCCTTATAAGGAGCACAACGTCATCCGCATAAGCAACTACCTTGGTGCCACCTGCGTTCAACCTGAAAAGGATGCTGTTCAGGACAAGGTTCCATAGGAGCGGAGACAGAACTCCCCCCTGCGGAGTGCACCTTGTTACAGCCTTCCTCCTCGTACTCATGCCCAAACTGGATACTATGGATCTGCTCCTAAGCATGTTCCCTGCCCAGTCCGTAATTAACTGGTCCGCACCGATCTCTCTGAGCGCCCCAGTTATCGAGGATATGTTCAGATTGTTAAAAGCGCCCTCTATGTCTAGGAAGGATGCCATAACAAACTCCTTCTTGTCAAGGGAATCTTCTATAGTGCCGACAACATCATGCAGCGCCGTCTCCACCGACCTACCCTTCTGGTAGGCATGCTGTGCACCGCAGAAATTCTCTGGCGAGAGAAGTTCCCTGACATACAAATCAACCAGTCTCTCTAGTGTTTTCAATAGAAAAGATGACAGACTGATTGGTCTGTAATCTTTAGCGGTACCGTGGTTTATCCTCCCCGCTTTTGGAATAAATACCACAGTAACCTCCCTCCACTCCATAGGAATGTACCCGTAAACGAGACTTCCCCTAAAAATGGTTAGCAGCCATGGTAAAATCGCCTCCATGGCATGCTGCATCAGCGCTGGGAAAATACCATCTGGCCCCGCTGACTTAAAGGGCTTAAAAGATGTCACTGCCCATCTTACCCTGTCTGACTGCACAATGGAGTCCACCAAATCACTCCCTAGGATAGCTGTTTGCACGGGGAACACAGTACCACGTACGTCCGCCCCGTCCTCGCAATCCGGAAAGTGAGTTTCCATTAGTAGCTCCAGGGTATCCTCGCTGCTTTCAGTAAAAGTCCCGTCAGGCCTCATAAGGGATCCCGGCGTGCCAGGCTCCTTAGAGAGTAGTTTTCTTAGGCGGGAAGCCTCAGATGTGCTCTCCAAGTCACCACAGAAACGCTTCCACGATTCCCTCTTTGCCTTCCTGGTCTCGCTCTTGAAGGCGTTGAAACTCCTACGATAGTTATCCCAGTCTATGGGATTTCTGTCGCGCTTCGCCTTATTAAGAAGTCTCCGGCAGTCTGTCCTGAGCTGCTTGAGTCTCGGATTCCACCACTTCTGATGGACTTTCGTTGACGGTTGCCGCTCCCGACAAGATGCGTGATAGGCGTCCCTCAGTGTCCTTGACAAAAGGACTGAAGAGTCCTCCAGCTCCTGGATGCTGCCCACCTGCTCCGGCAGGCGGAAGTATTTGCTAATGTTACGACCCATGTCACAGAAACCTCCACCCGATCGGTCACCAATCTTCGACCCGTCCGTGTATAGGTTAGTTATGGGGTTCATTATATCTGAATGAGCCCACTCCATACCTTCCGATATTATGGTGGTGCAGTGTGATTGTACATATCTAATAGGGATTCTATCGCACGTGACCGTGCGAGCGTTGTTCCCGGGTAAGACGTGTACTATACCCTGGTGTTTGGTTGTGTGTTCCCTAGTCTGCCACTCACCCATTACCATCAATCTCGTAGCAGCGAGAGCTGCTTCGTATTTAACCTGTATATCAATAGGCAGTATTGATAGAATATTTTCCATCGCCTTAGTTGATGTGGTTCTCATCGCGCCACAGATGCCGATACAGCATTGTCTATGTATCCTTTGAAGATGTTTGATATTCACCTTCCTCTCCAAGGACGTCCACCATACTAACGAGGCGTACGTCACACACTCGTATAGAGCCACACTCGTATAGAGCCAGTGTGCCATCTTTGGGCTCATTCCCCATTTGGACCCAATTGCCCTTTTGCAATAGGTCCAGACTCTTTGGGTCTTGATCACCTTACTTTCTATATGGTCCTTCCGCGATAACCTCCAGTCGAGATCACTCCTAGATATTTGACCTTTTTATTAATCTGTATCGTCCTATCTCGAAAAACCGGTGATTCCACATGTGTAATCTTCCGTTTCCTTGTAAACATACAAATTTCTGTCTTCTCTGGGTTGACATTGAGACCCCTTTGTGTAGCCCAGTTATAAGCTAAATTCAGGGCCTCTATTGACCTTTCGCAAAGAACCCTAGGATTGTTTCCCCTTATCAGTATCGCTACATCGTCTGCATAGCAGACGGGAGCAAATCCTTCCTGGGATAATGTCTTCAGTAAGGTATTTATGGTCACCACCCACAGCAAGGGAGAAAGTATTCCCCCCTGTGGCGTTCCGCAACACACATTCCCCCCTACCCTTGTGTCGTTAACCTCGCAACTTATTTTCCTGTTCCTTAGCATATGACTGATCCATCCAGTCAATCTCTGGTCCAATTCAAAGTTACCCAGCGAGTCAATAATGCTCGAGGTTCATACATTATTGAAAGCCCCCTCTATATCGATAAATACAGCCATGGTGTACATACCCAAATCGAAGGTTCTCTCTATATGATATTCAGCCTCTTGTAGGGCCGCCTCAATAGACCTGCCCTTAATATAAGCGTGTTGTTTAAATTTCAGTATATCGTGCGGTATCCTTTCCTTCAACATTGTATCCACAATTCGTTCCAATGTCTTCAGTAAGAATGAAGTTAGGCTTATCGGTCTGTAAGCCCTCGGATCTGCATAGCTTGCCCTACCCGGTGTTGGAATGAAGACAACTCTAGCCTCCCTCCATGCCAGGGGGCTATATGCATTTGTAAGACAGATTGTGAAGATGTTTGCCAACCTGTCCTCTATCAGGTCCATACTTCTCTGAAAAAAAGCCGGGAAAATGCCATCAGGCCCAGCTGCTTTATAGGGCGAAAAGCTCTTCACCGCTCTACATACCATTCGAGTATCTATTGTTATCCTTGGATTGTCCATATTCCTCGGGGGGTGTAGCGCTTCCGGACGGTTCTCCTGCACCGTACGGAAGTGTGCCTCCATAAGAAATCCTAATAACTCCTCCATCGTCTCTGCCCTCCGAGATAACAAGTGTCTCAGGTTGAGTGTGGGTTTTCGACAGAAGTTTCTTTATTTTGGAAGCTTCACTAACGCTGTCTACCTGTTCGCAGAAAAGCTTCCAGGATTCGTGTTTGGCATCCCTTATTTTTTTATTGTAAACGTTAAGTTTACCTTTATATTCTTCGCAGTGTATATCGAGTCCCTTCCTACGGGCCCTAGTAAAGAGCCTTCTGGTTTCTCTTTTGAGATTTATAAGTTGACCCGTCTTCCAGGGTTTTTCTTTTGGGTTTCGCCTATTTCTGAGTGGGCAACTGTCCTCAAAGGATTCCCTAATATCAGTACTTAGTCTATCTATCTCTGAATCTATGCGCCCTACAGTATCTACTGGTGGTGGATAGTTCTCGAGTTTGTTTTGTAAACTAGACCTAAATCTTGACCAGTCCGTCTTGGCCCTATTCCTAAATGTTATGGGGTTAGGATCAGGATGGTCTAAAGTCATGAAAATATAGCGATGCTCCGAGAAGGAATGCATTTCCGACCCGTGCCAATTGCTTATTTCATCAATTAAGTTTTCTGACCTTATAGTGATGTCAATAACCTCTTCCCTAATTCTGTTAATGAAAGTTGGTTCATTCCCAGTATTTACTGTGAAGAGGTTATTTGCCACTAGATATTCAAATAACGCATCACCTCTATTGTTGCAATTAGTGCTACCCCAAGAGAGATGATGCGAGTTGGCATCACAGCCTATTAAGATATTCCTACCTTTACTCCTGGCGGAAGATATAATGCGCCTCAAATCCGACGTTGGTGGAGGTGTCGGGGTATCCGATGGTAGATACACTGAAGCCATCAGCATGTTTCGACTGCCATATACTAAAGTTGTGGCGTCTGATGTTGATAATTCTGGGGAAAAAAGAAAGTTTAGTCCCTTATGGCATAGTATGCACGCCCTGGGTCTAGCCCCGGTCTTTGCATAAAAAAGTTGATAATTACAGTCGTTCAAGCCAGAAACCTTGTTCTTAATTGTCCATGGTTCCTGTATGAACACTACGTGTATCTTACCTTTAGTTATTTGCTCCATCAGGGCTTGGGTCGCCGTCTTACTCCGATGGAGGTTTATCTGCAGCAGGAGCAGCATCTTTATGAGACGGCTTGTGTTGGGGCCTCTTGAGATACACTAATCTCCAATTCCCCTTTTTCTTTAGGCTCCGCCTTACCCTTTTTGGCTTCCTCCGTCGGGCCTACTGACCAGCCAATGGGAGTCTTCCCGACTTTGAAATATATGGCTGAGGTGGCAAAGAAGGCCTTCCCTTTTCGTTCTTCCAGCCATGGACGCTTTGTCCAGACCCACCACGATCAAGGTGCCCTCCTCTGCCTCCTCACGGTGGAAGATTTCCCACTTACTCGCATCGAGGCCTTTGTTCGGTTTGGTGATTATATTTGTTATGGCCTCGGTTTTCAGACTTCCACCCCATCCTTTTATATAAAAGGATGCCTTTGTAAGGGCTGGGATTTCCGTCTTCTTCACAAGCGAGAGTCTTCCACCTTTCTATGGTGCCTTAATGTTGGTTATTCGGTTTCGTAGTATCTCCACACAGACCATCACGTGGATAACAATCTTGGCGTGATGTGGTGGCTCAGTGCAGACTGTGGCTAGTGTCTCTGATTCAGACAGAACCTTGAGTAGGATGACCTTTTTCAAGATTTTGCCTGTTATTGGTGGCAATGGCTTTAAAGGCTTGCATGGCAAATAGTTATCCCCCCTAAGCCGAGGTGTTATGCGACGGTAACCGACCGTATTCTTACGGAGCCTTGCTGATACCTGGGAGCCTGAGCAAGTAATTTAAGCCCTTACCTAGTCACTGGGGGCTATGACGTGGTGGATATATACTCCCCTACACTCGTGGGAACAATTAGCGAATTTTTAAAGGAAACAAAATCGGACGGGTTTACAAGGGAGTACGGGCAACAGGCCCAAGGGGGGTTTTTCAGGGACTTATAGAGGGTGGGGTGGACAGGGCTAAAGGCCGAGGGGGGGCAGACTTTGTAGGGGATAGATGCCTGAGAAGACAAGACGGGACAGTTAGTGACGATGACTCGGACAACTTTTTAGGGCTGGACGGACTTAATATTTACGAGACGGACGAGGATGACATCGCCATGGTCTTCTCTGATACCAGGAAGGTATCAGAGGCACAGGTGATGAAAGGGGTGGAAAAAAGACCGGACGAACGCAAAAAGCTGGCGGGCTACAAGCGTTCTCTCCGGTTTTTAAGGTCGTTGGAATCTCGCGATCCAACTTCCTTGACTCCCCGAGAGAAGGCTTTGCGGCGCAAACATGCCTACCACGTTCGGAAGTATGAGGAGTTTCTGAATACTTCCGTCGTAGGGGCAAGGCCAGCGACGGTGACGAACGTGGCCAGAGACCAGGATAGGAAAGCGATCTCGGCATCAGCCGGGCCCTCAACTAAACCTGGACCGAACACGATCACCGGCTCGGAGAAATTGGATGATGGCCCTTCTACATCTAAAGGGGTGTCATCCAAGTCAAGGAGAGGTGATGACCTACGCGGTAAAGTGAAAACCGCCAGCAAAGAGTCCTCAAGGCAAGTCTCGAACTCCTCTAAACGAGGGGCCGCGGCTGGCAAAGGGAATTCTGCAGGTGGTTCTAGTGGCAAACAGCAAAGGTCAGGTGAAACGCAGATGCCTGAGGGCAAGCGGTTGAAACCATCAAATAGCTTGACATCAGCACCTGAGCTAGAAGTAGCCATTATTGATCGCAGTCAGCCAGGGGCAAAAGGACTAACGGTCAATGGCTACTTTTGGAAGAACGAATCCTGCGCAGACTAGTGGACGAGCTCGCCACTAGTGACGATGACTCATTCACTGCGTTTGACGGGGCAAAGTGGTCTAAGAGCGTCGAGATAATTGCATGCGGTAATGAGAAGGCTCTCAGCTTTCTCAAAAACAGCGTACAAGAAGTTGGCGAGCTTTGGCCAGGAGCCAAAATCGAAATCATCCCCTTGGACCAAGTTCCTTTTCAGGTGACGGTGTGGACTCATCCTCCTATTCTGGAGGATGAGTCCACACTTACACTTATTAAGCGCCAGAATAAGGACCTTGGTACTAAGAACTGGATGATCGAACGTGGACGTGCCAGGGACAAGGGGGATGGCAAAGATCTCTGGATCAAAATTGATTCGGAATCCCTCCAACTCCTGCGTCCCAAAAAGGGCGTGATCAAATATGGGCTAAATCAGCTTAGACTGATTTTGCCCACGAAGAAAGACTCTCAAAATGACGACTCCGAGCGGCATAAAAGTGGTGCAAAATAATTTTCATCACTCCGAGGCAGCATCGGGCGAGCTGTTACGTTTTATGGAGACAGAGTGCATATCCGTGGCCTTGATCCAGGAGCCTTAGCTAGTTGCTAATAAGGTTCGATGGCTTCGGTCACGCTTGTTTACTCTTCTCTCTCCTAACATGGAAGGTAAGATTAGAAGCTGTATTCTGATTAGGAAAAATATTAATATCAACATGTTTTTGTTATCTCATTACAGCTCTGGTGAAATAACGGTAGCCGCGCTGGAACGCAAGGATCTCCCGATGGTGATCCTGGCATCGGCGTACCTACCGTATGAAATGGACGACCCTCCTCCGAGTGCGGTGCGCACACTCATTGGCTGGTGCGGGACACGAGGGCATGACCTTGTACTGGGCTGTGATGTAAACACGCATCACAAACTTTGGGGGAGTACGGATATTAATAAACGAGGTGAGGATTTATTACAATTTCTCTTGTCGACCAATCTTAGGATTTGTAATAAGGGCAATAGGCCAACGTTTTTCAACAGGATCAGGGAACAGGTCATTGATTTAACTTTGGTTAGTGATAAAGACTTCGTTAGAATATCTGAGTGGAGGGTGAGCCTTGAGTGCTCATTCTCTGATCATAACAGGATTACCTTTACGATAGATCTTATTCCGAGTGCGGGCAAGCCTTACAGGAACCCTAGGCAAACGGATTGGGAAAGCTTCAGAAAGCTTGTGGATGCCCTACCACCTCCAGAAGCGGAGCGGGTGGGCAGCATTCGGGAGCTGGAGGACATTGAGGGACGCCTATCATGCATCTTGTCGGGAGCGGCAACCGTCGACGAGGGTCCTTTAGAAGTGGTGGAATCCAGGACTCAAGCAGCTCAGGACAGTCTGCCGGAGACTTTTTAATAAGGCGAAGCGCGATAGGAATCCCATAGACTGGGATAATTATCGTAGGAGTTTCAATGTCTTCAAGAACGAAACCAGGAAGGCAAAGAGGGTATCATGGAGGCGTTTCTGTGGAGACTTGGAGGGCACATCTGAGGCTTCCCGCCTAAGAAAGCTACTCTCTAAGGAGCCTTGCACGCCCGGATCCCTGATGAGGCCTGATGGGACTTTTACTGAAAGCAGCAAGGATACCCTGGAGCTACTGATGGAGACTCACTTTCCGGATGGCGAGGACGGGGCAAGCGTACTTGGTGCGGTTGTCCCCGTCCAAACAGCTATCCAATCGAGTGACGTGGTGGACTCCATGGTACAGCCAGCCAAGGTAAGATGGGCAGTGGCGTCTTTTAGGCCCTTTAAGTCAGCGGGGCCAGATGGTATTTTCCCAGCGCTGATGCAGCATGCTATGGAGGCGATTTTACCGTGGCTGCTAACCATTTTTAGGGGAAGTCTCCTTTACGGATACATTCCCATGGAGTGGAGGGAGGTGACTGTGGTTTTTATTCCGAAGGCTGGGAGGATTAACCACTGTACCGCTAAAGCCTGTCGTCTTTTCTGTTGAAAACACTGGAGCGACTGGTTGATTTGTATGTCAGGGAACTTTTTTCGCCGGAGAACTTCTGTGGTGCACAGCATGCCTACCAGAGGGGTAGGTCGGTGGAGACGGCGCTGCATGATGTTGTCGGCACTATAGAAAATTTATAGAAGGAGTTTGTTATGGCATCCTTTCTAGACATAGAAGGCGCTTTTAACAATCTGAACATATCCTCGATAACTGGTGCGCTCAGAGAGATCGGGGCGGACCAGTTAATTACGGACTGGGCAGGGAGCATGCTTGGGAGCAGATCCATAATCTCCAGTTTGGGCATGAGTACGAAGAGGAAGGCTGTAACAAGGGGCACTCCGCAGGGGGGAGTTCTGTCTCCGCTCCCTTGGAACCTGGTCCTAAACAACATTCTTTTCAGGTTGGACGCAGGTGGCACCAAGGTAGTTGCGTATGCTGATGACGTTGTGCTTCTTATAAGGGGTAAATATCTGCCTACGATAAGTGAACTCATGGAATCAGCGCTGAACGAACTACTCGACTGGGCCAAGGGGAACGGTCTGGGTGTGAACCCTACGAAGACTGTATTGGTACTTTTTACCAGAAGATATAAGATCCCGGCTTTCAGGCCACCATGCCTTGGTGGCACGAGCTTGGAGCTCTGGAGGGAGGCGAAATACCTCGGCATTGTTCTAGACTCTAAGCTATCGTGGAAACGTAATGTGGAGGATAGAACGGGAAAGGCTCTATGCGCGTTTTACGTGTGCAAGAGAGTTTCTGGGAGGAGATTGGGTTTGAAACCGAACATCCTGCACTGGATGTATACGGCGGTGATAAGACCCATTCTTACTTATGGATCACTTGTTTGGTGGAGGGCTGTGGACAAGAGTACATATCTCTCTACACTGGGCAAGGTACAGAGGCTGGCATGTCTTACTATGACTGACGCGATGAGATCGGCCCCTCAGGTCAGTCTGGAGACGATGCTTGACTTGGCTCCACTTGGGGTTTACTTCAGGTACATATCTGCAAGATCTGCCATCAGACTCATCGAGTCTGGCATTTTCAGGCATGACCGTACGGGACATGGCATTACCCTTCAAAGGGTAGGAGGGCAGGTCCTGGGGAGACGGACTGATTACATGACTCCGGTCATGAACTTCGACAAGTCTTTCTCAGTCGCGTTTCCGGAGAGAAAGGACTGGATGGAGGGCTCCGCGACTCGCAGCAATGCGACCTTGGTTTTTACGGACGGATCGAAGATGGACACTGGCACTGGTTCGGGGGTGTATTCCGAGGGTCTCGACCTTTCGGTATCGCTCAGGCTACCCGATACCTCGACAGTTTTCCAGGCGGAGATTTATGCCATTACCGAGGCGGACTAGACAGCTTCTGACTTTTGGGAAAAAGTCGTTGGCACTCCTGGTGGGGGTCTTGACGGGGCACTGTGCAATTGGGCACATCTCGGGGCGTTTGGACTTTCCCCATGATGGTCGCTGCAGGAGCTGTTTAGATGAGGAGGAAGAGGAGTCAGTACAGCATTTTCTTTGCGAATGTCCGGCCCTGCAGGAGCGTAGGCTTAGACATCTGGGCTCACGTTTCCTGCGGGATCTGGACTGCCTCAGGGATGCACAGCTGGCTGCCCTGGAGGGGTTCGTGAGAAGTTCTGGGTGGTTCTCAGGAACCACCACTTCGTTTTGAAAGGATTGTGTACGGTGTAGTCCTCTGGGCATCACAATGGGCCTTTATGGCCTCCGAGTGTTTTTCTCGCTTATGGCGGGCAGCCTTTCTAACCTAACCTAACCATCTCCACACAGGAGTAGGACTCCAGTTGTAGAAACATTACGTCCCGAACAAATATGAATTTGTGGAGCATCCTCATCAGCTGACGATATGTACTCCACAATACATTCGTTTATGGCACTTTCCACCTACTTGTGGTAGTGCACTGGGATTTTGCCTGATGGGCTGCTGGAATCTATGACAGCATAGCTCAGCTCTTCTGCCAGTTTCCTGCGTGCCACTTTGGCATACGTGGGCAGCTCCTTAGCCCTCCTTTCGTCCGGTTTTCTCTTCAGTGATTTAGAAGATTTCGGAGCTCCTCCAACCACTGAAGATTTCCCTGACGCCATCGTCTTTTTGGAGGTATTAGCGCCCGGTGTGACCCCTACTCCCTTTGAGCCCTCCGAAGAGTTCTCTTTAGGAAGTTTGGACCCATCGCCCGCTACACCCCCTCCCTGCGGGGAGCGTTTTAATATAAATTTATTATGGTGGCCAGCAGCGTTCTGCTCCTCCGGCGAGCGAATTCTCTTGCCCTTCTCCGTGGAGATGGGTGTAGAGGCTTCACCTTCCTTTGAAGCATCCTGCTGATTCCTCCGTTTAAATTTTTCTGCTTTCCGCCGTTGTGCGCCAGAAAGATTCCTCCTTTCCGTGGTGAGTTTGGCTATGCTAGCACTTACTTCCTCGACCATCTTATCTACTTCGGAGGACTCTATATCTTTTGGATGGGAAGAATCGGAGACCCCGCCTGTCTTTTGTGGCTGGGAATGGTTTGTCATCACCCTTGGCACCGATTCTACCTCTCCTAGGCTTCTTGTAGCTTTAGCAACAGCGGAGGCCTAGTTGCCCACCCCCGAAGTTGCTTTCTTAGTCACTTGCTGACGACGACTCGGGGCCTGTTTGCTCACCACCAATAGCCGCCGGTTCTGAGTTATTTAAGCTCTGTACCGTAACTTTCATATTTTTTAAGTTTTTTTCCATGGTAGTTATTCTTCGGCACCCTACTACAAACCCCCTTATCCACCACCTGGGGACGCGTCCGATAGGAGCAAATCCAAGCAAACATCTCCACACGTGTGGAAAAAGATATTTACGCTAGAGAATAAAGTTGTTGAGTTGCGAAAACAGCGAGATCTATTTGGTAGAATGTTGGGGATTTCTCTCACCCACAAGGTTGGCATTGAAAAAGTTTTAACATATCCACTTACCCCGATTCCAACGTCAATATGTCATCCAGATGGTTCAATATGTAAAACTGACAAATCGCAATTAGCAAAGCTACTAGGGAAGAAATTGATCAACACTATAGATCGACAACCGTCAACCTTTGATGTTTGTCTTGTGGATGGTTGTTTTTTTGCTGCATCTGATTAAAGATGTGCCACAAACATATGACTGTATTTCTAAGAAGTTTCTAAGTACTATCTCTCAGATGAAATCTGTTCGGATTGATATTGCCTTCGACCAATATTTTTCGCCTTCTATCAAAGATTGTGAACGTTTACGGCGAGAAGAAGCAACCAGCCCTGTCTCAATCGCTCCTAACCGAATTCGACCCCATCATTTCGCAGCTGAACTTAGAAATATACAATGTAAAGAAGCTTTAGTTAATTTTTTTATTGATCACTGGGGCAGTGAAGACATGTTGCCTTTCATTGGTAATAAAAACATTTACGTAAGTTTCAATCAATGTTATTCATACAAGGTGTTAAATAACAAAGTAATTAAAACTATTGAAGAATCATTATCGTGTGAAGAACACGAAGAAGCCTATTCTAGGATTATTTTTCATATTTGACAAGTCGATTTTGACGCAGAAGTTGTTATACGCTGTTCTGATTCTGATATTTTAATTTTACTTCTGGGAAATATGGATCACCTGAAAGCATCTTTGAAAATTTTGATATATATGGGCGTTGGAAATCATCAGCGTTACATAAACATCAGTCAATTATACCGAATTCTTGGTGACTCTTTATGCAAAGCTTTACCATGCTTCCACGCAATCACCGGATGTGATTACACGCCAGCTTTTTTAGAAAAGGCAAAGTTAAGCCTTTTAAAAAGTTAGAAAATTCTAAAGAATACCAGTTAGCTTTTGAAAACATAATTACGCATAACGAAGAAGTACTTGAAACTACGTTTGTAACCCTGGGGTAATTTATTTGTCAAATGTATGGAGTTAAAAATTCTTCGAATGTTAATGATGTTCGATTTCATTTATTTTCAAGTACGTTTAAGTCTAAAAAATCGCATGAGAACTTTGATAAAAAATTTCGAAACTTTGACTCATCCAGTTTGCCACCCAGTAAAGCGGAATTGCAACAGCATTTATTGAGGGTTTGTTACGTGACGAAAATTTTGAGATATGCTCACTTAAAACATACAACATCTTTATCTCCAATGATTTTCGGTTGGAATATCAACGGTGACAAATATGTACATTTTAGTAATTTTGTGTACACTTTTGGTACTTTTCTGAAAAAGATGTCGATAATGAAAATGCATATTTTGTTAACTTTTGAATATTAATTACAAAAATTAAAAGACACTAGTTCATAACAGTCTTTCCCAAAGTTTTCTTATAGTGATAAAAACAATTCAATAAAGCTTTCATATTTTGTATGACTTGTTAAGAGATCCAGAAGAAGTCGTCATCATTTTGTTGGTTTTCTTTTGATTTTGCATTGCACCGACCAAATTGTTTAACGTATTAACGCGCATGAACACAATGCACAACTTTAATAATTAAATTTTTAATATCAGTTTTAAAACACTTTTCTTAAAATATTATAAAGGAAAAAAAAGAAATAAAATTCAAAATTGTGTTCTTAGGGTTGCACTAAGTTTAGTAAAGGGTGTTTTTTATAGAGTGGTACAACTTTGAGTTGGCATCGCTGCTTTATTTGACCACCCATTTAACAGCTTTTTGTTTAGTTTGCTTTGACATTTTATTATGGATCGACATACACCAGAGCAACGCGAGCAAATTGTTGAAATTTTTAATCAAAATAATTGTCTCATTCGTCGAATTCATCGTGCACCTCTTTCATTTTATGGCGTACACAATCGTCCTTGAGAGCGGCGCGGCTAATTCAAAGAACAATAGATCGTTTTCGGACCACATTTACTATTACTGTGATAATGTGGACTGGAGAAGCAGTTGCCGCTGTACAGGAAAGTATTGAAGACGACCCTAATCCATCAATTAGTCGCCGTTCTCAACAACTGGGGAAGTTGTGTCCTTCCACTTTATAGACGATTTTTTTAGTTGTTGAATGGTGTTCCAGACTGCGCCTTCTACGTGGCAGCCATGGCAGAAATCATATTCAAACATTAATGTCATAAAATTGTTTATCCAATAAAGACAATTTCATTGATATCAAAAATATATTACTACGTTTTATTATGATTTAAACTTGTATCAGTCTATTAAAATCAGCCATACAATGGGCGCTTAGGAATGGTATTTTGAAAAACCTCCTCTTTCTAAACAAAGTGTTTTTAGGCATTTATCACATGATGTTTTCAATCAATTTGAGCATACAACACATCTAAGTTTGCTCGTTATTTTTTGTGAGCTATGACCATTATATTTTCTGTCTCAACCTTCAATTCTGGAAACTGTTTGCCTAGATTTATTGTCCTTCTTGTCGCTGAGATATGTATGTTCGTGCTATATGTCTGCGAAACCTTAACCGATCAACACGATTTTCAGGGTTTGCAATGCAGTATAATGCGTTTGAAATAGTCATGTCCACTATGTAAGTAAACAACACACATCACCACTTCGTACCGTGTAATTCGGTACATTCCTATACTCTGGTCCATTTGATCTACCCCTCCCATGTCGTTGTTCTAACTTCGGAAAACATGAGGTACGGCTACATCTACTTTTTGTTTCTTCGTAGAACACCATTTTTTAACTTTCCCCATAGGCTTTAAAGTATCGAAATTCCTTCCATTCGTGCAAGCATTATTATCTTACCACCTAACCATTAGAATTTCGTTTACCTTATCAAAACTATGGTCATAGGCTTTTTGCACATATCCTTTGCTGAAATCAATGGACACCGTTTTGATGCATTTTCGTGCAAGGTTCCAGTAGCTCTGTATCCAAGGCTCTTCAGGTCTAAAAGAACTTCATAGTTCGTAAAGAAATTATCAAAGTGAATAGGATGTTCTTCTGGTTTTGTTGGCGCTTTTGCCAGTAAACCCTTTACATTGCGAGAGCCGAGAGGATCAGTGGTAGCCTCGGAATTTTTCCTACAATATACATACATCGAATGTGTAACAATAACCATCGAATCTACTATATTCATCTCCACTATCTTCGTTAATTATGTCATGTATAGATGCGAGAACTAGAGCCTCCTTGAAAATAATTGTTCCGGAGAGTATGTTTTATAAATTGTCCTGAATTCTGGCCAAAAAATACACTAGTCATGCAGTTCGTATATCGGGAAGATAATAATGTAGTACTTCCTAAGGTCATAAGCTCCAACTCAAAAATCTAGATAATTCACCACCTCAAAATAATCAGAAAATTTTATCCGCTGCACATGATGATGATAATCAAATTAATCGTGATTTTCCTGCAAAAATTATTAACAATAGCTGCAAGAATTTGGATGATTTTTCTGATAATCAACTTCATATCGCTTACCAAAAAGTTTGTTCGTGGATTTAAAACCAAGCTTACTGATTTATATTTGTAAAGTTTTAATTTCAATCTACTTTCCTAGACGCCGAAATAATTTGTAATAATTTTCAAATTTTTCGTCGTGATAGAATTACAACCACTACTGCTGGTGGAGTTTTAATTGCTATCTCCAACCTGTTCCCAATGGAAGAAATTCAAATGATACCATCTTATAACATAGAGTTCGTAGCTGTGGTTTTCAAGGTTAATCACATAAATGTAATTATTACATGTTCTTATGTTCCTCCTCGTTCTGATCCAATTGTACATAAAGTACATATTGAAGCAATTGAATTTTTGAATTCAAATCTCAACCCTGTTGATTTAACTTTCGTGCTTGTTGATTTCAAATTACCTTCTATCTCGTGGGGTTTTCATCAGAACATAGTTACTATATACCTACTCTAACTAATGATAATAATGATAATATTTTCAATAACATTTCCAATCTATACCTGCACCAAATTCTCGATTTAGTATTTGTAAACGAGCCTAAAGAATGCGCTGTATCTAGTTTATGCCGTATTTCTACTCCTGAGGATCGATACCATCCAACAATCTATATAAACTGCAATATATATACTAATGTTACGGTGAAAAGTATAAGTAAAAAGTGAAGAATTTTCTGTTTTAATCGTGCAAATTATATTGAACTTAACCACCTGTTACTAAATACTGCCTGCCTCGTTCTCAATTGATGAATTGCTCAACACTTTTTATAAAATTATGTTGGAATACATGGAGGAATGCATACCAAAATATATACCATGTAAAGAGTCTGGACCACCTTAGAACTCTAAACAGCTAGCTGCTCTTAAATATAAATATTTCAGAAAATTTAAAACTACTGGAAGTTCCTTTTATTATGGGAGATATTCAGCTGCTCGTTCAAATTATAACTTGCTTAACACACAGCTTTATAGGAACTACCTCATGAAATTAAAATGCAATTTTCATAAAGATCCTAAATCGTTTTTCAAGTTTGTGAATACCAAAAAAATTCTTCTGCGTTTCCAAAAGTCATGAAATATTTATTATCAGAATCAAATGAAGAATTGATGATTAGTAACATGTTTGCTGACTTTTTCGCGTCAACCTATTCAGAAGTTCCATATGATGTTTCTAATGTTTACCGATACAAAATTACAAATACTCAAAATATTTCACCATCTGTTATAACTACTTCGCATATACATATTTAACTGTTTAAAAAAATCTAAGCCATCAACTTTTTGTGAACCTGACGGCATACCAAGTTGTGTTTTAATAAATTGCGCAGCCACTTTGGTAACACCTTCATCCATTATTTTTAATGCTTCTCTAAATTATGGTTGCTTCCAAAAACTATTGAAAGATTCATACCCATGTTTAAGTCCGGAAATAGATCTGATATTAATAATTACAGGGGCATCGCGAAATTAAGTGATATTCCGAAGCTTTTTGAAAAATGTATGATGGATTGTCTTATTCACCAAGCGTCTTCTTTATTAACACCTCTACAACATGGTTTTCGTAAAGGATTATCTGTCATGAAAAAACATCCTTCAATTAACAACGTTAGTAAATGAATCTTTTGTCAACGGCTACCACACTGACGTTATTTATACTGATTTCAGTAAGGCGTTTGATAAAGTAAATCATGATCTGCTTTTGAAGAAATTGGACTTAATGGGCTTCACCAATAACTATCTGAGCTACTTTAATTCATATCTTATACTTAAAACTCAGTCAGTAAAATTTAATTCTGCAATTTCAAGGAAAATTCTTGTAAGATCTGGTGTTCAGCAGTTTAGCCATGTTGGACTAATTTTATTCATACTTTTCATTAATGATTTAGCTGATGCTATAAAACACACTAATGTATTAATGTATGCAGATGATGTCAAAATATTCTTGAGTATTAAACTTCCAACTGCTCGGATGTATCTACAAAACCACCTAGATAACTTTTACAATTGGCGTGACGCTAATTTGATGAGTCTCAATTTAAACAAGTGTTCTCATATGCAGTTTTCAAGAGTACAGAATACGGTTTATTCCTACTTTCTTGGGGGATATCAATTAAAATCTGTTGATGCGATTATGGACTTGGCGATTTTGATAGATGCAAAATTGAGCTTTATTAAATATATTACGAGGACTGTCAATAAATCCTGTAGCGTTTTGGCTTTCATCAAAAGATGGTCGAAGGAATTTAATAATCCTGTAACAACGAAAATATTATATACATCACTCGTAAGGCCAATTTTAGAATACGGTTGCATAATATGGGACCCATTCTATCAAATTCATATTGAACGTATTGAGTCTGTTCAGAAACAATTTATCATTTTCTGTTTAAGAAATGTTTACAGTTGCCGTATGACTCTTCCATCTTACACAATAAGATTAGCTGAGGTGAATTTACCAACTTTGAGTAGCCGGAGAAGTATGCTTAAAGTTTCTTTTATGGTTAACCTTATAAATGGTAACGTAAATTCGGAATTTTTGATGAGCAATATAATATTCAATATCCCACAATGCTCACTGAGGTCTTTCAACCCGTTATACGTTAGAACTTGCCGCTCAAACTTCGCTACCTCCGACCCGCTTAGAAGACTATGTGTTTGTTTTAATGAATTGTATAACTTTATAGATTTTTCACTAAATGTTGAAACCATTAAAAGAAATGTTATTTTATTATACCCTTCACAAAAAAGTGATAGGGTATATATAGGTTTGTCATTCCGTGTGTAATTTCTCCGATATGCACATGGGACCACATAAAGTATATATATATTCTAGATCCTTATGAATAGCGATGACAATTGAGCGATGTCCGTCTGTACGTGAAATCGGTTTTCCCAAGCCCCCAGAAGAGCTCGTTTTTGGGCCGTTGGATTGGAAATGAACTTAAATAGAGTGCTATTGAAATTCAGAAAGATCCGAAGTATGGTTCCAGAGCTGGGAAGCTTACACCTATTTCTCGACGCAAAATTTATACCAAAAATCAATTATTTTTTTTAATGTTTGTAAATTAAACCTAATTCGTGCTTTGGGAAGCCTCAATGGTCTATTAAAAACTAAAAAAATTAAAAAAAATTTTCCAGGGATGGAAAATTAAAAATTTTTTTCCCGTATTTTGAAGTACATGTAGCAATTAAAATTGTTAAAAATTTTAAGTTTTTCTTTAACAAAACCTCTTAATACGTCATGAAGATTTGCATATGACAAAAAAAATTTTAAATTCAAATTTTGCTTCCAGGGATGGGAAATTGCATATATTTTTTATACGTGAAAATAATAAAACAAGCAACTGCGGCTTTCGAAAAGAGCTATTTTGCTCTGCGGTGTAAGTTGAATAAAACTGAATTGACTTTCCTTTGTGCCTTGGAATATTTATCATGTCTTTCTGAGATTCACAAAAAACAAATTTCGAACAATTAGCCTATGAATCTTAATTTAATTTAATATAGGAATATAAATGTTCGTGAAAATACTTACTACATTCAACTGATGTTGTTTTTTTTTTGCTAACTAAACCTGTCTTATAATTTAAAAAAACAAAATTGGCATCAAAACTTTAAAAATAAAAATAAATTTTCGAATCCAGGGATGGACAAGTGCAATATTTCATAGTACATGAAAGTGACCAAAATGGTTAAAAATTTAAAATTTGTCTTAAAAAAATTACTTTATAGCTCACGAAGCGTTGCACTGATGAAAAAAAAACAAACAATTAAAATTTCGCTTCCATGGTTGGAAAAATGAAAGTTTTTTTTGGTGCATCCAACATTTTGTAGTACATGTAATAACCAAACTGGTTACAAAATTTGAGTTTTTCTTAAACAAAACTATCTTATAGCTCATGAAGATTTGCATTGATAAAAAAATTTCACTTCCAGGGTTGGGAAGTTTAAAGTTTTTTTGGTACATACAATATATTGTAGTATATCAATGTGACCAAAATGGTTGCAAATTTTAAGTTTTTCCTGAATAAAAAGACTTTATACCTAATGAAGACTATGATTGGTAAAAAAAATTTAAATTTCACGTCCAGGGATGGGAAATTTAAATATTTTTTATACATAAAAGTAACCAACGAGGCAACTAACGTCGGTTTTTTACTAATTAAAACTATTTTTTAGTTCAGGAAAAACAAAATTGGTATCAAAAATTAAAAAAAATCAAAGTTTAGATTCCAGGGTTGGATAACTGCAATATTTTGCAGTACATGAAAGTGACCAAAATGGTTGCATATATTAAGTTTTTCTTAAATAAAACTATTTCATGCCTCATTAAGAGTTGCATTGGTAAAAAAATTTAAATTTCGTTTCCATTGTTGGGAAATTGAAATATATAAAAGTAACCAAATAGGCAATTAACGAACAAAATTGGTATTAAAATCTTAAAAAATCAAAATTTCGACTCCAGGGATGAACAAATAAAATATTTTATGGTACATGAAAGTGACCAAAGAGATTAAAAATTTCAATTTTCTTGTCAAGTAAAACTATGTTACTTCTTTTAATTAAACCTACTTTCTGTTTTAGAAAGAAAGAAAGAAGAATTACATCTGTGAAGGGTATTTAAGATTCGGCACAGCCGAATATAGCACTTTTTTAGTATGCATTCATGTTCATAAAAACATTTCATTTTTATCGGAAATTTTATTTATAAGTGTATGTATGTAATATGTTTTTATATTTAAATAATCTGTAAGGAATTTTTTCATAGACTTGGAAATAAAATAAAAATAAATAAAAAATATTAGAATACGATGTTATCGAGTATACCTATATATTTTTTATTTTTTATTTTTTTTCTTAGACCAGCACTCAGGGGATGACCCCTACATATGCGATGCATTGTGCCAGAACTAGGAAAGTTGGTTATGGAAAGGAGGATAGAGGGAGTAGTGTTTGTGGACGTTCGATTTGAACCTCCCCAAGTTAAAACTGACAGGAAAGACCTCTGCTGGAAGTTTGTTCCACATACGAACCGTTCGGCCAAAGAACGAATTCTCTCTGTAATGCGTGGTGCGATTCACTGACAACTCAACCACAAAAGGATGTGCCCTATGTGAAGAGCGGGTAGCTCGCAGAAATAAACGGTTATTCGGCACAAGCTTCCTTATTTCACCAGAACACATTCCGTTGTAGTATCGGTAGAACAGTGAAACACACCCCACGTTGCGTCGATGCTCCAGTGAGTCAATAGAGTTGGCTACCCTACTGTCACCGATGAGCTTCTTCGCTCTCTCTTGTACGCGGTCGAGCAACTTCAAAGCAGACTTTGAAGCACCAGCCCATACATGAGAGTTGTATTCCATCTTTGGTCGGATGTAGGTGGTATATATATTGAGGAGATCAGTTGGGGTGAAGTATGTCTTACACCGTCTTAAAAAGCCGAGACACTTGAAAGCTTCTTTTGAAATATGAAAAATGTGATCTGTCCATCGAACGTCACACTGCATTTTCATACCAAGAACATCAAGAGCTTCTGATTCCCCAATACCTATACCATCCATAAACACGGATGGCGCAGAACCTTCGACCAGCCGCCTATGCGTAAGCACGCAGCACTGCGTCTTATGAGGGTTAAAGTTAACCCTCGGAGATTGACACGAGATCACTTGTGAGTGACTCGTTCATCCTTTGTCTCCTGGCGTCAATCTCCTCCAGGCTTGGCCGGCTGGTGAAAGAGAAAGAATGGATAATGCTGCTATCATCCGCGAAAGAGTAGATAGGGTTTGAAGTTTGACATAGAAGGTCATTTATAAAGATGAGGAAGAGAGTAGGAGATAGAACAGAGCCTTGCGGCACCCCTGAATTTACCTTGAACTCGTTTGATGAGACCCCGTCTATAACAACTCGTATAGTGCGGTCTCTGAGGAAGCTCGCTATGAAGCGAGAGAAATCATCACCGACACCAAAAGCAGTCAGTTTTGACAGAAGTGCATCATGCCACACTCTATCAAATGCTTTTGAGATATCTAGAGCCACCACCTTACTCTCGCCGAAATGGTGAATCGAATTGCACCATTTTTCTGTTAACAGAGCGAGCAGGTCTCCTGTAGAGCGAGCTCTGCGAAAACCATACTGCCGGTCGTTAAGTAAGGTGTTGGTCTCCAGATACCTTACCAGGTGGAAGTTGGTCATACTTTCCATGACCTTGGAAATTGCCGAACAGACTGCAATTGGGCGGTAATTTTCGGGGTATTGCGCCTCTCCCTTCTTAGGGATCGGCGTTACATTGGCTAACTTCCAACACATCGGAAATTTACCGGCATGATACGATGCACTAAATAGCTTAGCCAATGGACGCGCTAGCGTCCAAATACACTGCTTCAAGACCAGTGCTGGAATGGCATCCGGCCCAGGAGACTTGTTTATGTTGAGATTCGCTAAAACCTTTTTAACTGCACGTGGTCGAAAGAATATTCTTGGCATAGTAACTGATACTCTTTCCACCACGGGCAATTGCTGATTGCTACCTGGGAAGCAAGAATTACCTGCAAACATCTCAGCCAAAAGGTTAGCTTTATCAACAGGTTCAGTGAATATTTGATCATCCCTTAAAAGAGTTGGAATTGATGAACTAGCTTTATCCTTTACTCTTTTAACAAATGACCAGAAGCTTTTACTACCTCTCGTGGCGGTAAGAACTTTAGCACGAAGGCGCTGCTCGTATAAAGCTTTTTCACGCCTTAGCACTCTGGCACACGAAGACCTCGCTTGTTTGCGCAGCGCATCAGTATTTGCGTTTTTGTTATTCCGCCAAGTACTGAATGCTTCCTCTCTGGATCTGATTGCCTCTTTGCAAGATTGGTTAAACCAAGATTTTTGTCTCGGCTTAACCGAAATTTTTTTGGATGGGATGAAGTATTTCATTCCCAGCAAAATTATATTTCCAACCATTTCCGCCATTAAATCGATATTTTTATCTAAGAAACATAGTTTCCAATTGAAAGTACGATAGAATTCGTTGAGCTCTGCCCAACTAGCTTTTTCGTATACGTATTTTAAACGTTTCGTGGCTGTGTGTGAAACGTTTCGAAGTGCCGAGAACGAAAAAGAAGCGGTGATGATACAATGATCCGAATTACCGAGAGGTGCACTGACGTTCACTTCATACTTTTGAGGGTGTGAAGTTAGGAACAAATCAAGCGTATTTAGTTGGTGCCCTTCAACACACGGTATATGTGTTGGTTCATTCACTAGTTGCGCTAGGTGATTATGCGCGGCGAATAACTCAACATATTGGCCCTCTGAAGTTGTGTGGCTCGAATAGCGAAGCCACGATGAGTTGTGGACATTGAAATCACCAGCAATAACAATTTCACTGTCCGGACAACTTTCGAGGATTTTTGCTATAGAATCGGAAAGGGAATCGAAGCCCGATAAAGTTTGTTCCCTTCCCGCGTTTGGACTTCTATAAAGGAATCCGAAATGCAAACTATGTGCCCTGATCTTGAATTTAGCCCAAAGGCAGCTAAATTCTGGATCATACAAGCCTAGTGATTGCTGGCTTTGGTACACAACATCATTGCGTATATATAATGCAAGACCGCGATGGAAGTTAAAAAGGGACAGAAGTTGATACCAAGGCACATAAAAATCCTGTGGGTCAGCATCCTCAGATACCTGCTAACTGATATTCATTTGTAAAATGTGTTAGTGACTATGACTGCGGAATGATTTGAAAAAAAAACAAGTAAAAACGTTATAATCGACCGGGTCGAATCTTAAATACCCTCCAAATATTTAGTAAGTGAATTTGATATGTTTAACTTGGTGGGACAGAGTTCCTTTAAATAATATCGTACGTCAACGCCCACTAAAGGGGGCGGGGTTCAAAATTATGCAATATCATGTTTTCCACAGACGAACGTATGGGCATTGCTAGACCGTCTTAGACTTCATCACAATTCTCTTTGGAGGCTATAAAAACTGTATTTTGGCGGGGTCGCTCTGGCAAGGGCTGTGGGGGAAACATTTCACCTTTGTCATAAAACTCTAAAAATAAATGCTTGGGATAATTATATACAATATTAAAATTTCTTTTTTTTTTGATAGGGTCATTTAGAGGGCAAAGGGGGAGAGGGGGTAGGGCAGAAACAGATACACATAAAACTGTAAAATAAATGCTTGGGATGATTATACACAAAATAAAAAATAATGTATATTTAGTTTTAATAGGGTCATTTAGCGGGCAAAGGGGGAGGAGGGGGTAGGGCAGCAACAGGCAGTCATAAAACTCTAAAGACAAATGCTTGGGATGATTATATACAAAATTTAAAAAGAATTTTTTTTTTTGGTAGAGTCATTTTAGGGGACAAAGGAAGAAGCGGGGGGGGGGGGGGGGGGCTAGGGCAGAAATGGGCAGTCATAAAACTCTAAAGATAAATGCTTGGGATGATTATATAAAAAATTTAAAAAATTTTTTTTTTTTTGGTAGGGTCATTTAGGGGACAAAGGAAGAGGGGGGGGAGGGGTAGGGCAGAAATCGTCAGTCATAAAACTCAAAAGATAAATGCTTGGGATGATTATATACAAAATTAAAAAAAAAAAATTTTTTGGTAGGGTCATTTAGAGGGCAAAGGAAGTGGTGGGAGGGGGGGCTAGGGCAGAAATCGGCAGTCATAAAACTCTAAAGATAAATGCTTGGGATGATTATATACAAAATTTTAAAAAAAAAATTTTTTTTGGTAGGGTCATTTAGGGGGCGAAGAGGAAGGAGGGGGTAGGGCAGAGTAGTACCAGGTTTCGTCTCAGCTTCGTCATTAAAGCTTAAAAGTGTTATTTTTAAGGAATGTAGGCTTAAGTAAAACAATTTGTTAAATTTTTATGCTATTTTTGCCTATAATAACGCCCACTAAAGTGGGCGGGGTAAAAAAATATTTTTATTTTATTTAATGGCTCCAAGTTTAAGGGGTTGGACCGTATTTGACATAAAAATATATCATTTGCTTAACAAAATAACAAAAAAACTTTAAAAATTATGTTGTTTTTTCTGGGTTGGTTTAGTTCTTCTTAGGGGAACTTTTTCCCCTCTTGCCCGATTTAGCCCATCTTCGAACTTAACCTGCTCTAAGTTTTAAAATATATTTATGCCAAATTTCAAGTGTCTAGCTCTTTTCGTTTGGACTGAATCGTGATTTCCACAGACGGACGGACGGACGGACGGACATGCTCAGTTCGTCTTAGATTTCATCACTGATCAAGAATATATATACTTTATGGGGTCTGAGATGGATATTTCGATGCGTTACAAACGGAATGACAAAGTGAATATACCCTCCAAATTCTTTTTTGGAGGGTATAAAAATTTAAATGAAATAGATACGCACAAAATGATTGTGTTTGCAAAAACAGCGAATTCGGCAAACACACATGCGTAGGCGACGACCAGAAGCGTGCAAAGTAAAACGACTAACAACTGAAATATTCACAGCAGATTTATTTATTGATAGCAAAATGAACTGTCAATGAAACGACTAAAATGACCACAATAAACATATTTTGACTAATAAGAAAATTTTTTTAATATTTTTAGTTTCGCTTCGAGTTGCTCTTTTCTGTTAGACCCCTTTTACACACATCAAGTTTGACTCGTCAAGTCTTGATCTTTTAGAAGAGAGCGTTGAAGAGGGGTACAGACTTGACGGTACTAGTCAGTTTTTATATTTTCTTTTGTTTTATCATCCGTAATATATTAAATAAATGTTCAGCAATGACGAAAAATTTATTTTTACAAATCGCGTATACCTGAGCATGTTAAATAAAGTCTCATATAGTAATCATTTAATCCAGTTATTTATTAACATTTATTGGCAGACAACAAATTTTTTGTTGTTATTTGCCATTATGTTAATTTTCTTTGAACTGCAATTAACTATTAACATATCAACTTGTTTCGCACTCCACAAACGACTAAAGAGCAAAATCTAACGACGTACGCATATTCATTCCCTAACAACTACAACTCAATTCTCTTAACTACCGGTAGACAATAGTCACTTTAATCAGAATTATTGTTACTGTTGCTATCGACTTGTGTGTTTGCGAAGTCATTGTTGTTGTAACTGTTTCATTTCTTTTTTTTCAATTCATGTTCATGGAGGAAGTCGTTTGACAAAAATTTTTTATTTATTTTATTCCTATTTTTCGTCAGCAATTTAAACACTGATTTTTACTTCAAATTTATGTTGCGTACTATTTATAGTACAGTGGGCGTTAATGGGTTAAAACCTATTTCTTCAAGAGGAGTTTTGTTGTTTTTGAATATTTGGCTATGGTAATCTTGATACTTTCTTGAAGAATAATCAGCATCGGATATCAAAGTTCCACTAAATATACTGTACGTGAGCACGTTACCAGCTATGTTTATACTTGTGTACACTCAGTGCAGCCTTCTGATGCAATATGTCCTGCGGCACCACAAATAAAAGCTTTAGCCGCCGCACAGTGAGGCCTTTTGCCTTTTTTCATTGCAAAAATCATAACTTTTAAATTAATAAAGGTATTTAAAAATTTAAAATATATATGATTTTCACGCTTATATGTTAACCGCAGCACTGTGCATACTGTCGCCTTTTGACTGTTTCATAACTAACATAATAAACTTTAAAGTACATAATAAAGATGTTTTAAAAATGTATAAAGTATTTCAAACATAACCGCTTTCGCTAAAAAAGAAGTAACCTGCATGTCCATAGGATCACAGGGTACTACGCTCAGTGGCTTTCTCGTTGCAAAAACCATAATTTTTGAAGTTACCAAGATATTTCCAATAGTTAAAAATCACTTCAATTTGAAATCATATCTTTTGAAGTAATGATATTTTTAAAATTTAAAAAACATTTCAAACACAACTTTTCGTGCTTCAAATGATATTGTCATAAGGAAGTCTAGAAAAAAATACGACTGTAATTTAACATGTTAGAGTAATATTATGTCTTTACTATAAATACACATTCTTGAAATATATTTGATATTAATGCTATATAATATGTAACGATATCAAGTTATTTAATATATTTTGTTCACAGTTGTATAATTATTTTTTATTAGTTAGTTATGTTGCTAAAGATAAAATTGAAAAAATGGATTGATCAAATGTAGTATATAAAATACCATACAAGGGTAATGATATAGAGAATTGTAATAAAGTATATATAGGTACGACCAAAAATAAATTAAAGACTAGGATAGCAGGTCATAAATAAAATAAAAAATATAGGAATATAAATTCACAAAAAACAGCTTTATCTTCCCATTGTTTTACATCATATCATTTTCCAGATTTTGAAAATATTTCAATATTAAACACAGAAAATAACTATAAACGTAGATTATTGTTAGAAATGTTAGAAATAATAAACACACCATCATCACACAGAATAAATTTTAAAACAGATAAATTAGCACAGCGTTATGAACATTTAGTTAGTAAAAATTGTAGATTTACATAATTTAATTGTTTATATTAACTATATATTATTTGCTAGGGATAACTTATTGTATTATATTATTGGTGTTATTATTATTATAATTTTATGTATATATATATATATATATATATATATATATATATATATATATATATATATATATATAGATATGTGTGTGTATGTGTGCATGTCAACAATTGTAGGCTCATAAAATTAAAGTTTGATAAGTCTTTTTGAGGAATATTCCTGTGTGTTATAAATAAAAATCAAAAAAAAGTAAATATATTTTCTTATAAGAAAACAATTAAAATGAATAAACGCACTTTCCAACGAAGAGTAGCAAAACAAAAAGAGTCTTATAAAGAAAGGGTATTTGAAAAGTGCAGTGAACAAATACCATCTGAAAACTTAGAAGCTAAATTCTGTGAAAGCAATAGCACATGTGAAAATGAGAGTCTGCCGGGAAATGAGTCGCAAATTTTGTTAAACTCTAAGTTGTCGGAAAAACTTAGAAGGTGGTACATAGAAACCAAACCCACAAAAATTTGTGTGGAGAAATTGTTGGCAATTTTGAAAGAAGAAGGTCTTGAAGTACCTTTATGTTTAGAAAAACTATTGGGAAGGCAAAAACTTGCCGTTACAAAACATATATCTCCAGGTGTTTACTGCCATTTCGGCATAAAAAATCAGATTTTCAAAATTGAAACATTACTACAGAGCTATGATGAAATCGTGATCGATATTAATATCGATGGTATTCCGCTCTTTAAAAGTTCATCAGTGCAGCTTTGGCCCATTTTACTTAAAATAGTTAATTCACAAAAGTTTGAACCGTTTTCAATAGGCGTTTTTGTTGGAAGGAGTAAGCCGCACAGTGTGCATGAATTTTTGAGAGATTTTGTGGAAGAAGTAAAGCATTTAGGTGGGTATATTAACATAAATGGCCGAAATATACCTATTATTTTTAGATGCTTAGTGTGCGATACACCGGCAAGGTCTTTTGTATGTGGTGTTCCTGGACATACTTCAAGTCATGGATGTATGAAATGCACTCAGAAAGCTAAAAAGGTGAAAAATGTGTTAACATACTGCATTGCATCTGGCTATCCCACAACAGATGATGACTTTTATGCACGCAAGTATCCAGAACATCACTCACCATGTTTCCAAGTAACAAAGAGTCCCTTAGAATGCATTGATTTCAAAATGATTTCACAAACTCCTCTGGATAGCATGCATTTAATTGAGCTTGGGGTCATGAGAAAAATGCTTGCACGTCTTGTAAATCGCCGAACTCGCCCTAAATTACCAAAAGAAAACGTTGAAAAGATATCAACACAGTTACAAGACCTTAAAAAATTTGTCCCGAAAGAATTTCCTAGAAAGCCGATATCGTTAAATGAACTATCAAATTGGAAGGCCACTGAATTTCAACTCCTTCTGGCTTATACTGGTCCGTTTGTTTTGCAAGAAATAGTTGATAATGACTTTTATTACGAATTTCTGCTCTTGCACTGTGCGTACAGAATGTTAAGCTGTCCAAGACAAGTCAAAAGTAATATTCAACAAGCTCAAGCTATTTTGAAACTTTTTGTAGAAAATTTTCCAATCATATTTGGGGAAGAGAGTGTTTCATTTAATGTGCACAGCTTGCTCCACATATCTGAAGATGCAGCAAAATATGGAACACTTGCAGAATTTTCTGCATATGATTTTGAAAACAGGCTTCAGAAGTTAAAAAAGCACATCAGGAAGCCTACTCAAATAATTCAACAAATCCTAAACAATGAAAGACATGAAACATTTAAAAAAGAAGAAAAGAGTGGGTTTATACGTTGTAAAGAAGGTATCAAAGGGGTGTATTTTAATCTTTGCTTCTTTTCGTCCAGCAGCCCAAACAATTTTTGCGCTGTTGACTTAGACACTCCTATTAAAATATTTGCCTTTATAGAAGGAGAAAATAATTTTGTTGAAGGGAGCAGAATTCTAGACCTTAAAAGTTTTTATAAAGAACCTACTGATTCCTTAAAACTTGGAATTTTTACGTCAAGCTTAGTTTTAGGGGAAAAAGAACAATTTCCCTTAAAATCTATTAAATACAAATATTTTTGTTTTCCTTTTAAGTCTGAATTTGCACTCATTCCAATTTTGCACAGCTGTCTATAATCGCAGTACGCAAAAATTTCCATCATAATGGCTTCAAAAATAAAACATTTCTCGACAAAAGGTGAGTTAATGCGACTGTAAATATTTTCTTTAAAGCTAATACTAACAATTTTTGTATAAATTTGAATTTTAGGTGACTCAAAATGCGATGGGTGCGTAGAACTGCATAAAAAACTGGACGACATGAAAGGTAAGTTAGTTTATTTTTAAATAAGGTTAAGCCTCAAATTATATTCTACTTAAAATCTTTAACAGAAACGTTGGTACAGCAAAAACATCAAAATATTAAAATATGCGAAATTCTTGCGGAACATAAGGTGCTGCTAAATCAGCTTCTGGAAAAAAACAAGGCTTTAGACAACGTTATGAAGATTTTCCCTCTAAAATCAGAGATCCAGCTCCATGAGCTTGAAAAAGTCCTTGAGAGCCAGAATGATTTGTATGTAAGTAATTATATCATATAAAACAAAATTTTTATAACAGACTTCAGAACATTAATATAAATTACAACGTTGCAGGTTCGTTACATAAAGTCTCTTATAAAAGGAGACATATGCAAAAATATTGGCCAAATTCTTGGACGAGATGTTGTGATGGCATTTAACGCTGAAGGAGTGCAAGGCAAGAAGAGGTTGAAAGACTTTAAAAATGTCTACGATGCTATTATTGGTATGTCTACGTTTTAAAAGCTTGCAATTTCGCGGTCACAGTTGACAATATCATATTAATGTTTTCAATATTTCATATTGATTTTTTAGATGCAATTTCTGATAATCGTCCAGAAGAGAAATTCAGAGCAGCGCTCCATCACGAAAAGAAGAAATACCACAAACTCAACAGCAAGCAGAGGACAAAAGAAAACCGCCCTCACCTAAGTGATAACCATAACGAGTCGAGTTCACCACATTAAACCGGAAAACCACCAAAAAGTTCAGACTGAATTACATATGTGCATATTTTAATTTAATTTTTCTTAATTTGTTAACTATTTTTTCGTCCTTTTTTTGTTTTTTTTGTATAAATGAATAACTGAACTCAAGCTCAATATTCATTTAATTTTTCTTGTGATAACAAAGCCAATGAAGTGCCTTATGTTTTTATATTTTAAAGTTTTTAATGAAATGCCTTGTACAAATTTTAGTTTTTGTATTTTTTATGTAATTTAAGTTTTTAACTCTCTTTTTCACACTTAATGAACATGTTATTAAAATAAACTTATTAAAAAAATCTTTGTGTACATTTTTTAATATTTCTCAATGCATTAGTTCAAAGGCGAATGCTGGAAATTTCCCCCCAAACTCTGCAGTCGTGCACCACTCCCAAACTCTGCAGTCGTGCACCACTCCCAAAGTGACCAGTGGTGCACCACTCTGAAAGCGACACAAAAGCGAGTAGTAGTTTTCGTATGACAGCCCAATAATAAAATCGTCACTTGAAAGCATTAACTAGGAAATGAAGAGCGACTACTCGGTATCGCTTTGCGACTAGTCCAAGACTACTTCTGCACTACTACTTTCTTCTGCAGGGTATGTATATATGTATGTGTTTATATGTACATATATATATATATATATATATATATATATATATATATATATATATATATACATATGTATGTTCCTTTATTTATGTTTATACGTTTTATAAAACAAAAAAAAAAACAAGTAAAAGCGTTATATTCGACCGGGTCGAATTTTAAATACCCTCCAAATATTTAGTAAGTGAATTTGAAATGTTTAACTTGGTGGGACAGAGTTCCTTTATATAATATCGTACGTCAACGCCGACTAAAGGGGGCGGGGTTCAAAAATATACAATATCATGTTTTCCACAGACGAACGTATGGGCATTGCTAGACCGTCTTAGACTTCATCACAATTCTTTTTGGAGCCTATAAAAACTGTATTTTAGCGGGGTCGCTCTGGCAAGGGCTGTGGGGGAAACATTTCACCTTTGTCATAAAACTCTAAAAATAAATGCTTGGGATAATTATATACTATATTAAAATTTCTTTTTTTTTGATAGGGTCATTTAGAGGGCAAAGGGGGAGAGGGGTAGGGCAGAAACAGATACACATAAAACTGTAAAAATAAATGCTTGGGATGATTATACACAAAATAAAAAATAATGTATATTTATATTTAATAGGGTCATTTAGTGGGCAAAGGGGGAGGAGGGGGTAGGGCAGCAACAGGCAGTCATAAAACTCTAAAGACAAATGCTTGGGATGATCATATACAAAATTCAAAAAAAAATTTTTTTTTGGTAGAGTCATTTTAGGGGACAAAGGAAGAAGGGGGGGGGGGGGCTAGGGCAGAAATGGGCAGTCATAAAACTCTAAAGATAAATGCTTGGGATGATTACATAAAAAATTTAAAAAAAAAATTTTTTTTTGGTAGGGTCATTTAGGGGGCGAAGGGGAAGGAGGGGGTAGGGCAGAGTAGTACCAGGTTTCTTCTCAGCTTCGTCATTAAAGCTTAAAAGTGTTATTTTTAAGGAATGTAGGCTTAAGTCAAAAAAATTGTTAAATTTTTATGCTCTATTTGCCTATAAATTTTTTTTTTGGTAGGGTCATTTTAAGGGCAAAGGAAGAAGGGGGGGGGGGGGGAAGGTAGGGCAGAAATCGGCAGTCATAAAACTCTAAAGATAAATGCTTGGGATGATTATATACAAAATTAAAAAAAAATTTTTTTTGGTAGGGTCATTTAGAGGGCAAAGGAAGAGGGGGGGAAGGGGGTAGGGCAGAAATCGGCAGTCATAAAACTCTAAAGATAAATGCTTGGGATGATTATATACAAAATTTAAAAAAAAAAATTTTTTTTGGTAGGGTCATTTAGGGGGCAAAGGAAGAGGTGGGGGGGGGGGGGGGGGCGAGGTAGGGCCGAAATCAGCAGTCATAAAACTCTAAAGATAAATGCTTGGGATGATTATATACAAAATTTAAAAAAAAATTTTTTTTTTTTGGTAGGGTCATTTAGGGGGCGAAGGGGAAGGAGAGGGTAGGGCAGAGTAGTACCAGGTTTCGTCTCAGCTTCGTCATTAAAGCTTAAAAGTGTTATTTTTAAGGAATGTAGGCTTAAGTAAAACAATTTGTTAAATTTTTATGCTATTTTTGCCTATAGTAATGCCCACTAAAGTGGGCGGGGTCAAAAAATATTTTTATTTTATTTAATGGCTCCAAGTTTAAGGCGTTGGACCGTATTTGACATAAAAATATATCATTTGCTTAACAAAATAACAAAAAAAACTTTAAAAATTATGTTGTTTTTTCTGGGTTGGTTTAGTTCTTCTTAGGGGAACTTTTTCCCCTCTTGCCCGATTTAGCCCATCTTGCTCTAAGTTTTAAAATATATTTATGCCAAATTTCAAGTGTCTAGCTCTTTTCGTTTGGACTGAATCGTGATTTCCACAGACGGACGGACGGACGGACATGCTCAGTTCGTCTTAGATTTCATCACTGATCAAGAATATATATACTTTATGGGGTCTGAGATGGATATTTCGATGCGTTACAAACGGAATGACAAAGTGAATATACCCTCCAAATTCTTTTTTGGAGGGTATAAAAATTAATTATATGCGCCTAAATTTCTACTATATGTTCTTTATGTTATACCATAGCCGTTAAGTAATGATTACTAATCATAACAATTAGTAATTAGATATTTTTTTGAAAGGTGAAGTAACGATTATATTACGGTTATTTTCAGATTCGCACGATTACTAATTGATTACGATTACAGATAATTGAAAAATAATCAAGACTAATAAAAATTACGAAAAAAATAATCAAAAATAATAAAAAGTAATCGAAAAATAATTTGACTACTTTCGAAGATTACTTTTGATTGTTTTTAATTATTTTTTAAATTGTTAAATTGTTTTTATTATTATTTTTTTTCATTTTGCGAAATTATGCCAATGCTGTTTAATGTTAGTTGTTGTTTTCTACTTTCGAAGATTACTTTTGATTGGTTTTAATTATTTGTTTTCATTTTGCGAAATTATGCCAATGCTGTTTAATGTTAGTTGTTGTTTTTTATTTTTTGTTATTATTATTGATGTGCATCGACTTGATAATTGACAACCTATTTGCATTCTTCATGATTCTGCATTCTTCTTATTTATCACGGGTTCACGGGTTTGTGTTCTATTCGTATAAAGCAGGGACCGAAAATAACTGCTATGTTTTTATTTCGGATCCCTTTATATGCATTTGGGAATTTTTAACCATTATGGTCGTATTTTTATCATATTGATTACCGTATCCAATTACATTGAGAAAGATAGAATTTTGGTTATAAACAACCATTATGTAAACCAGAAAAATATTTTGGTTATAAACAAACATTATGTCAACCAGAAAAATTTTTTTGGTTAAAAATAACTAATATGATAAATAATTTATTTATTTTGGTTATCACTTATAAAACAACCCCACAAAATCAACGTAGTTCCAATTGAAGGTCCGTCTCCAATACAAGTAAAATGATCACATATTTTAACGTATGCTTGTCATTAATTTTTTTATGTTTTAAATGCAAATTTTTCAAAATATAATGTATGTATGAAATGATGCGCATTCTAAATTTTTAAAAAATAATCGAAACTAATCAAAAATAATCCTTGAAAGAAGTCAATTATTTGTTTGATTACTTCTGATTATTTTTGATTATTTTCTCGTAATCCTTACTAATGTTAATTATTTTTGAATTATTTGTAATCATAATTAATTAATAATCAGAAATTTTTAAAAAGAGAATTATGTAATCAATACCATTCTTTTTTTTCGTAATTCAAATTTAACAAATTTTTCGTAATTCAAATTTAACAGCTCTGTGTTATACATATATACAAAATAATTTTCTTAGAAAATTTTTATTGTAATTTGTTACTGTTGAAAAACTGTATTTTACTACAAATTGTTAATGTAGAAACATTGTATTTTGCTAAAAATTATTTATGTTATTGTATTTGAAAAAAAAAATATTTTGAAACCATTTTTCTATAAAAATTTTAATAATTTTTATTTCCTGAAGATGGTAACAAGCTGTTAACGAAATATCCAATAAAAATTATAAATAATATATTATAAAAAACGACCACAAGCTTGATTAATATTACAACATATATACATATATATATATATATATATATATATATATATATATATAATTATATATATGTAATTCATATGTATATATGTATATATATATATATATATATATATATATATATATATATATATATATTTGTTTTTTTTTATTTTTATATGGACGTAATGATAGCAACCATCAATAGTGGCCCCACGACAACTTCACTAGCACCACCCTGGGACAGCTTTGGCATTTCATCAGGGTGTGTAGTAATATCAGTATTATTCCTACGTCCTCCTTAGTTCCTAGGTAAGGAGGTTCGGAACTGATATCTAATCGTCAGTTTCTAACGAATCCTAAGACGTACTAACTCTCCTACGAATCTGTGCTAAACTGCGAAGTTCTATTAGAACAAGCTGTACAAAACTACACACGCTGGTCCAATTCAATAAGGATTCCACATGGTCGGAATAATATTCTCCGGGCTGATCGTACGCCCCAAACCTTCCTCTAAATACCACCTCCAGTTGCTGAATCGTGAGCAGACAAAGACGACATGCTCAGCATCCTCAACCACATTCCCACCACAATGTGGACAGAAAGGAGAGTCGTCGTGCTTAAAACGAAATAGATATGACCTAAACCAACCATGTCCAGACAAGAACAGTGTTAGGTAATAGGTCAGATCACCATGTTTCCTAGTCAGCCATAATCTGATGTCGGGTATTAATGTATAATTCCATCTTCCCTTTTCAGTGGTTGACCACCGTTCTTGCCATTTTTGCATACATAAGTCAGAGTTATCCCTATTCATGATTTCTAAATCGATAGGGATCATACCCGCAATGATAAAAGCCGCCTCGTCCGACACTGTCCGAAATGCACTACATACTCTTAAAGCAGCTAGCTTATACACAGGGGATACCAGCCCCACATATGTGGAATATCTAAGTGAGTCTGACCATACCGGGTGTGCATATAGGATAATGCTCCTTACTACTCCAGCGAGCAGTTTCCTCTGAAGATACATTGGCCCTCTCGTGTTTGGCATGATCCGAGATAGCGCCAAACAGGTCCCTGATGCTTAGGATACTATATATCGCAAGTGCTCGCGAAAAGATAGCCGTGTGTCAATCATCACACCCAGATTTTTCAGAAATGCCTTTGATTCTATGGAACAGGTGCCAACATTGAAGGTAATAGTTTCCCTAGCCTTACGACTACTAATCAAAACCGCTTCGGTTTTATGATCAGCTAGAATCAATCCCATTGCAGTGATCCAGGACTTTACTAATTGTACGCTGGCATTTGCAATGGTTTCTGCCTCCAGCAATTCCTTAGCTTCACATACCAGCGCTATATCGTCTGCGAATCCCACAATCTTTACTCTCTCAGGTAACCTCAACCATAGTACTCCATCATACATTACGTTCCACAACAATGGTCCAAGTATCGATCGTTGGGGAACACCACCACTAATCCTACGTTTCCTTATATCTGCATCTGTACTAAAGATCAATTCCCTATACCGGAAATAATCCTGCACTATCCCTATCAGATATTCTGGGATGTCCAATCGAGTTAGAGCATCAACAATATGCACCCAGCTTGCTGTGTTGAACGCGTTCTTCACATCCAGCGTCACAACTACACAGTACTCTTTTGTGCCATTCCTCCAACTCCTGCCATATATAGTCCGTGCAGCAGTTTCTACTACCACGTTTATAGCATCCTCTGTTGACCTCGCCCTCCTGAAGCCAAATTGGTTGTCTGATAAACCATTTCTGTCTTCAACGCAATTCCCAAGTCTTCGGCAGATCACACCCTCTAGCAACTTCCCACATGTATCTATCATACACAGTGGCCGATAAGAGGAGGGATCATCTAGGGGTTTATTGGCTTTTGGTATTAATACCAACTTCTGCCTCTTCCATCTTGTTGGAAAAATTCCCCTACCTAAGCATGTATTCACCATTCTTAAGAACTGCTCGGGACAAATCCTGACGGCCTCCTTTAATACTATATTTGGAATGCAGTCGAGTCCCAGTGCCTTTTTGTCTCTAAACCTAGAGACAACGTCCTCAATCTCAGCTATTGTAACCGGGGGAAAATTTAATGTCCCAATTGGAGGGTTGTGCTCCCAAGGTGGTGCGTCCTGCTGGGGAAAGAGATGGTCTACAATTTCCTCCAGGATTGGCCCCTCACTCGATTGCAACGGTGTCAGGCATTTAAGTTTTTTGGTGACCAGCTTATATGCGAGGATTATCATCCACCTCATCACAGATATTAAGAAAACACTGCCGCTTGCTCCTACGAATTGCATCCTTTAGGGCCCTCCTCCTATTCCTGTAATTCTGTTGGTATACGCTATTCTCTAACCTACCTCGAGTTCTTGTATACTACCTTCTGGCACGTACACACTCCGCCCTCAAGCCGGCAATATCATCATTCCACCAATAAACCGGTGGCCCCTTCCCGAATCTTTTCCGCCTCACCATAGATGCATCGCACGACCGCGTGATATGGTTTACCAATTGTTCTGCCATATCCTCAGCTGAACCATTTAATTCCATACCTTCCATACAGATGGCAAAAATATCCTTATCAAAGGTATTCACCTTCCATCCCGACAAACCTCGTGCACGGGGAGTCACATGCCGTATATCATCCTGTATATCCATAATAATGGCACTGTGATCGCTGTGAGTATAAACATCAGATACTCTCCAGTTTACACGGTTTATAATGGTATCGCTGACAAACGTAATATCAATATTTGAACCACCATTTCCTCCTCTAAATGTTTCCTCATCTCCAGAATTCAAGAGCACAACATTCAGCGCAGAAAGGACCTCTAATAGCATCCTTCCTCTTGCATTCGTCAAGGGGCAGCCCCATTCAACAGCCCAGGCATTGAAATCCCCTGCTATTATAACAGGCTGCAGCGTCCATCACTATGTTGTCTATAATAATACGAAAGTCATCAATAGAATACCTAGGAGGAACATAACAGCTGTACAAACATATGCCGGAAACAGTGGCCCGCGTGTACCCACATTGCGGTGATAACCTCTCCCTCAATATCAAAGAACCGGTAGTCCATATAGCTGCTGTATCTGTATCATCAGTAACCCAATTTGCAGATACAATCTTCTTGTATGGGTCGCTGAGTACAGCAACGTCTACCTTTAAATCTCGTACGGTTTGCCTAAGCAACTCCTGTGCTGCTTGGCAATGATTGAGATTTAGCTGTAATATGCGCATCCTGATTATTAAGTACTGTTTAACCCTTAAGCTTTTGTAGCGCCCTCTTGTAGTACGGGCAAACTACGCATCCGGTGACATGGTCACCATTAGTACTTCCACCCTTTCTACAGAGCATGCACGAAGGTCTTTTGGAACATGTTGCAATCTTGTGGTCAGCTTCCCCACAACGCAAGCAATTTCCGGATAGATCCTGGCCGCTACAATTCGTCGCCCTATGTCCAAAATCGAGACATTTGTAGCACCTCTTCGGTGCTATCTTTTCCCGTATTCGACACACGACCCAGCCGATGCGTATCTTGGACATCTCTAGAAGACGTCTAGCTAGAGGAGCAATCAGGCCAATCGTGGCAGTTTGTGTTCCTCCATACGCTCTCCTCAGTGATCCAATTGCAGTCAACTGCAGTACCTTAAAATCGTTGGATTTACTAACTATGGCGTCATAGATGTCCTTCTTGGAAGTCACCTCATCTATGTCCCTAATTTCAATCCTAACCTCTTGGGATAGTGCCCGTACTTCGGCAGTTCCACTCAGTACCGCTACCACGTCCGACCTGAACACACATATGTTCTGGTGAGCGGGTTTAGTGAGCTCCAGTAGCAGCTCACCCCTCCCAGTCTTCCGAATGCCCTTCACATTTTCCCCCAGATTACTAAGTTTAGGGTCCTTCTTCACTTGCCTGAGAATCTCAGCATAGGAAGCGTTCCCACATGTTTTAATAACCAGGGCATCCGAACGTGACCCTGCTTACTCCTAATCCTATTTCTATTCACTTCCTTGGGACGGACCTTTATCCACCCAGGTTCCTTAGTGCCTGGGTTCGGCAAAGCAGTACCATTCGCTGCCGCCGATCCCACACAGCTACCTTCAATACTCCTGATAGCATCTACTGCATCCTTCGTCTTCTTCTTAGCCCTCATCTAAATGGTTAGAACGTCTTTAATCACCCTTGCTGTATCATTAGATAAGGCAAATACACAAATGTAGAAGCCTTGTTGACGATGTCGCCAAACAGTCACCAAAATAGTAGACAGAAGTGTAGACTTGGGGACACTTGACTCTTGGCTTCCTTCACGGTTATATTGGAATATACATATCGTACTCGTTCAACAATACTGTAATAACTCAAAAACTTCAAAGTTTTCAGGAGAGACAAAAAACTGTTTTCTTAACGCTTAAGGAAGTTTTCATTAACAAAAGTTCGGTAATATTTAGAAAACCCATCAATTATTGTATTGCGCTGCATAACCTTTTTATTTGTTCATTGTTTGCAGATAGAAAAGCGATGTTTTTAGTTAGTATAATTTCTTGAATTATTTTTGTTTATAAGAAGTAAATATTTTGAGTTGTTTTTTTATATGAAATTTATTGCTGTATTTAATAAATTTTTAATAAAACAAATAAACACGAAATAAAAAAATACTAAAGTAAACACAGTTTTTAAGAAGCTTAAAATATATATTTTATTATATTAAAAAAGGTTAAAATATATATTTAAAATTTTCGTAGTATTAATCGTAATACTTTTTAGGGATAATATTTCTCTTGACTAGGTCCATAATATCCTTTCTTTTATTTTCCAAGAGTGGCATTTTTTTTTTTTTGACAATGCATATTGTCGATTGAATTAATTAGACTTTCTTATTTCAAATATTCACTATAATGTTTAGTAAACTTAATAATGAATTTTCTAACTGATCAAAATTGCATTTTTTGCTATATTGCTCAAATGCAAAATGATAAAGTAATAACCCTACAAGAACACTACCGAACATTTGACTAGTCATTTGTTTGATAGTGCTGAGGGCTTAATACCTCATTGCCTATACAAAACTATCATATTCTTAAGGGCAATATGAAAAAACTGATGTATACAATTGTATACATGTGAGCTTGCATCTCTGTCGTACTTATTAATTCTGCCGACATTAGAAAATATAGCTCACCTGCTTACTCTAGTGCTTTTTTGTATCAGTATGTCAGGTACATATGTCTCATCAGTTGATTGATCAGTACTGAAGAATCAAATGACTACTCAAACCTGACAACTCTTTTGTTTTGTTTATATTCTTCAGTGCAAATAAAAAGACAATTATCAAATTTAATTCAAAATTTAATATTAAATATTTACAATAAAAAGATATTTACAAATAAAAGATTTTAAAAAGTAAGAACAACACTTAACAGCTACTTCTTGATTTAAATGAAAATGCCTAAAATGAAACAGACAATAAATATTAAGCCAACGAGATTTACCTGCGTAGAATATCCATATATTATCTAAGTTTACCTTCATTTCTGGGTTTTCGGTGTAATAACTCTTCAGTTTCCCACAGTTGTGCCATAGTTATTACGTGAATTGTTTGCTTGCGTGTCAAGTTCATTGATGAATATTTCCACTGCCCGGAAAATATCTTTCGAATCACAATTGCCTATAAAAACATGTTCTTGTTGTTACAATTTTTATTTGTAACTTTAAACAATATACATACTTACTTGTCCTATTTATACATATGATATTGATTTCTTATTTGATTTGCACCATATTTTGCAGACATAAAATAAATAAATACGAATTAAGAACTAAAATTAAAAACTGAAAGTATTGTCAAAAATTCAACAAATGTCAGTCATATATTTAAGTGTGTTGGTTAAAATGATGCATGTGTACTTGTTTCAGTCATTCCTTTCTTGTAGGGAATATTACAAAGTGTCATTAAAACTATTTAAAGAAAACAGTAATAACTCAATAAAAAACAGAATTATTTCACGAAAACAGTAACAACTCAAAGAAAAAGTTAAGCGTTATTTCATGAAAACAGTCATATTTCGAATTAAAACAAAAAATTTGCTTAGCCTGAATCAATTAAACAGTTGCAACTCAAAATACTATCTGACTAAGCGAAACTTTTATTATTATTTTTTGTGGGGGTGCTGTTGGCTGAAATAGTACAACACGAGACTATGACGCGGAGGGTCCTGAGTTCGAGCCCACGCTGAGTCATGAAATATTGTGTTGAATTCTTCTGATCAGCATTAGTATGTGGTTGTGTTAGTTGTTGCCAGCCTGTTTCAATGATGAAGGCATAGTCACTGGTCACTGAACACAATGTACTAAAAAGCAGAGTAACAGCACCCACCTTCGTCGGCCCTGTAGCAAAAATTAGCCGGCGAAGTAAAAGGTTGAAATAACTACAAAAAAAAACTGTCTATCCTCTCATCTTTCCTCATCTGTCGACTCAATACTATCCCCTCGTTTTTAGTTCCGGCGCAATGCATTGCATATATAGGGGTCATCCCCTATAAAGGAGCGGATAATATTGATAGGACAGATGAGAAGGTAGAGGTATTTTTTTCTAGCTTTTTCAAACTTTTTACTTCGCCGGCTAATTTTTACTACAAGACCGACGAAGGAGTGTGCTGTTCCTATGCTCTTTAGTACATGATTGTGTCAGTCGCAGCCAGTTATGTTCAGTGACCAGTGTTATGCCTTCATCACTGAAACATGCTGACAACAACTAACACAATCATACACTAATGCTGATCAGAAGAATTCGATGCGCGGGGTTGAACTCAGTACCATCTGCTTCATAGTCTTCGTGTTAACTACTTCAGACAACAGCATATGTATATACATACTCAGGTACATAAATACATACAGATATATGTATATATAATGAATAAATACATAAATATTGGGTATAATAGTATATGTCTCTTAGGCAGAGAACCAATTGTTCGGCAGGCAAGGAACCACAAGATTTTTGGCGGTGACTGTTGTTCATAAGGAGCGAATTTAACAACACCAAAAAATAACAAGACCAAAGTTATTAAATGGTGTGAAGCGTTTATTTCTATACAAAAAATTTTAATTAAAAAAAAATATAAAAAATACAAAGTACTTTAAGTAGTCACCGCAGTGCTTTTCCTTACGAAATAAATTTTGTCTTTAAAATAAATTAAGTTGTGCTAAAATTCTTGATGTACAAAAACAACCTTTTAATTAACGGGACAACTTAACGAGACAAAAGCACTGGAGTAGAATGAACATACAAAGAAATTGATCATTTACACGTAAACAAATAGGCAAAAAAGGGAATACAAATACATAATATACTTGTAAATGATCAAGGGACAAATAAACATTTAGGCAATCCAAATACTGATAATAAAATGAACAAATCAAGTAAATAAATTACATCAAATAAAAATAAATATGTTGAAGCTTTATGACCCATTAAGCGACATCCCCACACCCGTGGATCGGCCACGATTCACTACTCCAGATCAAGGACGGCAAGTTTAGAAACAGGGCGCATTAAGACACTAGTGCTAGTACGGATATCAGCGCGACGAATAACACCATATTTGCCCTTGTAGACCTCTTCTACTCTACCACATCTCCAATCTCTTCGAGACACTGACGGATCACAAATGAGAACCAGATCAACAACGGCAATGGGCTTCGTACGTTGGCACCATTTGGAACGTCTTGTCAATGTGGGCAAATATTCTTGGATCCAGCGATCCCAAAAGTGGTCACGTAATTGGCGGGAGATGCACCACTGCTTTCTCAATAAAATAGGGCTTTCTTCTGGGGCTCCGGCAGGAGTTTGGGCTGTATTTGGGCAACCAAGCAAAAAATGGTTAGGCGTTAGGGGTTCCTCGTCTTCGTGGCTCAACGGCAAGTGTGTCAAGGGACGAGAGTTGACAATATTTTCTGCCTCAATCAGGAAACTCTGCAGTGTGTGTTCACGAGGGGCAGACTCTTTCAAAGTTGACTGTAGCACACGTTTGACGCACTGGACCATACGTTCCCATATACCACCTTATGCAGGATTATGCGGACAATTGAATTGCCAGTCAATACCTTCCGATGACAGTTCATCTTCAATTCGGGTCACATCAAACACTTCGTTAAACCTCTTAGCGACTTGGTCAGCACCAACAAAATTTTTACCATTGTCGCTTCTGAGTCTTGTAGGTACGCCACGCCGGTTTATAAAATTGCGTATGGCAAGAATGCACTCATCTGTGGACAAGTCAAAGGCAATTTCTAGATGGATGGCTCTAACGGTTAGGCAGGTAAATAGAGCAACCCATCTCTTTTCATGGCGTCGACCAATGGTTATAGTTAGGTTAGCAGATTGCTGGTGAAAGGAAAAACAGAGACCAGCCCACTTGGGTCCAATTATTTTGATCCCTTTCTGACACCTGTATTTAAGAGGATTGAAAAGGTAAGAAAAAGGAAGAAGTAGGGATAGTCGAAAGTTAGAGTAAGAAGGATAGTAAGGAAGAAGATGGGATACATAAACCAAGAGTTATGTAGAGTTGTACAAAACAGCTCTTTTGAGTGAGCGCTCTTTTCCGCTCCGCTCACTTTACTGAATTAATTCATTCATTTCTTTCACTAGCTCAGTTGATTCCTTAGCTCAGCCATAATTCATGAAATGAAAATGTCATGAAAGAAAATGAAAGACTAGCTAATACAACAACCACTTATGCCCTTTTATTTTTTCCTTAATATGTAATATAAAACAGATTTATTGAACATAAAAATAACTAGATAAATATTTAACTGATTTTAAATATTTTGCTTTCGAACCTATTTTAATAAAGTAATATTTTCTATTTAACCTTGTATTTTGTAGATTTTTCTCAGTTAATTTACGTATATGTTTATATATGTATATATATATATATACGCACCAAGTTAATAAGTACTTAAATATGTATGTATCATGGCGGTGCTGTTTAAAAATTTTCATCTGGCAGCTCTAATAATATAAAGCGCCACACCATGTGTGTATCTGCATTGAGTGAATTAATTCCTTTTTTTCGTATAGATTTTGACATACCAGCATTGAAAAGAGCTACTGAAAGAGACAGATTCGATGACGCAATTGAAACAACTGAATCAACTGAAACAACTGAAAGAAGTGAAAGAAAAGAGTTACTGAAACAACTGAAACAAATGAAAGAAAAGAGCTACTGAAACAAATGAAAGAAAAAAGAGCTACTGAAAGAAATAGTGTAATGTGCGCAAAAAAAAGGACAGCGCAAACTTTCAATTGGAGCCGGCGCTTAAAAACGCCACTGGCTGGACTTGATACTTAGGCAGTTATTATGCCTTTTTTGTTTTCAGCAGTTGAATGCTTAAGGAATTAAAATAGCCGATTTTAAGGCTGATAAGTAAGTAATGTCTTTATTTTGAAAAGTTTGTTTCTTATATACTAACTTAACGGTATACAAATTTGGTATATTTCCAACGACCCTTCCAATATTAACAGGTAGTTTTATTTGTTCTTACTTATAATATTGAATTGTTGTATTATAAAAAATAGGTAAAGTGAAGTAATATATTAGGGTAGTGTATATAATTACAAATAATATATATAAGTGTATTACATTATAAAATAATTAAAAATAAGTGTATTAAACATGAAATACACTACACCCTGCTCCTCAAGAAAAATTTTATAATTTTTGAAAATTCTAAAATTTTTTTTTTTTTTTTTTTTTTTTTAGTGTTTAGATTTTAATATTATAAAATTTATTTGCTTTTATTTATTTTAATATTTTTTTATATTATTATTATGGTACTCTTTCAAGTTATTTTCTATGTCTAGAACAGTGTTTACTCCTTTTGTTTCTACAACTTTATAGGGACCGTTATATGGTGGTTGGTTTTTTTTTCGATTAAAGTTTCGAACAAGAACGAAGTCGCCTTTTTTCAAATTTAGGGGATTATTGTAAATACATTGTTCTACTCTTTTCTTTTTCGAGTTCTCAAGATGTTCTTTTGCTTTAACTAAAGAATATTTTAAACGCATTTTTAGTTCGTTTGCATAATTTTCTAGGTTGTAAATAGGTTTTGTATCCATAATATTATTATCTAACAGATTTGGCAATTTTCCATATATCAGTTCAGTCGTATCTACGTGTGGCGTCGTATTATACGCAAAGCAAAAGTATGGGATCCAATATTCCCATTCATCATTGTTACAAAAATTTAATAAAAACTCGTTGAGCACTCTGTGATTCCTCTCTACAGAGCCAAGTGTCTCGTGGTGATAGGGTGTGCTAAAGACCTGTTTTATTTTTAGCAGATTGCATATTTCAGACATTAGTGTATTAAGAAATTCGGTACCTCTGTCCGATTTTAGTATTTTGAAGTGTCCATATATTAGGATGAAATTATTGACTATTGCCTTTGCGACTGTTCTCGCGTCTTTAGATTCGATAGGACACGCTACGATATATTTGGTTAGTTCGTCCTGCATTGTTAGTATGTACCTGAATTGATTTGAGTACCTAAGGGGACCTACTGTGTCTATTGAAATGGTTTCAAAGCTACTTCCTGGTGTGTCCGTAACGGTTAATTTTTCTTTTGTATTTCTTGTTTGCTTATTTATTTTACATTTTTCGCAATTGGAAACGTGTGCTTTCACCATTCTACTCATGTTCTTCCATATATACCTCTGTTTTAATTTCAGAGTTGTTTTTCTTATGCCTAAGTGACCACCTATAGATGAATCGTGATACTTCGTAATTAAATCTTTTTGCTTTTCTTTGTCTGTTACGGTCGTTGGCGACCTGTATATTAGGATTTTTAAACTTTCATTCTTCTTTCTTTTAATATTGTTAAAAATGTTTTTGAATTGCTCTATATCTATTGTTCTAAATATCATGTCATTGGCTTCTAAAGCAAGTTCCTGTACGTTTTGTGATAGCATAGTTGGTAGCAGTTTCTCCAAGGACAACTGTGTGTTCGGTGGATTATCGCCGCACCTTATTACTACCTCTAAACTAGAAACTATTATTCGAGGTTTTTTATATATATTGTTTACTTCAAATCTTAACTTTTTTACGTTTTTGACATCTGATGTCGACGTGCACTCCCAAATGAAATGTTCATTACACTTATCATTAGCACTACGGTTTCCATTGTTTGTGTGAGATTGTTTTTCAAGTACTTTCTTCATATTGCGTGTTATGGCCAATATGTTATGTTGGTCAGTTTCGGTATTACGGGGGATTAGAGTTTTCAATGTATCTGTATCTATTTTTATTCTTGATAATGCATCAGCATTTGAATTCATTTTGCCCTTTTTGTACGATATTTCGAAATCATATTCGCTTAAGTCGAGTCTTATTCTAGTCATCTTGGACGATGGATTTTTGTGTGTAAACAGTGACACCAATGGTCTGTGGTCTGTAACGACATAAAATTTTCTACCATATAGGTACGGACGGAAAAAGTTGATTGCCCAGTGAATGGCTAACAGTTCTTTTTCTATTACGGATTTGTTCACGTCATGCTTTGACAATGTCTTACTTGCGTAGGATATGGGTAAGTCTGATCCAATCTCTCCTTGTGAGAGGATTGCACCCAGAGCAAAATTGGATGCATCTGTTGTGACGATAAAAGGTTTTTGAAAATCAGGGTATTGTAGTATAGGGGGATTTAGTAATTTTGATTTTAGGGTTTCGAAAGATTGTTGACAATTTTCAGTCCACACGAATGGTTTGTCCTTTTTTAGTAACTGGTTTAAATCTCTTGCTATATCAGCGAAGTCTTTAACAAAGCGCCTATAATAATTGCAGAATGCGATGAATCTTCTGACTTCATCAGCATTTTGTGGTACAGGGTAATTTTTTATCACGCTATTTTTGTTTGGGTCAGTGCGTATACCTTTATTGGTTACGAGGTGACCTAAATAGACTACCTCAGTTTTTAAAAAACAACACTTACTTGTATTGAGTTTTAAATTGTATTGTTTTAAACGTTCAAAAACTTTTATTAAATTGCTGTGGTGATGCTTTATGCTGCATCCAAACACGATTATATCATCTACGTACAGAAAGGCTTCTGCGCTTAAGCCGCTTAATGCTATCGTCAGCATGCGCTGGAAACTGTTGGATGATATTTTGAGACCGAATGGTAACCTTGTAAACTGAAAATGACCATTTCTTGTTGAAAACGAAGTTAAAGGTCTCGAATCTTTGTCTAAACTAATCTGATGGAACGAACTGCTCATATCTAGAGTTGAAAAATATTTTGCTCTACCTAATTTGTCTAATACGTCTTCCAATCTTGTCAATGGGAACTTATCATTTACGATTTTTTGATTCAATTTTCTGAAATCTACGACTAGACGCCACTTCCGTTTGTCATCTGCTGACTTTTTGGGCACTACTAACAGTGGTGAGTTATAGGGGCTCACTGAGTGTTCAATTATTCCATCTTCCAATAGCTTGTTTACTTGTTCATTAATTTCTTCCATTTGCATTTCTGGCAATCTGTATGGTTTGATATATACTGGGGTATTATCTACTGTTTGTAGGTGTTGAGTATAAAAATTGTTTACCGTGAGCTGCTCACTTTCAACATGAAAAATTTCACTATATTTGGCTACAATGTCCATTAACGACTGTTTTGCTGTCGGGTCAATTGATTCAATATTAAGATTTTTTAAGACTTTTGAAACACGATTTTTGGTGTGCCTATTTTTAATTGTTTTGTAGTTATATACTTCGTAATTATCTAGATCCCTTTTTTCTAGGTCCAAATTTTTTATTTTAATGTCGTCGTTGGTGGTGTTTAAGACTTTTATATGTTGTCTGCCTACTGCAGGTATTATACTATTAGCAACAAAAACTCCTGGTGCTATCTCTTTATTTAAAACAATGCTTTCTTGTTCTGTGTATATGTTTATTGGGACGATTGATTCTGAACGAGCAGGTATACTAATATCTGTGTTATATACGCATTTGGGTGTGATTGGTAGTATAAATTCTTTTTCTGTTACATTAAAGGTTATTGTATAGGTTTCAAATTCTATTTTGCATTTATATTTCTCTAGTATATCTCTTCCAATGATACCATCAGTGGGTATTGGAAAATCAGATGGTACAACATGAAATTCATGTGTTATATTATCATCATCAAAATGTAGATTTAAATTTGCTGTACCGATACTTTTGATTGTGTCTGAAGTGATACCACTTAGTGTTGAAACATTTCTAGTATCTATATTTTCAGTTTTGTGTTTTTTGCATATTGATACTTCGGCTCCTGTGTCGATCAAAAAATTTAAGTTTCCTTTTTTATTTCTAAAGCTCGTTGTTATTGGATTATTTATATTTGTTGAAAATGTAAAAATTTTTGGCTCTGGATAACATTGTGCGTTATCCTGCCTACTTAGTTTCCCTGTCTATTCACTCTTGTGGTTGAGTTTCTGTTGTTACTATTGTTATTGTTACTATTGTTATTATCCCTACTATAACTGTTTCTGAAGTTGCCGTTATTACTTCGGTTATTTCTTTCATAAGTTCTTTGCCCATGATAAGAACTATCAACGCGACCTCTATTACCTTGGTAATTGTTTCTATTGAAATTTCTATGATAGTGTTGGTTAACGCTACTATTATATCTGTACTGGTTATTAAATTGGCTGTCGCCATATATTCTATTATTTCTATTAAATTGGGGATCATTCCTATTTGAGTTATGCTCATTTGTTCGACGGTCAATCCTGAAAATGTTTGCATCATTGCTATGTAAATTTTGCTCTAAAGTTACGCACTTCTGTACCGCTTCATTCATGGTTTTTGGGCTGCTTGCTAGCAAAATATTTTTGAATTCATTATTTATTCCTTTTATAAAAACATTCAAAGCCATGCTGTCACTCATTTTGTAGATGGCGTCTTTCGCCTCTTGAGTTGGTGTCTCAATGGCTTTTATATGAAAATCGCTCAATTGCTCTGTGAGCACAGTGATCGACTCTCTAAACGCTGAAACAGTCAGGCCTCCTTGCTTTACTGTTCCTAACTCTGTTAGTACCTGTTGCAATGTCTTAGGATTCGGGTACGCTTCAATCAATAGTTTTTTTAATTCTGCTAAGGATGTTGGTCTATTCGCACGCCCTAACACACTGCGAACATGCGCCGTTAGCTTAAAATTGTATATATATTTTATGTATATTTCCCTATCTTCGGTTCTTATTAGATCGTGCAACAATTCGGTTTGAACTATGAAGTCCTCCAAATATTCGTACGAACCCTTGAATGTTTGTATATTTTTGCCAACTACCGATATATCGAATAGTGCCATATCTTCTGTTTTATTATTTGTGCCTGTGGTTTTTAATGCTTTAATGCATAAATTTTCTATTAAACTGAATAATTTTTTATACAAATCGTTAAACGTGATAATGAATGTTTTACTTTTTGTATCCTCTAAATTTTTAAAAATTTCATCGACCTCTGTTCTTATTTTTAACAATCGCGTTAATTTTTCTTCTTTATATTCTGTAGAGTAAACTCTGTCCTTACTTTTCTTTAAATTCTTTTCTAATTTTTCTAATTCTATAAAATATTCCTCTATTTTATCCATAAAATCAAAATATAGAATATGTTATGACATAAAAAAATTCATAAAATTATAACTTTGTGGCAACACTCAATTCAACGAGAGTAGGGTGCCCTCTATAGTAAATATTGTGGCTAAAATCAGTTTTGTTTTATTAATACAGGGTTGTTGTGCTGTCAGTCATTCACAGCTGACACTAATTTGCTTTTTCGCGTTTTGTTCTTTTTAGTTATTTTTTGTTTGTTTAAAGAATGTGTTTTATTTAAATTTATTAATTTGTTTATAATATAATTATTTTAATTAAATTATTTGATAATTTTTCCCATTATTGTGTAAAAATGTGTGTTTATTCTTTTTGTTTTATAATAATTTTGAAATAAAGGTAATGGTATTCATATTGTGTGAAAAAAAAATTTGTGTGTGTTTTTATTTTATTTATTTCGTCGGGCATTGAGCAAGGCCTCATATGCTTCGATTTGTATCCAAAGCTCAGATGCTATCTCCCATGCTGGCGGAGGATCTGCATTAACCGACGCTCTCAAAGCTGCTAGCTTACGGCGTATTTTCACAATTTTTCCACCTCTCTTGTGTTTTGGTTTTTGGGTTGGTGGAATGGACGTCAATTTTTTCTCTGTCCTCTGCTGCTGTCTTCTTTTGTACTCCTCAATTGTGAGGGGTCTGGGGCCGGACACTATTGCTGCTGCTGTATATCTTGGTGCTTCTTCCGATGCACCAACCGGTTGATATTCCTCAAATGGGATATTTTTCTGTTCGGTGGGCAGGATCGCCATGTAATGTGCGCAAAAAAAAGGACAGCGCAAACTTTCAATTGAAGCCGGCGCTTAAAAACGCCACTGGCTGGACTTGATACTTAGGCAGTTATTATGCCTTTTTTGTTTTCAGCAGTTGAATGCTTAAGGAATTAAAATAGCCGATTTTAAGGCTGATAAGTAAGTAATGTCTTTATTTTGAAAAGTTTGTTTCTTATATACTAACTTAACGGTATACAAATTTGGTATATTTCCAACGACCCTTCCAATATTAACAGGTAGTTTTATTTGTTCTTACTTATAATATTGAATTGTTGTATTATAAAAAATAGGTAAAGTGAAGTAATATATTAGGGTAGTGTATATAATTACAAATAATATATATAAGTGTATTACATTATAAAATAATTAAAAATAAGTGTATTAAACATGAAATACACTACAATAGATTCAATGAAACAACTGAATCACTGAGTCAACTGAAAGAAGTGAAAGAAAAGAGCTAAAAACGCTCAGTAAAGTGAAAGATTCACCTCGCTCAGTTGAATGAATGATTCAATTGAATTAATTCATTCGGGAGCCGTACATCTCTAGAGTTATGGTCGTGCATACACGCCCCAGGGGAGTCAGCTGCCGAACCAGCCACTGCTCCTACTAAAGAGACTGAGGTATCTCAGTCCTATCTCCGATATCTCCGAAATGTCTCCAAAGCGTGCCTTGCCCAGAGACTGTAGGCGCTGCTCCTCCAGAGCAGGACAGAAGCAGAGGAGGTGTGCAATGCTTTCCTCCTCCTCATCATCATTGCAACTGGAGCAGTAGTCGTTATAGGGAAGCCCCATGCGCCTGGCATGAATCCCAAAGGTACAGTGACCAGTAAGTGTGGCCACTATGTTACGTAGATGACCTCTTGCAAAGTTCAAAAGATCCTTCGTCCTCCTAGAGTCTAGGTGGGGCCATAAGACTCTTGATATCTCGCAAGTGGATTCTCTGAACCACCTGTCCTGAGCCATTTCGAATAGTGCAACATCAAAGCGTCTCCAGCAAGATGAGAGTGGAATCCGACTTAGTTGATCAATGTCGGCTTCCTGAAGTGTGGTTCCTCTCCCCGCCAGTTCATCCGCCTTAATGTTGCCTGTGGTAGTCCCATGTCCCCGCACACAGTTCAAGGTGATGCGTGAATGTTCCGCAAGTCCGTCAAGGGCTCCGCGGTATTCCTGGACAAGTAGGAATGAGCTATACACCCCCGTAAGAGACCTTATTGCAGCTTGACTGTCGGTATCGAATTGGATGTCCCGGTTCGATATCCGATAAAACCTTAGCCATAACGCTGCCCTTTTGATAGCAGATATTTCCGCCTGCAATACGCTACACCCATCCAGGAGTCTGAAGGACATCTCGATTCCAAAGTCTGGAAGTAGAGCCAACTTCCTAGCAGTCAGGTCCGCCGGAAGCCAGCACAGCACAGCAAAAAGCGCCCTTGTTGGCGTCGTTCTAAGAGCACCCGTTATCATAAGTGCCATTCTGCGGAGAACCCTCTCCAAGTAGGATCGGTTTCTCGCCACATCCAGTGCTTTTCACCAGACCACAATCCCATAGAATAGTATAAGTTTTATCACAGTCTCTAGTATCCAATTTACCCCCTTTGGGCTTATGCCCCAGGTAGGGCCAATGGCTCTCCTACAGACGTAAATTGCCATCGAGGGTTTCCTCACTCTTTCATGGACATTACAATTTCATGATAGCTTACTAGCAATCACAACACCCAAGTATTTTACTTTATCCGAGAGGTCCAGGGTAATGCCATTTAGTTTTGGGTGGATGAATGAGGGAATCTTGTACCTTCTCATGAAGAGTACCACTTCCGTTTTTGTAGGGTTGACGTTGAGTCCGCATCTCAAACACCAATCGTTAACCCCTTTAAAAGCAGTCTTCAGCCTCCGTGACATAGTGTCCAAGTGGAAACCTGGTATTGCCACTGCAACATCATCTGCATATGCAACAGTTTTAATACCCATGGTCTCCAGACTTCTAAGCAACAGATTCATCGTTACATTCCACAATAAGGGTGACAGCACCCCACCCTGCGGGGTTCCCCTGTGGGCCCTCCTGGTGATGGTGGCTGTACCTAGGGTGGAAGTAATAATTCTTCGTGAGAGCAAATTTTCAATAAGCCGAATAGTCGTCCGGTCAATACCCAGCTCGCCTAGAGCGTGAATAATTGACGTCGGATCGATATTGTTAAAGGTCCCTTCAATGTCCATGAAGGCGGCTCCTTGTGCTCAAGAGACTTCTCTATATGTCAAACGAGCGAGTGAAGGGCAGTCTCAGTTGATTTACCTTTGGTTTAGGCATGTTGAGACGCGGAGAAGAGAGAGTAATTTATGGATGTTTTTATGTGAACATCAATAACCCTCTCCAGTGTTTTCAAAAGGAAGGATGTCAGGCTTATGGGTCAGGTGGATACAAGGATACAAGCTTTATATATAGCCAGTAGCCATGTGTTGCGTTGTTTTGCAGGTCCGCGGGTATAATTCCATCCGGTCCTGGAGATTTGAACGGATGGAAACTATTAATGGCCCAGCATGTCCTTTCCGCATCTATGTCAATGGAAGCGGAAGGCTGGCTATGTGTGGGGTATACCTGCGGTATCACCACATCAGATTGGGAACCCGGGAAGTGGGTGTCCATAAGAACCTCTAACGATTCGATACCATTAGTGGTGCAACTGCCATTTTCTTTGTGGATGTAGCCGGGTATCGACGGCTGTTTGGCCAGGATCTTACGCAATCTGCAAGTCTTGGAGGTAGATTCTACACTAGTGCAGAAGCTCCTCCAGGTCTTACGCTTTGAGTTCCTGACCTCATTTTTGTTCCTCCCAATTTGTTCTTCGTCTGCTGACGCACAGTCTTATGTTACTACCTAAGTTGCCAACCGCGAAGGTTAGATAGCGATGGTCAGAGAAGGAACAGTCAGAGGAGACCTTCCAATCTCGAATTAAATTGGCACTTTTTGCACTAACAAATGTTATATCTAAAACCTCCTGTCTATTCGATACAATAAAAGTTGGTTCTGAACCCTGATTTGACACCACTAGTTTATTTTCTAGAATGAAATCAATGATACACTCACCCCTTTCATTTGTGTTTGTGCTGCCCCAGATATGGTGGTGTGCATTTGCGTCGGCTCCAAGAATTATGGGAGCGCCTTTTGCATTTGCAACCTGAACCAAGTTGCGGACCAGGTTACTTGGAGGTGGGCCCTGATGATCGTGGGCCATATAGCAGGAGGCAAACCACACGGAGGTTTGTCCTGTCTCCCAGGCTGCAGTCACCGTATCTTCATCACTTTAATTAGATAGAATGAAGATATTCAGATTGGCTTTCGCTAGAATGCAGGACCTAATGTTCTTATCATCATCACCTGAGTTTTTGGCATACAGCAGTTTGTAGCCCTTTACGCCGAGTCCAAGAATTTTGCCTTTGGATGTCCATGGCTCCTGGATCAGCGCAATATCCTCTCCGCTTTCAGAGAGCCGGAGGGTCCACGCAGCAGACGCTGCCTTACAATGGTGAAGGTTGATTTGGATAACCTTCGCCATTTTAAACATCCGGGTCATAGTTGACAACGATTTCCGCGTCCCCTGGATTTGGGTCCAGAAGCGCGTTCTCGTATTCCGCGAACTCCATTCTCTCCAGGAGGTCTCCAATCAGACATGAGTCTGTTTGGGAACATCCGGAAGTTACAGATTCCGCGGTGTCGACTATGCTCTCCATTTTGGTAGCATTGGCTGACCCTTGCGACCCCTCCATTCGGTCGCGGTTTTCGGGATCGGGTTTGTCATCACTCCGGTATATACGGAGCCTGATGCCCATGAACCCATAGTACACCAGGCCCTGTCTACCCCAGAGTAGAGACAACGTCCCCTTATTCAGGACCACGATCGCCTTCCTACGGGCACCTACCGGCTCGAAAACCTTTACTACCCTCCAGTCACTGGTAGGTAGGTCTGGGTTTCCTGTCCGAAAGATGCTCAGGATTTCCGCAGGGTCATGTGGTTCCGCCGGAATGATCGCAATTGCTCTCGGTCGGCGAGGAATGTCGCTGACCGAAATCAATTCCAACCTCGCGCCAGACCACACTTCCCCTAGGGATTCAATGAGTCCTTTAGTTGCGATGTAGACGGCTCGTCCCTACATAAGACCAGTTTGACGTGGCCCTGGAACCAGCCGGTATCCGTAAATTGTGGCGAGTGCCGCTGAATCCCCTCTGGATTCTGCAGGTAGATATTCAGTAATCTTTGACAGATCAATCCCCATTTCTCGTGGTTGATTGAGCCGTCGCTGTTACTGCGGTCAACAATAGCCCTTACCAGCGGGTTTCTTGCAACTTCGCTGTAAGGCCTATTTATAACCGTGGCCTCCTGCCTAGGGCGCTTGCTCGATGGCTGCGTTTTTTGCTGCTGTTGCGGCTCTTCCGCTGAGCGTTGCCTTTTAGGCGCTGAACTATTGAACGCTTCAGCATTGCAGCCAGACGGGGCTTGGTCCATGCCAGCGCGGATTTCTCCTCGCTGGTTAGGTCCTTGGCCTGTTTTTTGCCTAACTGCTCTATATGGCGTCGAGCAGCCCGCTCTACAGCGAAGGCTTTCCGCGCATCGAATTGTCGATTTCGCCTTTTCTTATCATTTAAGGCAGCTGCTTGCGCCTCGGATGTGTATGAGGCAGCCGGTTCAGCTGCTGGTGTTGCTTTGGTGGTTGCATGTGGCACTGCTGGTTTTGCACCAGCTGGCGCACCCCCCGATTTTGAAGTTGGTGCTTGTGGCACTGCCGGAAGTTTTCCGGTTGGCACACCTTTACTGGCCTTATCCTTTGGTGCTGCAGATGTGCTTGGGCTTACGTCCAAGGACACACTGCGCAGTAATCTAGCCTTCCCTAGTGGGAGGTTTGTTTTGTTTTGCTTGTATGTTCTCAATTTTGTTCCCACTAGTTGCGCGTAACAGGTGGACCACCCACCGCAGTGACGGCATGCCGTGGGTTAGGCAACTATTTTTGGGATTACAACCGACCCGTGCCCTGGCGTCGGAGGGGAGCTGTTAGCGACCAGTCTTCTTTAACCACTAACTAGCCATTCAGGTTCTCGACACTGCTACCAACCACTTTACAAGTGGTGTAGTTTTGGTCCGCTGGCTCCAACCCAGATTTCCTACATTCTTGAGGAGCATCATCCATGTCTAGAACGGTCCACGACCAGCAGTGTTGTGTGCCGTGTAACGCTCTTGGGACTGTAGGGGCTGCTACCGCCACGAACCCAAACTAAGGAATGTTGAACGTGTCAGATTCCTTCCCATCTCTGCCTCACCTTTAGTGGGGTGTTGATAGAGGTGGAAAGTAGCCCCGGATGATGCCCCTCACTTGGTTCTGTCAGCCATGGCGCCTCTTTGGCAGAGTACGCCCTAGCCGATAAGATCCTTTGAATGGGGTTGTCCTAGTGTGGAGCCTGATCCGACCCAACTCTGCGGACGTTCAGTGGTGTGGGAAGGCCCGCAAGTTCGAGTTAGACCCAAAGACCAGGTAGTGACTCAGCTGACCACTTGTGCAGCGTATCAGATGAGGCACTAACTCGGTCTTCCCCTATCCGGCACCTGGGGACGCGTCCGATGGGAGACCACAAAACTCCAACACGGAAATGGTTATAGTTAGTGGCCCGAAATAATCCAGACCAGTGTATGTAAAGGGCCGAATATATAGCGTCAATCTGTCTTCTGGCAAAGAACCCATAAGTGGTGGCACCGGCAATGTAGTACGAAACCTGCAAATGAAACATTTGGAAACACACCTACGCAAAATTTTTCCAAGGCGGGGGATCCAAAATGATCTGATTTCACATGTCGCTGCTTCGAAATTCTGGTGCTTCATCTTGCAGTGTACATGAGCCACAAACAACTCGGTAACGGGATGAGATGAAGGCAATATAATCGGATGTCTTATTTCCATGGGTAACCAACTAGCTGCGTCCACATGGCCATAAACTCGAAGTAGTGAATTTTCATCCAAATATGGAGCCAACATAAACAATTCACTACCTTTTGGCAAACTTTCTTCAGATTTTAAATTTTCCATTTCGGCATTAAATCTATCTCGTTGGGCTTGGCGGCAGAGATACATTTTCGCAGTTTTTAGTTCAGCAGCTGTCAAACCAGTCCTTCCTTCTGGAATATCTTTCTTTTGGCATCGATTTATAAAAAGTAAGACCCAGGCAAAGGTACGTTTCAGTTTCAAACAGGACAAAAATCTGCTGAATTCAATAAGAGGTGAAATATTAATCAGTAAGGCAAATTTTTACGTAGCTCCTCAGTATCAAAGCTGGTACGATCAATGTTGACAGATTTAGGCCACTTATCTTCATCATCATAAAGGAAACTAGGGCCACTAAACCAGCTGGATTCATTTGAAAAGTTGACTTGAGACTTCATCCTCGTGGTTTCATCAGCAACATTCAGATTGTTTGGCAGCCATCTCCCATCTGCTGGGCTAGTGAAATCTAAAATTTCTGTGATTCGATGAGAAACAAAGGGCTTGTATCTACGGCTTCCTGAGCCAATCCAATTGATAACTGTCGTGCAATCGCTTCAACAGATGGTTCGAGACACCTTCATGGAATGCTCAATCAAAATCGTATTCATTAATCGAGTGCCCAAACAACAGCCTGAAGTTCGAACGCAATAGGATCTGCACAAAAATGGTTGTTCGGACTTATGGACTACGAGGACCGACAAAACATATTAAAGCATTTAGAAGAAACTGTTGGTAATAATCACAACATTATTACCACAAATAAACAGATAGTTATTAACGAACATTTTAACAAGAGTATTATATTAATCAAGAATAGTATAGACGAAGATAGACAGAAAATAAGAACCACAATTAACAGTATACAAAAATCATACGATTAGGTATTTGACGGATTACAATTCCATAACCTTATTATGAAGTTAAGAATGCTAGAAGGAAAGATAGACCAGATTCAAGATAATATAGCATCCGCAAAATATAATATATTCCATCCCTCAATACTGACAGCTGAAGAAATAGAAATGAGTAGTATTGATTTTTACAAACCAAAACTCATCAAGATGGGAGTATTACTTTACGTAGATGATACAATGGTTTTGGCTATAAAGATACCAGAAAGTTAGATTCGTACCACAGTAAAACTAATCATAGCCTTACCAAATAAGGACGAACTCGAAATAGACCAAAGTAAAGAACTTGTTACGGAAATAAACGACATTATATACACATATGAGGAGGAAAATATATTTAAGGATTTAAAGATAAGCAAAAATTGTATATTTCATAATAATTGTTATTGGATAAAAAATAATGAAACTAGAATAGAAACACTAACTGATGACATAATTTTGATTGTTAATGCAAAAAATACAGAACTTCACGATAAACATCGAAAATAATATCTACTCAAATAAAAAACTAGAATTTAACGATAAGATTGTGGAACCGCCAACATTCAGAAAGAGTTTCACTCGGAAATTAACATTTAACGAGGTAGTATTAGGACATTTCCAAAATATTAAAGAAATTAAGGAAATAAAATTTAAAAATGAAGTTATGTTATATAGTGCTCCAATTGTTATGATATTCTTAATAGTCGTAGTAATATTGGTAATAATAATATACACAAAAAAAAAGAAACGGTTGTTGTAAACGAGAGAATTCGGGAGAATCCTTCATCTAACGGGGGAGGAGTTACATATGTAATTCCACAACCACTCCTCGTGGATTCTAGCGATATCTCCGGAATAATTTCAAAATACTTAAACCAACATTCATAACTTTAATATTTACAAAAGTCAACGACACTAGAAAAATATAAGTGCCGTTGCCTCAAGTTTTGAAATACATAAAAACAACCAAACATACATACAACCAAACACATATCGAATTTCACTTTAAATTTAAATAACTAGCATATTTTTAAGCAAAGGCATCGACACAAAACAAAGTGTCGTTGCTCCATAAAAATTAAAGAAAATAAACAAAACCTTAAAATTTGATTACTTAAGTATAATTTTTAAGCCAAGACATTGACATGAAACAAAGTGTCGTTGCACAATAAAATTCTAAATAAACAAAAAGAAAATAACCAAACACAATCGATACAAAAATCGATTTTGCTTGGTAAGAATTTTTAAATGTAAGAAAACGAAAATAAATTCTGGATAGTTGTTAAAAAGATTTTAGAAAAGACGCAAAAATAAAAATTCAAACAGTGTTTTCCTTTAAACAAATAACTCACAACTGATGCTTCAAACTTGTGTATGTGTTGGTAAAATTCAGTTTGACAGTGAAAATCTAAATTGTTTTGATATTCTTTAAACTCACATCAAACCATACGTGAGAGTTTTTTTCACTAACACTATCAAAGAAAAGCAGAGTTTGAAGCGTCAGTTTGATGTGTGGCCATGCCACTTAAGTAATTGTGTTGTATAATTTATGTACGCAATACTAGAAAATGGAGTCTGCGGTGGCTCTGCTGAGTAGTTGGAGTGTCAGCTGTGGGCTCGGCATCAACCCAGCCAGGACTGAGTTGGTGCTCTTCACTAGGAGGTACAAGACCGATACACCCAAAGTTTAACAGCACCTCCTTGAAACTATCTAAAACCGCCAAGTACCTGGGTGTGATTCTGGATAGTAAGCTATCATGGAATCAGAACATACAGGCGAGAGCGGAAAGCGCCTTAGTGGCTATATACACATGCAAAAGGGCAGTAGGCCTCAAATGGGGTATAAACCCTAAGGGGATCAATTGGATCCTTGATACTGTTACTAAACCAGTACTCTTTTACGGGGTATTGGTTTGGTGGAATGCGATGGACAAGCAGGCTCATCGCAGGACCTTTGAAAAAGTCTTTCGGGTTGTAGCGAAACTGATGACAGACGCACTACGCTCTACACCAACGGGAGCAATTTTTGCAATGCTAAATTGGCTCCCGGTTGACATTCTGGCCAGACAATTGGTTCTATTCTCTGCGGTCAGGTTAAATACAGTATGTCCATGGACTAGGGCTGACTATGGGCATGCTAGGATTTTAAGAGAGCACTCGGAAATCCATGCCAACATTGACTATTGTGTACCAAGACAATTCTTTGGTGAACTTTTCCGTTCCATTGTCGTTGGCAGGGAACAGGTGGACAGACTTTCCTTTCCCGAGGATTCAGTTAGAGTTTTCACTGACGGATCCAAAAGGGGAACAAGAACGGACGGAGGCTTCTATGTGGAGAACTTCAATGTAAGATCTCCATTCCGGCTCCAAGACGGTTGTACTGTCTTGCAAGCCGAAATCTCTGCTATTACTCGGGCAGCGAGATGGCTAAGGTACTATAGGATATCGAATGATATCTTCATTATTACCGATAGCAAAGCAGCCATCTCTGCTATTAGTGGTGTGTACAGTACATCAAAAACTGTGGTCGAATGCCGACTGTCTATCAACGAGATAGCGAGACATTCGATGGTGACACTGGTTTGGGTGCCGGGACATTCTGGATATCCAGGCAACCATACTGCGGATGAGATTGCCAGACAAGGGACTGAATTGAACAGTTCAATGATCAGTCACTTCACTGGCATTCCATTATCGCGATGCAAGTTTCTGATTCAAAGCCAATCATACAAACTAGCTCAACTTAGGTGGGAAAGCGTGGCTAACTGTCTCGTGGCAAGAGCCACGTGGCCCCATTATGATTTGTGCAAAACACGCGACCTTCTCAAGTTTGACAAGGCGCGCATGCGTCAACTGGTGACTGTTCTGACAGAGACTCATGCGAGGAGGATGGGTCTAATATACAACGACTATTTCAGAAGCTGCAATGATGAAGAGGAGGAAGAGACTGTCCTCCATCTTCTGTGTCAGTGTCCTGCCCTCGCTAATGCAAGGGCAGCGGCGCTGGGCTCCCGATTCCTGTCAGACTTAGACAGCCTGGCAAACATGGAGCTTTCAGGGGTACAGGATGGTTTGAAACGGCGGAGGACATCCCTTAGGAGGTACTCTGCTTATTAAGGGCATCACAAAGGGACCGAATTGACGGACCCAAGTGGATTGTCCCGCTAGGGACAACGGCAGTCTAACCTAATACTAGAAAATTATATTAAAGTTGCAAACAAAATATTAAGGAAAACAAAATATCGTATTTACAATGTCTGTTTTTATAGATTTTATTTAACGTACGGCACGTTTATAAATTTTCTATAAGCGTACAAACGTCGTAACAGTACGGAACGTTACGGCACGGAAACAGCAATGTTCGGTTAATACCGCTGACAGACATAGGATTTCTATACCACATTAGTATTCTATACTACATTTGTGTCAACCTATACTACAATTGAACCACAAAATAAAGTGGTTTATATCTGGTTTCAATACTACGAAAATATACGTAGTATTAACCCAGTTTACACCGTTTAGCTTTGTTCAATTTCATTGGGAATAAGTCGTCGTCCAATTTCGCCACTTCAACTTTCGAGAAGTTCGACGCCTCAACCTTATTACGAAAAATGTCCATGAATATGTATAGTTATAATGGATTTATAAACCATAAAGACTTACACGTATACAAAAACGTACTTCATTTTTATTATTTTAGAATGAAAAAAGCATATTCTCCTTTTAAGGCGATTGTACATAATTATCGAATAGCGAAAACACAATTTCTTTTTTCGCATAAAATATGCAATTTTGTTGTTATTATTAACAATTATGCTAAAAAGTTTTTCTTTTTCCATTTTTTTCAATACACGAAAATAAAAACAAATATATTAGTTATACACCACATGTCTGTCATGCCAAAGTAGTATCAAAAACCATAGTATTTATATCATGGTATATAAATCCTATGTCTGTCAGGGATATAACACAGCCTTAAGTTTGTTTAACCCTAGAAAGATAATCATACTCTAGCATGAGTAAAAGATATTCATGCGTAAAATTTACGCATACTTTTCAAAGAGCATATTTTCATTGTTTTTAAATTAATTTGGAACAGACTCTTGTATATTACATATCTGCATATAAATGAGTCAAATATATCAACAGTTTATATATATATATATATATATATATATATATATATATTTATATATGTTTATTATAAGATAAATCAAGAACAATAGAACTTCATAAGTCAACTTAACATAGAAATCATATATGTTTGGAAACTTATATATAACCATGCGTCATTTTGACTCATATAGTGCGTATATTTCAAAATCCGTTATACGTACCGCAACGTTGTATGTGCCTCACGAAAGATCTGCTCAAGCACTGAGATGTCCAGTCGAATTAGCGCTATTTAAAAAGAAACTGCAGCATTTTGGAAAAGAATGCGTAAATTTTACGCTGATTATCTTTCTAGGGTTCAGAACCCAAGTTAATTCGCGTAAAAAAGCGTGTAAAAACAGGTTTTGGTGTATGTAAAATAAAACACATTTATTGAACATAACTATAATTAAGCGTATATAAAAATGATAAATTGGGATAAATATATAAATGATCATTAGCTTTAGCACAAGAATAGAAATCAATCCGATTTGTGACTTTTGAATACGTATTTTCTTTTCGAAAATATTTTAATAAAGTAATATATTCTATTTAACGTTATATTTTCGAGATATTTTTTCAGTTAATTTATGAAATATATGCTTTGTTTTTTGCGGTTTTGGCATATGTATGTTTTATGAATTAATTGAGACTTAATCTCAAATAAATTACGTTAAACAAAATATAGTTTTATTAAAAAAGTTTTAGAAAGTATATATTAAAGTCATTTGAAATCGAGCAGAAAATTAAATATAAATTTTAATTTTGGGTTGCCTTTGTTGTTTACCGATAGTAAACTAATGTACAAGGCAGGTTCCAAATATTCATTCATTTATCACTCATATTCGTGAACAAGAATAGTTATATAGTTTTGTAATGTGTTCTATTCGCGTATGACAAAACAAAAAATATTTTGCTTTATTCGTTCTTATATGCGAGTACTTGAATTGTATTTTTATTTATATACGTGAATGTAAACATAAGCAAGAATTTCTGTTCATACACATATGGTGAGAGCATTAAATTTTATTTTGCATTACCACTCAAAAAAGAAGAAAATAACAGAATTTAAGTTGAAAATATACACGAAACAAAAATTTTTACAGCGTTTAATGTACATGAATAACAGAATTTAAGTTGAAAATATTCACGAACAAAATTTCTACAGCGTTTAATTTTTTTTTTTTTTTTTTAGGAGTAGGACCAGCACTCAGGGGATGACCCCTACATATGCAGTGCATTGCGCTGGAACTGGAAAAATAGATTTTGGGAAGGAGGATAAAGGGAGTAGTGTCTGTGGATATTCGATTTGAACCTGCTCAAATTGTAAGTGGCGGGGAAGACATCTGCGGGTAGTTTGTTCCACATACGGACTGTTCGGCCAAAGAACGAATTTTCTCTGTAATGCGTAGTGCGATTCGTTGGAATATCGACCACAAACGCATGCGCTCTTGATGAAAAACGCGTTGAGCGTAAGAAAGAATGGGTTTCAGGAACAAGTTCCCTAATTTCACCAGAGCACCTGCCATTATAGTAACGATAGAACAACGATACGCACCCCACATTGCGACGATGCTCAAGAGAATCAATAGAGTTGGCTACCCTACTGTCTCCGATGAGTTTCATCGCCCTCTCCTGTACGCGGTCGAGTAACTTCACCAGCCCAAACATGAGAGCTGTATTCCATCTTCGGTCGGATGTAAGTGGTGTAAATATTAAGAAGATCAGAAGGGGTGAAGTATCTCTTGCACCGTCTTAAGAAGCCAAGGCACTTGAATGCTTCTTTTGCGAGCTGAAAGACATGTTCCATCCATCTGACATCACACTGCACTTTCATGCCCAGAACATCAAGAGCCCCTGACTCCATAATACTTACACCACCCATAGAAACAGATGTAGCAGCATGGTCATACGTACGTCGATGCGTAAGCATACAACACTGGGTCTTACGGGCATTAAAATCGACCCTGTTCGCCTGACCCCATTCGGAAATCTTCGCGAGGTCACTATTCAGAACGTCATTCATAAACTGCCTCCTTGTCTCGATTTCAGACGTTGACGGCTTTCAGTTAAATGAATAAGAATGCGAAAGGCTGCTATCACCTGCGAAAGAGTAAATAGGAATGAAAGTTTGGGAAAGTAGATCGTTAAGTAAAATTAGAAATAGAGTAGGAGAAAGAACGGAGCCCTGCGGTACCCCTGAGTTGACTCTGAACTCATCGGATGAGACCCCATCTATAACAACTCGTACAGAGCGATCCCTGAGGAAGCTCGATATAAACCGAGAGAAGGTGTCTCCGACACCAAATGCAATAATGTATATGAATAACAGAATTTAAGTTGAAAATATTCACGAACAAAATTTCTACAGCGTTTAATTTTCATGAATAACAGAATATAATTTAAAAATGTTCGCGAATAAAAAATTCTACAGCGTTGGAATGTACATGATTAAAAAAAATTCATTTAATATGTACATGAAAATGATAGTGTGTTGAATGTAGATTTTGATTAACGTACAACATGCATATAGAAATGAATAAAATAAGAACACGTGTAATCTTACTTTGTGCAATTGTAGAATTATAGTAAAATTTTAGTTTTGGTATTTTGGTTACATGTCGCATGCGCTGCATGGGTTTAATACATTCAAATGATTCAACGTCCATTGGTAATAGGACAACTTAATAGTATTATATACATATGTATATTAAAATTCATATTACATTTTAAAATTTCTTTTACTTTAACTTTCTTAGTAAAATCTTAACATTACCATGGGCAGTGCAACGTACCTTATATTATTATAAATTATTGTTTTGACTATGGCTGCTTTGGGCATCTGGCATATAAATATATTTATATAAAAGTCTAATACCCTTCCAAAAAAGTGAAAGGGTATACATATATAGGTTTGTCATTCCGTGTGTAATTTCTTCGATATGTAAATGGGACCCCATAAAGTATATATATTCTGGATCCTTATGAATAGCGATGACGAATGAGCGATGGATGGAAAATTAAAATTTTTTTTCCGTATTTTGTAGTACATGTAGTAACTAAAATTGTTAAAAATGTTAAGTTTTTCTTTAACAAAACATCTTAATACGTCATGAAGATTTGCATTGGAAAAAAAATTTTAAATTAGAATTTTGCTTCCAGGGTTGGGAAATTGTTTTTTTTTATACGTGAAAGTAATCAAACAGGCAACTGATGTTGTTTTTATTTTTGCTAACTAAACCTGTCTAATAATTTAGGAAGAACAAAATTGGTATCAAAACTTCAAAAATAAAACTTCGAATCCAGGGATGGACAAGTGCAATATTTTATAGTACATGATAGTGACCAAAATGGTTAAAAATTTTTAATTTTTCCTAAAAAAAATTACTTTATACCTCATGAAGCGTTGCACTGATGAAAAAAAAACCAAAAAAATTAAAATTTCGCTTGTGGGTGCTGTTGGCTGAAGTAGTAGAAGACGAGACTATGAAGCGGAGGGTCCTGAGTTCGAGCCCGCGCTGAGTCATGAAATATTGTGTTGTGGCGGCCATGTAGCAAAAATTAGCCGGCGAAGTAAAAGGTTGAAATAGCTACAAAAAACTGTCTATCTTCTCATATTTCCTAGTCTTTCCCCTCAATACTATCCCCTCGTTTTGAGTTCCAGCGCAATGCATTGCACTGACCTGAGTGCTGGTCCAAGATAAACTAAAAAAAGGGTTGGAAATATGAAAGTTTTTTTTTGGTCCATGCAATATTTTGTAGTGCATGTAATAACCAAACTGGTTACAAAATTTGAGTTTTTTTTAAACAAAACTACCTTATAGCTCATGAAGATTTGCATTGAGAAAAAAAATTTAAAAAAATTAAAATTTCGCTTCCAGGGTTGGGAAATTGAAATTTTTTTATACACAAAAAGGCAATTGACGTTGTCCTTTCCCCCTAACTAAAACTATTTTATATTTTAGGAAGAACAACATTGGTATCAAAAATTTCCCAAAAAAATTAAAATTTCGAATCCAGGGTTGGACAAGTGCAATATTTTATAGTTCATGAAGGTGACCGAAATGGTTGAAAATTTTAAATTTTTCTTAAATAATACTACTTTATACCTCATGAAGAGTTGCATTGGTAAAGAAACAAAAAAAAATTAAATTGAATTAAGATTCTATAGGCTAATTGTTCGAAATTTTTAATTTAAATCTCAGAAAGACATGATAAATATTCCAAGGCACAAAGGCAAGTCAACATCAGTTTTTGTTATTCAACTTACACAGCTCAATTTAATATAGCAATATAAAATGTTCGTTAAAATTCTTACTACATACAAAATTAAGCTATGGCTTGAGCTACCAATAATAAATTGGAAAAACGTTCACATGTACTTAAGTATAAAATTCAAACAATAACATGTTAACATCAGGTTGATACAGTTCTCGGATTCTTTTTCACAATAAAATTTGTGTAAATAGGAACTGTTATCAAATTCAACTAAGCCACCTAATAAGTGAGCACTGATGATGAAAGGGTTGCGTCTTTCAAAAACAGCTGTTCTGCTCTGCTGTGTAAGTTGAATAACAAAAACTGATGTTGACTTGCCTTTGTACCTTGGAATATATATCATGTCTTTCTGAGATTTAAATTAAAAATTTCGAACAATTAGCTTATAGAATCTTAATTCAATTTAATATAGCAATATAAAATGTTCGTAAAAAATTCTTACTACAAAAAAAATTAAATTTCACTTCCAGGGTTGGGTTTAAGTTTAAAGTTTTTTTGGTTCATGCAATATATTGTAGTATATGAAAGTGACTAAAATGGTTGCAAATTTTAAGTTTTTCTTAAATAAAACGACTTTATACCTAATGAAGACTAGGATTGGTAAAAAAATTTAAATTTCGCTTCCAGGGATGGGAAATTTAAATATTTTTTATACATAAAAGTAACCAAAAAGGCAACTAACGTCGGCTATTTACTAATTAAAACTATTTTTAGTTCAGGAAAAACAAAATTGGTATCAAAAATTAAAAAAAATCAAAATTTAGATTCCAGAGTTGGATAACTGCAATATTTTGTAGTACATGAAAGTGTCCAAAATGGTTACATACATATATTAAGTTTTTCTTAAATAAAACTATTTCATGCCTCATTAAGAGTTGCATTGGTAAAAAAATTTAAATTTCGTTTCCATTGTTGGGAAATGGAAATATATAAAAGTAAATTGACGTTGCTGTTTTTGCTAATTCAAACTATTTTATAATTCAGGAAGAACAAAATTGGTATTAAAATCTTAAAAAATCAAAATTTCGACTCCAGGGTTGAATAAATAAAATATTTTATGGTACGTGAAAGCGACCAAAAAGTTTAAAAATTTAAATTTCTTGTCAAGGCAAAACTATGTTACTTCTTTTAATTAAACCAACTTTCGGTTTTAGCAAGAAAGAAAGAAGAATTACATCTGTATAGGGTATTTACGATTCGGCACAGCCGAATATAGCACTTTTATTTGTGCGTTCTCTTATTAAATTAGTACGAGCATTTTAATAAAAGCAAGTTCCAATTGTACAGATATTGAACAGAGAACATTTCAAGTGATGCCTAGAGTTTTGTTGGAAGTTAAAAAATTTAATGTTTTGTTGAATTAAATTATTAACTCACTTGTTATTATTAATTGAAATATATTTTAGATTATAAGTATGCATTTAGAAAGTATTGTTTGAAAATTATCATATGCATACAAGACATTCAATATAATTTAATAAGAGAACGAAAAATACATTGTATTAGACTTTAATATAAATTATATATAAATGAAATTTATTTGTTGGTGGTCAAATAAAAAATTAATAAAAAAATTAATAAAAAAAATATGTCAAATAAAAAATTACATAACTGTTTGATTTAGATTTTATTTTTCATTTTGCCTTATAAATACTTTTCTTGTTATCCAATGGATTTCTGATTGTATAAAAGTGTAGAAAAATAAATTAGATTCATATCGAATATAATTTGTTTGTTGGTTTAGTTTCGTATGAGTTTCAAGGCCTACTATGCTTATTCTGTTGTAATTTTTAAAATAGTTTGTAATTTACAAATTGTGAATTCTCAGATGGTTTTCGGAAGTATATGCATAAGATAAGATGTTTTTAGCTTTTCAAAACTGTGGTTAAAGTCTACTGATGATTTGGTAACGCACCAATGAAATGCATATAGACATTGCTTAAACCAACAAATAAATTTCATTTATATATAACACTATTGTGACAACAATGTGTCAAATAAAAAATTTCATAAAAGTTTGATTTAGATTTTATTTTTCATTTTGCCTTATAAATACTTTTCTTGTTATCCAATGGAAATCTGATTGTATAAAGGTGTAGAAAAATAAAGTAGATTCGTATCGAATATAATTTGTTTGTTGGTTAAGTTTTGTATGAGTTTCAAGGCCTACTATGCTTATTCTGTTGTGATTCTTGAATATAGTTTGTAATTTACAAATTGTGAATTCTCAGATGGTTTTCGGAAGTATATGCATTAGATAAGAGGTTTTTAGCTTTTCAAAACTGTGGTTAAAGTCTACTGATGATTTGGTAACGCACCAATGAAATGCATATAGACATTGCTTAAACCAACAAATAAATTTCATTTATATATAACACTATTGTGACAACAATGTGTCAAATAAAAAATTTCATAAAAGTTTGATTTAGATTTTATTTTTCATTTTGCCTTATAAATACTTTTCTTGTTATCCAATGGATTTCTGATTGTATAAAGGTGTAGAAAAATAAAATAGATTCATATCGAATATAATTTGTTTGTTGGTTTAGTTTTGTATGAGTTTCAAGGCCTACTATGCTTATTCTGTTGTGATTTTTGAAAATAGTTTGTAATTTACAAATTGTGTATTCTCAGATGGTTTTCGGAAGTATATGCATAAGATAAGAAGTTTTTAGATTTTCAAAACTATGGTTAAAATCTACTGATGATGTCATTGCTTAACAACCAACAAATAAATTTCATTTATATATAATAGTATTGTGACAACAATGTGTCACATAAAAAATTTCATAACAGTTTGATTTAGATTTTATTTTTCATTTTGCCTTATAAATACTTTTCTTGTTATCCAATGGATTTCTGATTGTATAAAGGTGTAGAAAAGTAGAATAGATTCATATCGAATATAATTTGTTTGTTGTTTAGTCTCGTATGAGTTTCAAGACCTACTATGCTTATTCTGTTGAATTTTTTTAAAATAGTTTGTAATTTACAAATTGTGAATTCTCAGATGGTTTTCGGAAGTATATGCATAATATAAGAGGTTTTTAGCTTTTCAAAACTGTGGTTAAAGTCTACTGATGATTTGGTAAAGCACCAATGAAATGCATATAGACATTGCTTAACCACCAACAAATAAATTTCATTTATACATAATAGTATTGTGACAACAATATGTCAAATAAAAAATTTCATAACAGTTTGATTTAGATTTTATTTTTCGTTTTGCCTTATAAATACTTTTCTTGTTATCCAATGGATTTCTGATTGTATAAAGGTGTAGAAAAATAAAATAGAATCATATCGAATATAATTTGTTTGTTGGTTTAGTTTCGTATGAGTTTCAAGGCCTACTATGCTTATTCTGTTGTGATTTTTGAAAATAGTTTGTAATTTACATATTGTGAATTCTCAGATGGTTTTCGGAAGTATATGCATAATATAAAAGGTTTTTAGCTTTTCAAAACTGTGGTTAAAGTCTACTGATGATGACATTGCTTAACCACAAACAAATAAATTTCATTTATATATAATAGTATTGTGACAACAATGTGTCAAATAAAAAATCTCATAAAAGTTAGATTTAGATTTTATTTTTCATTTTGCCTTATGAATACTTTTCTTGTTATCCAATGGATTTCTGATTGTATAAAGGTGTATAAAAATTAAATAGAATCATATCGAATATAATTTGTTTGTTGGTTAAGTTTTGTATGAGTTTCAAGGCCTACTATGCTTATTCTGTTGTGATTTTTGAAAATAGTTTGTAATTTACAAATTGTGAATTCTCAGATGGTTTTCGGAAGTATATGCATAAGATAAGAGGTTTTTAGCATTTCAAAACTGTGGTTAAAGTCTACTGATGAATTGGTAACGCACCAATGAAATGCATTTAGACATTGCTTAAACCAACAAATAAATTTCATTTATACATAATAGTATTGTGACAACAATATGTCAAATAAAAAATTTCATAACAGTTTGATTTAGATTTTATTTTTCGTTTTGCCTTATAAATACTTTTCTTGTTATCCAATGGATTTCTGATTGTATAAAGGTGTAGAAAAATAAAATAGATTCATATCGAATATAATTTGTTTGTTGGTTTAGTTTCGTATGAGTTTCAAGGCCTACTATGCTTATTCTGTTGTGATTTTTGAAAATAGTTTGTAATTTACATATTGTGAATTCTCAGATGGTTTTCGGAAGTATATGCATAATATAAAAGGTTTTTAGCTTTTCAAAACTGTGGTTAAAGTCTACTGATGATGACATTGCTTAACTACACACAAATAAATTTCATTTATATATAATAGTATTGTGACAACAATGTGTCAAATAAAAAATCTCATAAAAGTTAGATTAAGATTTTATTTTTCATTTTGCCTTATGAATACTTTTCTTGTTATCCAATGGATTTCTGATTGTATAAAGGTGTAGAAAAATAAAATAGATTCATATCGAATATAATTTGTTTGTTGGTTAAGTTTTGTATGACTTTCAAGGCCTACTATGCTTATTCTGTTGTGATTTTTGAAAATAGTTGGTAATTTACAAATTGTGAATTCTCAGATGGTTTTCGGAAGTATATGCATAAGATAAGAGGTTTTTAGCTTTTCAAAACTGTGGTTAAAGTCTACTGATGATTTGGTAACGCACCAATGAAATGCATATAGACATTGCTTAAACCAACAAATAAATTTCATTTATATATAATAGTATTGTGACAACAATGTGTTAAATAAAAAACTTCATAAAAGTTTGATTTAGATTTTATTTTTCATTTTGCCTTATAAATGCTTTTCTTGTTATCCAATGGATTTCTGATTGTATTAAGGTGTAGAAAAATTAAATAGATTCATATCGAATATAATTTGTTTGCTGGTTTAGTTTTGTATGATTTTTAAGGCCTACTATGCCTATTCTGTTGAGATTTTTGAAAATAGTTTGTAATTTACAAAATGGGTAGTCTCAGATGGTTTTCGGAGGTATATGCATAAGATAAGAGCTTTTTAGCTTTTCAAAACTGTGTTTAAAGTCTACTGATGATTTGGTAAAGCACCAATGAAATGCATATAGACATTGCTTAACCACCAACAAATAAATTTCATTTATATATAATAGTATTGTGACAACAATGTGTCAAATAAAATATTTCATAACAGTTTGATTTAGATTTTATTTTTCATTTTGTGCTATAAATACTTTTCTTGTTATCCAATGGATTTCTGATTGTATAAAGGTGTAGAAAAATAAAATAGATTCATATCGAATATAATTTGTTTGTTGGTTAAGTTTTGTATTAGTTTCAAGGCCTACTATGCTTATTCTGTTGTAATTTTGAAAATAGTTTGTAATCTACAAATTGTGAATTCTCAGATGGGTTTCGGAAGTATATGCATAAGATAAGAGGTTTTTAGCTTTTCAAAACTGTGGTTAAAGTCTACTGATGATTTGGTAAAGCACCAATAAAATGCATATAGACATTGCTTAACCACAAACAAATAAATTTCATTTATATATAATAGTATTGTGACAACAATGTGTCAAATAAAAAATTTCATAACAGTTTGATTTAGATTTTATTTTTCATTTTGTGCTATAAATACTTTTCTTGTTATCCAATGGATTTCTGATTGTATAAAAGTGTAGAAAAATTGAATAGATTCACACCGAATATAATTTGTTTGTTGGTTTAGTCTCGTATGAGTTTCAAGGCCTACTATGCTTATTCTGTTGTAATTTTGAAAATAGTTTGTAATTTACAAATTGTGTATTCTCAGATGGTTTTCGGAAGTATATGCATAAGATAAGAGGTTTTTAGCTTTTCAAAACTGTGGTTAAAGTCTGCTGATGATTTGGTAAATCACCAATGAAAGGCATCTAGACATTCCTTAACCACCAACAAATAAATTTCATTTATATATAATAGTATTGTGACAACAGTGTGTCAAATAAAAAATTTCATAACAGTTTGATTTATATTTTATTTGTCATTGTGCCTTATAAATACTTTTCTTTTTATCCAATGGATTTCGGATTGTAAAAAGGTGTAGAAAAATAAAATAGATTCATATCGAATATAATTTGTTTGCTGGTTTAGTTCTGTATGATTTTTAAGGCCTACTATGCTTATTCTGTTGTGAATTTTGAAAATAGTTTGTAATTTACAAATTGTGAATTCTCAGATGGTTTTCGGAAGTATATGCATAAGATAACATGTTTTTAGCTTTTCAAAACTGGGGTTAAAGCCTACTGATGATTTGGTAAAGCACCAATTAAATGCATATAGACAAATAAATTTCATTTATATATAATAGTATTGTGACAACAATGTGTCAAATAAAAAATTTTATAACAGTTTGATTTAGATTTTATTTTGCCTTATAAATACTTTTCTTGTTATCCAATGGATTTCAGATTGTATAAAGGTGTAGAAAAGTAGAATAGATTCATATCGAATATAATTTGTTTGTTGGTTAAGTTTTGTATGATTTTCAAAGCCTACTATGCTTATTCTGTTGTGATTTTTGATAATAGTTTGTAATTTACAAATTGTGAATTCTCAGATGGTTTTCGGAAGTATATGCATAAGATAAGAGGTTTTTAGCTTTTCAAAACTGTGGTTAAAGCCTACTGATGATTTGGTAAAGCACCAATGAAATGCATATAGACATTGCTTAACCACCAACAAATAAATTTCATTTATGTATAATAGTATTGTGACAACAATGGGTCAAATAAAAAATTTCATAACAGTTTGATTTATATTTTATTTGTCATTGTGCCTTATAAATACTTTTCAATGGATTTCTGATTGTATAAAAGTGTAGAAAAATAAAATAGATTCATATCGAATATAATTTGTTTGCTGGTTTAGTTTTCTATGATTTTTAAGGCCTACTTTGCCTATTCTGTTGTGATTTTTGAAAACAGTTTGTAATTTACAAATTGTGTATTCTCAGATGGTTTTCGGAAGTATATGCATAAGATAAGAGGTTTTTAGCTTTTCAAAACTATGGTTAAAATCTACTGATGATGTCATTGCTTAACCACCAACAAATAAATTTCATTTATATATAATAGTATTGTGACAACAATGTGTCAAATAAAAAATTTCATAACAGTTAGATTTAGATTTTATTTTTCATTTTGCCTTATGAATACTTTTCTTGTTATCCAATGGATTTCTGATTGTATAAAGGTGTATAAAAATTAAATAGAATCATATCGAATATAATTTGTTTGTTGGTTAAGTTTTGTATGAGTTTCAAGGCCTACTATGCTTATTCTGTTGTGATTTTTGAAAATAGTTTGTAATTTACAAATTGTGAATTCTCAGATGGTTTTCGGAAGTATATGCATAAGATAAGAGGTTTTTAGCATTTCAAAACTGTGGTTAAAGTCTACTGATGAATTGGTAACGCACCAATGAAATGCATTTAGACATTGCTTAAACCAACAAATAAATTTCATTTATACATAATAGTATTGTGACAACAATATGTCAAATAAAAAATTTCATAACAGTTTGATTTAGATTTTATTTTTCGTTTTGCCTTATAAATACTTTTCTTGTTATCCAATGGATTTCTGATTGTATAAAGGTGTAGAAAAATAAAATAGATTCATATCGAATATAATTTGTTTGTTGGTTTAGTTTCGTATGAGTTTCAAGGCCTACTATGCTTATTCTGTTGTGATTTTTGAAAATAGTTTGTAATTTACATATTGTGAATTCTCAGATGGTTTTCGGAAGTATATGCATAATATAAAAGGTTTTTAGCTTTTCAAAACTGTGGTTAAAGTCTACTGATGATGACATTGCTTAACTACACACAAATAAATTTCATTTATATATAATAGTATTGTGACAACAATGTGTCAAATAAAAAATCTCATAAAAGTTAGATTAAGATTTTATTTTTCATTTTGCCTTATGAATACTTTTCTTGTTATCCAATGGATTTCTGATTGTATAAAGGTGTAGAAAAATAAAATAGATTCATATCGAATATAATTTGTTTGTTGGTTAAGTTTTGTATGACTTTCAAGGCCTACTATGCTTATTCTGTTGTGATTTTTGAAAATAGTTGGTAATTTACAAATTGTGAATTCTCAGATGGTTTTCGGAAGTATATGCATAAGATAAGAGGTTTTTAGCTTTTCAAAACTGTGGTTAAAGTCTACTGATGATTTGGTAACGCACCAATGAAATGCATATAGACATTGCTTAAACCAACAAATAAATTTCATTTATATATAATAGTATTGTGACAACAATGTGTTAAATAAAAAACTTCATAAAAGTTTGATTTAGATTTTATTTTTCATTTTGCCTTATAAATGCTTTTCTTGTTATCCAATGGATTTCTGATTGTATTAAGGTGTAGAAAAATTAAATAGATTCATATCGAATATAATTTGTTTGCTGGTTTAGTTTTGTATGATTTTTAAGGCCTACTATGCCTATTCTGTTGAGATTTTTGAAAATAGTTTGTAATTTACAAAATGGGTAGTCTCAGATGGTTTTCGGAGGTATATGCATAAGATAAGAGCTTTTTAGCTTTTCAAAACTGTGTTTAAAGTCTACTGATGATTTGGTAAAGCACCAATGAAATGCATATAGACATTGCTTAACCACCAACAAATAAATTTCATTTATATATAATAGTATTGTGACAACAATGTGTCAAATAAAATATTTCATAACAGTTTGATTTAGATTTTATTTTTCATTTTGTGCTATAAATACTTTTCTTGTTATCCAATGGATTTCTGATTGTATAAAGGTGTAGAAAAATAAAATAGATTCATATCGAATATAATTTGTTTGTTGGTTAAGTTTTGTATTAGTTTCAAGGCCTACTATGCTTATTCTGTTGTAATTTTGAAAATAGTTTGTAATCTACAAATTGTGAATTCTCAGATGGGTTTCGGAAGTATATGCATAAGATAAGAGGTTTTTAGCTTTTCAAAACTGTGGTTAAAGTCTACTGATGATTTGGTAAAGCACCAATAAAATGCATATAGACATTGCTTAACCACAAACAAATAAATTTCATTTATATATAATAGTATTGTGACAACAATGTGTCAAATAAAAAATTTCATAACAGTTTGATTTAGATTTTATTTTTCATTTTGTGCTATAAATACTTTTCTTGTTATCCAATGGATTTCTGATTGTATAAAAGTGTAGAAAAATTGAATAGATTCACACCGAATATAATTTGTTTGTTGGTTTAGTCTCGTATGAGTTTCAAGGCCTACTATGCTTATTCTGTTGTAATTTTGAAAATAGTTTGTAATTTACAAATTGTGTATTCTCAGATGGTTTTCGGAAGTATATGCATAAGATAAGAGGTTTTTAGCTTTTCAAAACTGTGGTTAAAGTCTGCTGATGATTTGGTAAATCACCAATGAAAGGCATCTAGACATTCCTTAACCACCAACAAATAAATTTCATTTATATATAATAGTATTGTGACAACAGTGTGTCAAATAAAAAATTTCATAACAGTTTGATTTATATTTTATTTGTCATTGTGCCTTATAAATACTTTTCTTTTTATCCAATGGATTTCGGATTGTAAAAAGGTGTAGAAAAATAAAATAGATTCATATCGAATATAATTTGTTTGCTGGTTTAGTTCTGTATGATTTTTAAGGCCTACTATGCTTATTCTGTTGTGAATTTTGAAAATAGTTTGTAATTTACAAATTGTGAATTCTCAGATGGTTTTCGGAAGTATATGCATAAGATAACATGTTTTTAGCTTTTCAAAACTGGGGTTAAAGCCTACTGATGATTTGGTAAAGCACCAATTAAATGCATATAGACAAATAAATTTCATTTATATATAATAGTATTGTGACAACAATGTGTCAAATAAAAAATTTTATAACAGTTTGATTTAGATTTTATTTTGCCTTATAAATACTTTTCTTGTTATCCAATGGATTTCAGATTGTATAAAGGTGTAGAAAAGTAGAATAGATTCATATCGAATATAATTTGTTTGTTGGTTAAGTTTTGTATGATTTTCAAAGCCTACTATGCTTATTCTGTTGTGATTTTTGATAATAGTTTGTAATTTACAAATTGTGAATTCTCAGATGGTTTTCGGAAGTATATGCATAAGATAAGAGGTTTTTAGCTTTTCAAAACTGTGGTTAAAGCCTACTGATGATTTGGTAAAGCACCAATGAAATGCATATAGACATTGCTTAACCACCAACAAATAAATTTCATTTATGTATAATAGTATTGTGACAACAATGGGTCAAATAAAAAATTTCATAACAGTTTGATTTATATTTTATTTGTCATTGTGCCTTATAAATACTTTTCAATGGATTTCTGATTGTATAAAAGTGTAGAAAAATAAAATAGATTCATATCGAATATAATTTGTTTGCTGGTTTAGTTTTCTATGATTTTTAAGGCCTACTTTGCCTATTCTGTTGTGATTTTTGAAAACAGTTTGTAATTTACAAATTGTGTATTCTCAGATGGTTTTCGGAAGTATATGCATAAGATAAGAGGTTTTTAGCTTTTCAAAACTATGGTTAAAATCTACTGATGATGTCATTGCTTAACCACCAACAAATAAATTTCATTTATATATAATAGTATTGTGACAACAATGTGTCAAATAAAAAATTTCATAACAGTTTGATTTAGATTTTATTTTTCATTTTGCCTTATAAGTACTTTTCTTGTTATCAAATGTATTTCTGATTGTATAAAGGTGTAGAAAAGTAGAATAGATTCATATCGAATATAATTTGATTGTTAGTTTAGTTTCGTATGAGTTTCAAGGCCTACTATGCTTATTCTGTTGTGATTTTTGAAAATAGTTTGTAATTTACAAATTGTTAATTCTCAGATGGTTTTCGGAAGTATATGCATAAGATAACATGTTTTTAGCTTTTCAAAATTGTGGTTAAAGTCTACTGATGATTTGGTAAAGCACCAATGAAATGCATATAGACATTGCTTAACCACAAACAAATAAATTTCATTTATGTATAATAGTATTGTGACAACAATGGGTCAAATAAAAAATTTCATAACAGTTTGATTTAGATTTTAATTTTCATTTTGCCTTAAAAATACGTTTCTTGTTATCCAATGTATTTCTGATTGTATAAAGGTGTAGAAAAATAAACTAGATTCATATCGAATATAATTTGTTTGTTGGTTAAGTTTTCTATGAGTTTCAAGGCCTACTATGCTTATTCTGTTGTGATTTTTGAAAATAGTTTGTAATTTACAAATTGTGAATTCTCAGATGGTTTTCGGAAGTATATGCATAAAATAAGAGGTTTTTAGCTTTTCAAAACTGTGGTTAAAGTCTGCTGATGATTTGGTAACGCACCAATGAAATGCATATAGACCAGTGATGTCAGCCTCATACACAATTGTGGAAGCAAAAATCACATGTACGCTTACGCTCTTTTATTTTGAGAGCGTAAAATATAATTGTTTACTGAAAAACACTCTCATTCAGCGGGAAGTATCGCAAGTTCTGTTTTGAGGCCTCTAAACAGAAATAATATATTTATATAAATATATATATATATATATATATATATATATATATATATATATATATATATATATATACAATACATATAAGAGGTTTGAAATAAGTTGGATCCACTGTATGTAGGCACATCTTTTCGAAAATTTCTTAAAGTAGCTTTTAAATTAATTCATAAGTAAGACTTTTTGTAAAAATTGTTTCTCTTGTATATAAACTAACGAAATGTTCAGCTTAAAAATGGAGAAATATTTTAAAATTAAATATCTGAGCACAGGACAATTTTCGAAACCCTTTTTTACAACTTATAAAATTAGAAGATATTACTGGTAAATAAAAGGATACTCTTAGAAAAAGCCACTAGTTAGGCCTCGCAACCGCACATTTCTCCCGCTGGGAATGTAAGAGATAAGAGTGATCTCACCAACACAATCACATTTGACATCAGTGATATAGACATTGCTTAACCACCAACAAATAAATTTCATTTATATATTTAGTATTGTGACGACAATGTGTCAAATAAAAAATTTCATAACAGATTTTATTTTTCATTTTGCCTTATAAATAATTTTCTTGTTATCCAATGGATTTCTGATTGTATAAAGGTGTAGAAAAATAAAATAGATTCATATCGAATATAATTTGTTTGTTGGTTAAGTTTTCTATGAGTTTCAAGGCCTACTATGCTTATTCTGTTGTGATTTTTGAAAATAGTTTGTAATTTACAAATTGTGAATTCTCAGATGGTTTTCGGAAGTATATGCCTAAGATAAGAGGTTTGTAGCTTTTCAAAACTGTTGTTAAAGTCTACTGATGATTTGGTAAAGCACCAATGAAATGCATATAGAAATTGCTTAACCACCAACAAATAAATTTCATTTATATATAATAGTATTGTGACAACAATGTGTCAAATAAAATATTTCATAACAGTTTGATTTATATTTCATTTTGCCTTATATATACGTTTCTTGTTATCCAATGGATTTCTAAATGTATAAAGGTGTAGAAAAATAAAATAGATTCATATCGAATATAATTTGTTTGTTGGTTAAGTTTTGTATGAGTTTCAAGGCCTACTATGCTTATTCTGTTGTGATTTTTGAAAATACAATAGTTTGTAATGTACAAATTGTGTATTCTCAGATGGTTTTCGGAAGTATATGCATAAGATAAGAGGTTTCAGCTTTTCAAAACTGTGGTTAAAGTCTACTGATGATTTGGTAAAGCACCAATGAAATGCATATAGACATTGCTTAACCACCAACAAATAAATTTCATTTATATATAATAGTATTGTGACAACAATGTGTCAAATAAAAAATTTCATAACAGTTTGATTTAGATTTTATTTTTCATTTTGCCTTATAAATACTTTTCTTAGTATCCAATGGATTTCTGATTGTATAAAGGTGTAGAAAAATGAAATAGATTCATATCAAATATAATATGTTTGTTGGTTTAGTTGTAAATGAGTTTCAAGGCCTACTATGCTTATTCTGTTGTGATTTTTGAAAATAGTTTGTAATTTACAAATTGTGAATTCTCAGATGGTTTTCGGAAGTATATGCATAATATAAGAGGTTTTTAGCTTTTCAAAACTGTGGTTAAAGTCTACTGATGATTTGGTAAAGCACCAATGAAATGCATATAGACATTGCTTAACCACCAACAAATAAATTTCACATATACATAATAGTATTGTGACAACAATGTGTCAAATAAAAAATTTCATAACAGTTTGATTTAGATTTTATTTTTCATTTTGCCTTATAAATAGTTTTCTTGTTATCCAATGGATTTCTGATTGTATAAAGGTGTAGAAAAATAAAATAGATTCATATCGAATATAACTTGTTTGTTGGTTAAGTTTTGTATGAGTTTCAAGGCCTACTATCCTTATTCTGTTGTGATTTTTGAAAATAGTTTGTAATTTACAAATTGTGAATTCTCAGATGGTTTTCGGAAGTATGTATGTATATGCATAAGATAAGAGGTTTTTAGCTTTGTAAAACTGTGGTTAAAGTCTACTGATGATGTGGTAAAGCACCAATGAAATGCATATAGACATTGCTTAACCACCGACAGATAAATTTCATTTATATATAATAGTATTGTGACAACAATGTGTCAAATAAAAAATTTCATAATAGTTTGATTTAGATTTTATGTTTCATTTTTTCTTATAAATACTTTTCTTGTTATCCAATGGATTTCTGATTGTATAAAGGTGTAGAAAAATAAAATAGATTCATATATTTTTGTTTTTGTTTGTTTTTATGTTTATTTGAATTGTTAATTTAATTTTACTGCTCTTATTAATGTTTTTTTAAATAAAAATCGTTAAAAATATGTGTGCGACTTTTGTTTTCTTAAACGACTTTTTGTGCGACTTTATATTCCTAAAACTACTTTTTGTGCAACTTTTTCAAAATTTCCAACGGTAACCCTGGTCCTCAATGGGAGAAAATATTTAAGTATAATGTATTTGTGAATCTTTCATGGGTTATTGACGTTTTTTTTAAGCAACAGCGTACAAATAATGTTGCCAGACTTAACGTCATTTTGACGACTTTTTATGCCAAAAATTAAATGACATGAAATATTTAAATAAAGTTTTCATTAATATGTATATCTTGCATTTAATTAATACAGGCGAAATTCGTTATAGTGAATAAATTATACACTCCACGCAATATTTATTAGGCCCATATTAATTTTCATTTTATTTTTCGAATTTATTAATGTACATAATGTTGGAATATTTTGACTTATATACGTATTGCCATTTTATCTGACAAAAAATATTGTGTTCCGTTATTTCTGTTTAAAAATAACGTGATTTAAATATTAAATTTGAACGAAATATTTAAAAGACCAAGTCCAGGAAATTATAATACAGGAGTAAAAAATCTAAATATGTATGTGGAATCAAAACATATTGCTTCTTACTTTAAATTAAGAGAAAAAACTTATTTTATAAAAAATACTTACAAATCAAAAAATTTGCTTTCAAGTATATAAGGACGCTACTAGACGTTGAAACTCGTACTTCTTGCAATATAATTCGTAAAATATTAGTAATAGGTGATAGCTACATTAAAGAAGACAATTAAAAAAATCTAAATAATAATCGGCAAAGTATCTTCTGAGATATAGAGCCTCGGAAAAAAGAGCTTTATGTACCCTCTTCTCCCCATAAAACTTTTTGAAATAAAAAAATGTATAGGAATAAAAATATTTCTTAGTTTACGTATGCTTCAAATTGAACTTACCCATTGTTTTTAAATATTTTTTCAAAATAACACCGTTTTATATGAAAAATTTTAAGCATTTATTAATTTTGTAGAAATTTTGATGTATTTTTCATAAAACTACCTAATAATTTCACATTAACGATTTGAAAAAGTAATATGAAGATTTTGATGTTTTTTTCAGAAATTTGGCGTTTTTGCATCTATTTTGTCTGGCAACTATGTGAACAAGAAAGAACATTTAAAGGTGTTGCCGTTGATCACAAAATCAAATTGATAATAATATAAGAAGGCAAACTTAGTTTTCACTTTTGTAATATGTGTGATATTGATTTTCCTAAATATATTTCGAAAATTTAAACGGAGAACTAGTCTTAAGGAAAACAGAAGTTTATAATTTTTATTTGTCAATTTTTTTAAATGAAATAGTTAATTTTGATAAACATTTTTCAAAAATTCAAACAGAATACCGGCCTTAACGCTGTGAGCATTTGTATGTAGTATAATTTTTTGGCCTCCTAATACCGCTGACAGATATAGGATTTCTATACCACATTAGTATTCTATACTGCATGTGTAACAACCTATACTACAATTAAACCACAAAATAAAGTGGTTTATATCTGGTTTCAATACTACGAAAATATACGTAGTATACTAATATATTAATCCATTTTACACCCTTTAGCTTTGTTCAATTGCATTGGGAATGAGTCATCGTCCAATTTCGCCACTTCTACTTTCGAGAAGTTCGACGCCTCAACCTAATTAAGAAAAATGTCCATGAATATGTATAGTTATAATGGATTTATAAACCATAAAGACTTACACTTGTCCAAAAACGCCTGTACTTCTTTTTTATTATTTTAGAATGAAAAAAGCATATTCTTCTTTTAAGGCGATTGTACATAATTAACGAATAGCGAAAACACAGTTTTTTTTCGCTTAAAATATGCAATTTTGTTGTTATTATTAACAATTATGTATGGTAAAAAGTTTTTCTTTTTCCATTTTCTTTATTACACGAAAATAAAAACAAAAATATTAGTATATATACCACATGTCTGTCATGCCAAAGTAGTATCAAAACCATAGTATTTATATCATGGTATACAAATCCTATGTCTGTCAGGGATATAAGCGCACACAAAAATTAATGTTAAAAATTGGGAAATATATTTATATATAATTTAATATTTTTAATTTTGCTGTATAAAATAAGCTATGAGCTTATGAAATATAAATAAACAGATTTTTCTAAAATATGATAAGAAAATTCCGAAATAAAACTGTAAATGGTGTAAAAATAATGAACCAAAAATTTTAAAATACTCGTACAGCTGAGTAAATAATAACATTTATTTCGATTTAAAAAAATGTTCCTCTGTAGAAAATTTTCATAAGGCTTATATTAAAATATTCTATTATAGACGAGACTATATTCCAATATATAAAATATTATAAAACCATTTTTATATAATACAATTTTACTAAAAAGCATTATATGTACATATAAGCATCCAAGAATACAAAAAATCGAACGATGGCAACGCGGGTAGAAAATTTAGTCCAGTGATGTCAGCGTCATACACAATTGTGGAAACAAAACTCACATGTACGCTTACGCTCTTTTATTTTGAGAACGTAAAATATAATTATATTAAATTGAATTAAGATTCATAGGCTAATTGTTCGAAATTTGTTTTTTTTAAATCTCAGAGAGACATGATAAATATTCCAAGGCACAAAGGAAAGTCAACATCAGTTTTATTCAACTTACACAGCAGAGCAGAACAGCTGTTTTCGAAAGACGCAACCCTTTCATCATCAGTGCTCATGTGTATTGTGTTTGTCACCACTTATTAGGTGGCTTAGTTGAATTTGATAACAGTTCCTATTTACACAAATTTTATTGTGAAAAAGAATCCGAGAACTGTATCAACCTGATGTTAACATGTTATTGTTATAATACCCGTGTTACCGTTTAACTATTTTTCTTAATGTCCCATTTTTCTGAATTTTTTTTTCCATCATTCTTAAGTCAAACTTATTTGGTTTGAATTTTATACTTAAGTACATGTGAACGTTTTTTCCAATGTTTTATTATTGGTAGCTCAAGCCATAGCTTAAATTTGTATGTAGTAAGAATTTTAACGAACATTTATATTGCTATATTAAATTGAATTAAGATTCATAGGCTAATTGTTCGAAATTTGTTTTTTTAAATCTCAGAGAGAGATGATAAATATTCCAAGGCACAAAGGAAAGTCAACATCAGTTTTATTCAACTTACACAGCAGAACAGCTGTTTTCGAAAGACGCAACCCTTTCATCATCAGTGCCCATGTGTATTGTGTTTGTCACCACTTATTAGGTGGTTTAGTTGAATTTGATAACAGTTCCTATTTACACATTTTATTGTGAAAAAGAATACGAGAACTGTATCAACCTGATGTTAACATGTTATTGTTATAATACCCGTGTTACCGTTTGATTATTTTTCTTCATGCCCCATTTTTCAGAATTTTTTGTTCCATCATAAAAAATATAATTGTTTACTGAGAAACGCTCTCATTCAGCGGGAAGTATCGCAAGCCCTGTTTTGAGGCCTCTAAACAGAAATAATATATATATATATATATATATATATATATATATATATATATATATATATATCTCAATCATTGCCAAGCAGCACAGGAGTTGCTTAGGCAAACCGTACGAGATTTAAAGGTAGACGTTGCTGTACTCAGCGAGCCATATAAGAAGATTGTATTTGCAAATTGGGTTACTGATGATACAGATACCGGTTCTTTGATATTGAGGGAGAGGTTATCACCGCAATGTGGGTACACGCGGGCCACTGTTTCCGGCATATGTTTGTACAGCTGTTATGTTCCTCCTAGGTATTCTATTGATGACTTTCGTGTTATTATAGACAACATAGTGATGGACGCTGCAGCCAGGAGTCCTGTTATAATAGCAGGGCATTTCAACGCGTGGGCTGTTGAATGGGGCTGCCCCTTGACGAATGCAAGGGGAAGGATGCTATTAGAGGCCCTTTCTGCGCTAAATGTTGTGCTCTTGAATTCTGGAGATGAGGAAACATTTAGAGGAGGAAATGGTGGTTCAATTATTGATATTACGTGTGCCAGCGTACCATTATAAACTGTGTAAACTGGAGAGTATCTGATGTTTATACTCAGCGATCACAGTGCCATTATTATGGATATACAGGATGATATACGGCATGTGACTCCCCGTGCACAAGGTTTGTCGGGATGGAAAGTGAATACCTTTGATAAGGATATTTTTGCCATCTGTATGGAAGGTATGGAATTAAATGGTTCAGCTAAGGATATGGCAGAACAATTGGTAAACCATATCACGCGGTCGTGCGATGCATCTATGGTGAGGCGGAAAAGATCCGGAAAGGGGCCACCGGTTTATTGGTGGAATGATGATATTACCGGCTTGAGGGCGGAGTGTATACGTGCCAGAAGGCAGTATACAAGAACCCGAGGTAGGTTAGATAATAGCGTATACCAGGAGAATTACAGGAATAGGAGGAAGGCCCTAAAGGATGCAATTCGTAGGAGCAAGCGGCAGTGTTTTCTTAATATCTGTGATGAGGTGGATGATAATCCTTGGGGTCTCGCATATAAGCTGGTCACCAAAAAACTTAAATGCCTGACCCCGTTGCAACCGAGTGAGGGGCCAATCGTGGAGGAAATTGTAGACCATCTCTTTCCCCAGCAGGACGCACCACCTTGGGAGCACAACCCTCCAATTGGGACATTAAATTTTCCCTCGGTTACAATAACTGAGATTGAGGACGTTGTCTCTAGGTTTGGAGACAAAAAGGCACCGGGACTCGACTGCATTCCAAATATAGTATTAAAGGAGGCCGTCAGGCTTTGTCCCGAGCAGTTCTTAAGGACGGTGAATACATGCTTAGGTAGGGGAATTTTTCCAACAAGATGGAAGAGGCAGAAGTTGGTATTAACACCAAAAGCCAATAAACCCCTAGATGATCCCTCATCTTATCGGCCACTATGAATGATAGATACATGTGGGAAGTTGCTAAAGGGTGTGATCTGCCGAAGACTTGGGAATTGCGTTGAAGACAGAAATGGTCTATCAGACAACCAATTTGGCTTCAGGAGGGCGAGGTCAACAGTGGATGCTATAAACGTGGTAGTAGAAACTGCTGCACGGACTATATATGGCAGGAGTTGGAGGAATGGCACAAAGGAGTACTGTGTAGTTGTGACGCTGGATGTGAAGAACGCGTTCAACACAGCGAGCTGGTTGCATATTGTTGACGCTCTAACTCGATTGGACATTCCAGAATATCTGATAGGGATAGTGCAGGGTTATTTCCGGTATAGAGAATTGATCTATAGTACAGATGCGGGTATAAGGAAACGTAGGATTAGTGGTGGTGTTCCCCAAGGATCGATACTCGGACCATTGTTGTGGAACGTAATGTATGATGGAGTACTAAGGTTGAGGTTACCTGAGAGAGTACAGATTGTGGGATTCGCAGACGATATAGCGCTGGTGTGTGAAGCTAAGGAATTGCTGGAGGCAGAAACCATTGCAAATGCCAGCGTACAATTAGTAAAGTTCTGGATCACTGCAATGGGATTGACTCTAGCTGATCATAAAACCGAAGCAGTTTTGATTAGTAGTCGTAAGGGTAGGGAAACTATTACCCTCAATGTTGGCACCTGTTCCATAGAATCAAAGGCATTTCTGAAATATCTGGGTGTGATGATTGACACACGGCTATCTTTTCGCGAGCACTTGCGATATATAGCATCCAAAGCATCAGGGACCTGTTTGGCGCTATCTCGGATCATGCCAAACACGAGAGGGCCAAAGTATCTTCAGAGGAAACTGCTCGCTGGAGTAGTAAGGAGCATTATCCTATATGCACACCAGAGAACTTCACTTGTTGATTAAAAAACCGTTCAACAATAACAAAGGCACAAAAAACTTGTCTTTTATTTGCAAATGATCAAACTTGCCCGCACACTCTCTTTTGTTGTTGATTTTAAATCAACCGAACATATTCCTCTTTGCTGGTTCTGATGCTAAACACATCGGCTTACTCACAACAATAATCTTTTTTAAGCTAGGAATAAAAACATTAATCAAACTTGTTCAAGCTTTTATATGCGTTGTTCATTATAAGGCAATCGAACCACATGCAAGTTGAACACTTGCTTATTTTCATCATAGGTCGAATCAAACTTGTCAACTTGTGTACTTGTCTATTCCGCTCAACGCTCAAAAATTTGATCAACATTAAAGTACAAAAAGCAAGAAATCATTGTGTATGAATTTGTTCATTCCTATCAACAAAGGCACGCTTGTTTTTTTATTTTAATTTACAGTGGTTTATGATGTCCATTCGCGTTGTTTATGACAAAATAGGAAATTTTTTTAAGAAAATATTATTTTTATTTGCAGTTCGATATTGCAAATAATAGTTATTATTATTTTTGATTATTTTTATTTGTTCTCCTTTACAGTGGTGTTTTTTTGTGTTATTTAATTTGTATTTCTTATTAAGCTAATATTGAGAAGCACAAATTTTCTGCAGCATAAGTAGCCCTCCAGTACTTATTCGTTTTCCATAATTATTTCACTTAATATGGACCGTATTATATTTTTTCCCTTACGCCGAGGCGACAAGGTGTAAACTTTCTTCGAAATTTGACTTAAAAAAAATTTTTTCCCTTTTGTCATATTTGCATGTGTATTTCGGCGTATGTAATTCAACTAAATTTGTTCTCTTAATCGGGCACATGTTTAACAATAAAAAACAAACAAATGATCAAACTTGTGCACACATTCTCATTTGTTTCAATTTTGTAAAGAAAAAAGTCCCATAAACCACCGTGCATTTGCCCATGTGTATTCCCTTTAACTTTGTTTTTGATGAACAAATTCAAATAAATACTAAACCTGTACCTCCACTCATGTATCAGTGTTGAATTGGTTATGTTGTTTGCATTGTTCGTATATCATATTGCTCAAGTCACACAGACGGTCGGTTCAAACATGTTGTGTGAATTAATGAGAATAAGAGCGTTTGGACACGATGAATTTACTGCAAGCCCTTCTCTTGCCTGTGCGATCTTGCTCATAAAATGCTTTTGTTAATTTTACTCATAATCAGAATTTGATGTATACATCAGAATGAAATGATTTTTAATCATCATTGAATTTTTCTTTAATCTTTACAATGAACAAAAATTTGCGTGCTGAACAAAATCAAGAAAAATCGTGATTTTGAAGTACTCTGATGCACACCCGGTATGGTCAGACTCACTTAGATATTCCACATATGTCGGGCTGGTATCCCCTGTGTATAGGCTAGCTGCTTTAAGAGTATGTAGTGCATTTCGGACAGTGTCGGACGAGGCGGCTTTAATCATTGCGGGTATGATCCCTATCGATTTAGAAATCATGAATAGGGATAACTCTGATTTATGTATGCAAAAATGGCAAGAACGGTGGTCAACCACTGAAAAGGGAAGATGGACTTATACATTAATACCCGACATCAGATTATGGCTGACTAGAAAACATGGTGATCTGAACTATTACCTAACACAGTTCTTGTCTGGAAATGGTTGCTTTAGGTCATATCTATTTCGTTTTAAGCACGACGACTCTCCTTTCTGTCCACATTGTGGTGGGAATGTGGTTGAGGATGCTGAGCATGTCGTCTTTGTCTGCTCACGATTCAGCAACTGGAGGTCGTATTTAGAGGAAGGTTTGGGGCGTACGATCAGCCCGGAGAATATTATTCCGACCATGCTGGAATCCTTATTGAATTGGACCAGCGTGTGTAGTTTTGTACAGCTTGTTCTAATAGAACTTCGCAGATTAGCACAGATTCGTAGGAGAGTTAGTACGTCTTAGGATTTGTTAGCAACTGACGATTAAATATGCGCATCAGCTCCGAACCTCCTTACCTAGGAACTAAAGAGGACGTAGGAATAATACTGATAATACTACCCACCCTGATGAAATGCCAAAGCTGTCCCAGGGTGGTGCTACATTTGCTCAAAACAACGCAAAGAATTAAAATCCGCAAACCTAACAAATGTTTTGTTGTTACGAAATTGCAATATAAATTTAGAAGATATGATTAGTAAATAAAAGGATACTCTTAGAAAAGGTCATTAGTTAGGCAGCGCAACCGCACATTTCTCCCGCTGGGAATGTAAGAGATAAGAGTGATCTCACCAACACAATCGCATTTGACATCACTGATTTAACATTTTTATTTTCTTTTCTCTCATTGATGTGAATTTCGTTACTGTTCGTGTTGCGTATGTGAATACGTGTAAAAAATCCGATTGATACTCGTATCTGGAGTGTTATGACTGAGTTGCGCTGAACTAGTGTATTCATACATGTGTGCGAATAACTAGAAAATATTTTACCTATTCATTCTCGAACGCGAATATAAAACAAAAATTTTTGGCATTTTCATTCATGATAATTTATCATAAATGTATAAATTGTAGTGTTCATACAGGAATTCTTGTGAACCCTGGTATAAGGGTAGAATATTTAAATAAATGCATATGAAATGAAATTTGTTTAATTTTTTCTTTTAAAATTAATTCGAAAGATGTTTGATAGCTTGTACATAAGCAAGAGGTTTGGCTATTTATGGCATTACGTTGAAGGCTACGGACGATTTGCATATAGAACACTGAACCCGAAACAGACAAAGCATAATAAGATGGAATATGAAGTAGTTAATTCTATTTATTTTAGAAATGCAATAAATTTGTTTGTTTGATATATATTTTTTGTAATTACTGTAAGATGATCTGCAAAGAGAGGTACAGCACCTTAGACATTTCCTTTCAAATATATGTACGTAATTTTTCCATATACGAAGGGGAAACGTTAAATCAAATTTGGCAACCATACGTAAGTATTGGTCTTATTAAAGATTGATACAGCATTAGTTTAATTTTTGGCTTAATATATTTTGAGTAAAATAGAGCCTTGTAAATATAAAAATTTATCAAGATGGATTCAAAGATATTTAACACATTGTTTATTGTGTATAATTGTTCCGGCATGTGCTCTTATATATACTTTCCCACAAGAGGTCGGAAAAGAATGGTTTCGCATTTGTTTATGTTTATTTTCATTTTCCAATCATAAGCATTCTTTTCTATTATATTAAAGTAATTTTGAAGTTCTTCCTTAATTTTTTCGACTTTGCTATCGGGATGATATATTATTATGTCATCCGCGAAACCTATGATATTATCGAATTTGTTTAAGGGGTCATATACATATAGTAAAAGTGCTATATTCGGTTGTGCCGAATCTTATATACCCTTCACAGATGTAATTCTTCTTTCTTTCTTGCTAAAACAGAAAGTAGGTTTAATTAAAAGAAGTACCATAGTTTTACCTTGACAAAAAAATTTAAATTTTTAAACTTTGTGGTCACTTTCATGTACCATAAAATATTTTATTTGTTCAACCCTGGAGTCGAAATTTTGATTTTTTAAGATTTTAATACCAATTTTGTTCTTCCTGAATTATAAAATAGTTTTAATTAGCAAAAACAGCAACGTCAATTGCCTATTTGGTTAATTTTATATATTTCAATTTCCCAACAATGGAAACGAAATTTAAATTTTTTTACCAATGCAACTCTTACTAAGGCATGAAATAGTTTTATTTAAGAAAAACTTAATATATGTAACCATATTGGTCACTTTCATGTACTACAAAATATTGCAGTTATCCAACTCTGGAATCTAAATTTTGATTTTTTTTAATTTGTGATACCAATTTTGTTTCTCCTGAACTAAAAAATAGTTTTAATTAGTAAAAAACCGACGTTAGTTGCCTTTTTGGTTACTTTCATGTATAAAAAATTTAAATTTCCCATCCCTGGAAGCGAAATTAATTTTTTTTTTACCAATCCCAATCTTCTTTAGGTATAAAGTCGTTTTATTTAAGAAAAACTTAAAATTTGCAACCATTTTGGCCACTTTCATATACTACAATATATTGCATGTACCAAAAAAACTTTAAACTTCCCAACCCTGGAAGTGAAATTAAAATTTTTTTTTTGTTTTGTTTTTTTTTACCAATGCAATTCTTCATGAGGTATAAAGTAGTATTATTTAAGAAAAATTTAAAATTATTGTATACTGATATTTTTAAGCTTAAGGTCTCTTTATTTTAGTTTAATTTTTAAGTTCAATATTTCGTCACTCCTTTGTGTGACTTCTTCAGGAAATTAATTATTTTTTTTGATATGAAAAAATATTTTGTTTGTGAAACAAAATTATTTGTCAACAATATACAAAAAGATTCAAACAAATTTTAAATAAATTTACAATATATGACCAATAATAAAATATTTAATCCTATACATGCATATATATTTAAAAAACATTTATAAAAAACAATTTTTAAATCATATATACATACGTATACATACACATATACACACATACAACCCGCAAGGGTATCTTCTTATGAGGATAACGGGATTGACGACCCCGCGGACCCTGAGTTATCACAGGTCTGAGGGAATTCTAGATAGAAACCCTTAAAAGACTTGTGATTCCACACCGCTGAAAAGCATTAAGACCAAGTCCAGTACGGTCTTAATTATGGCATATCTGGACATACGAGAATGAATTTTTAGAACCCTGGGCTGGTGGTTGTGGTATTCTGGGACCTGAGTATGTAGGGGTGAAATTTTACAGAAATGGCTCTCAGGCTAATGCCACAACTGCCTCCGTCCTATTAAAACTTGGCAAGTCTCAAAGTACGTTTGAAGTTCGTCATCATTAAGTTGATGGTGCAGGTTCGGATGTTCTTCCCCGGTTAGCACGGATCTGGCTCTGGCGAGAAGATCCATAAGACCTTTTCGTCAACCCTCGCATGGACCTCACTGCTTGCAAAGGGACCCATGGGATCTTAACGTGACTGCACATCGAACGGATATAGCGGCTTTGAGTTTGGACCCACTAGAATGAACACTATAAATATAAATAAAAATAGAGGTAATAGACATGATGGGTTAAACATGGTAGACAGCGAAAACCCATTTGTGAGGAAGTCGGTGATCATGAGATCACCCCCTTCAGGAGTTAGAAGTGGAGATAATCTCTTTTCCAATAGCGTTGCTAATAGTAGTGAGGTAAGCAGCAGTAGTTTGGGGAAATTAGGAGATAAGATTTCGAAGTTGTTAGACTTCTTAAAGTCGCGTTCGAACGTGCATAAAGATATTGTGACGATGTCGCGGGAGATACAGGCGTTGTATATGCAAGTAGCGGATGAGCTGAGCAGCAGACCTGTTAGTGACAAGAAGTCACAAATTCATAAGGAGACGCAGACGGAAGAACCGTCAAGGCCAACCTTTGTGCTAAACGCAACCCCAAAGCGCAAAAGAGATCCAAGCACTCTTAGCCCAAAGGGGAACAAATCTAAGAAGAAGAAGGGTGTAACCCCCAATAGGAATAGCGGAAATCATACACCCAGTGAGGCAGGCAGAAGTACGGCTGGGAAACCAGGCGTAAATGCTAAAGATCCTGGCTGGGTTAAAGTCCATACCAGAGTTAGAAGTAGAAAGAAGACAGTAAGACCAGATGCTTTGGTAATTAAAACGTGCGGGGATGCTTCCTATGCTGATATCCTCAGACAAGTGAAGAAAGACCCAAAGTTGAATAATCTGGGCCAAAATGTGAGGAACATTAGGAAGACTGGTAAGGGTGAATTGTTGTTGGAGTTGAATAAACCCGCGCACCAGGATACAAGTGAATTCAGGTCGACAGTAGAATCGGTACTAGGTCAGGTCGCCGAAGTAAGGGCAATATCCCATGAGGTTAGAGTCGAGATTAGGGATATAACCTCTAAGGAGGACGTTTATGAAGCCCTCATAAAAGCATCCGACGATTTGAAATCTCTGCAGCCTGCTGCAATTAAATCGTTGAGGAGAGCGTATGGAGGAACACAAACTGCCACCATTGGCGTAAGTGCTGCCATAGCTAGCCGTCTTGTGCAGATGGCGAAGATACGCATTGGTTGGGTCGTCTGCCGAATACGCGAAAAGGCAACGCCGATAAGGTGCTTTAGATGCCTAGATTATGGACATAGGGCCGCAAATTGTAAGGGGAAGGACCTTTCTAATAATTGCTTACGGTGTGGCGAAACCGGCCACAAAATTGGAACGTGCTCCAAAAAACCGTCGTGTTTGCTTTTTAGGAATGCAACAGACACCGCTAGTGATCATGTCACCGGAGGTGTAGTTTGTCCGTACTACAAAAAGGCGCTACAGAAACTTAAGGTTTAAAACCAAACTTAAGACATCAAAATGCGTATATTACAGTTAAATCTCAACCATTGCCAGGCAGCACAAGAGCTTCTTAAGCAAAGCGTTCGAGATTTAAATGTAGACGTCGCTGTGCTGAGTGAGCCATATAGGACCATGGGATCTGTAAATTGGGTTTCTGATAACACGGATACATCGGCGATATGGAACACCAGCACCTTAACACTACGAGATAGAATAACATCACAATGTGGGTATGCCCGAGCCACTATCTCTGGTATCACATTGTACAGCTGCTATATTCCCCCTAGGTATTCTACAGAGGACTTTCGAAGCATAGTTGATAATATAGTAACAGATGCAGCCACCAAGAACCCAGTCATAATAGCAGGTGACTTTAATGCGTGGGCTGTTGAATGGGGCTGCCCCTTGACGAATGCAAGAGGTAGAGTGCTCTTGGAAGCCTTTTCTGCATTGAGCGTTGTACTCATGAATAATGGGGTTGAACAAACTTTCAGACGAGGTGATGCTGGTTCGGTAATTGACATTACGTTTGCCAGTAGCAGCATCACAAGCCAGCTGAACTGGAGAATATCTGACATTTATACTCATAGCGATCATAGCGCTATAATCATAGATGTACAAGATGAACAGCACCATGTGGCTGTACAAGCACGAGACTTGACAGGCTGGAAGATAAATACCTTTGATAAGGATATCTTCGCAGCTTGTATGGAGAACATGCAACTGAATGGTTCGGCTGAAGATATGGCAGAACAATTAGTGAGCCATATCACGAGTGCGTGTAATGTGAGCATGACGAAGCGTAAAAGGTCACCAAATAAGCCTCCAGTTTACTGGTAGAATGATGAAATTGCTAGGTTGCGTTCGGAGTGCATAACCTCCCGAAGGCAGTATACAAGGACGCGAGGTAGTCTAGAGAACAGTGTACACCATCAAATATATAAGGATAAAAGGAAAGCGTTGAAGATTGCAATACGTAGGAGTAAGCGCAGCTGTTTCCTTAATATATGTGAGGAATTAGATGGTAATCCTTGGGGCCTTGCATATAAACTGGTAACCAAGAGACTTAAATGTCTTGGTCCATCGCCGCCAAGAGAGGAGCCTATTCTCAGGGGAATTGTAGATCATCTCTTTCCCCAACAGGAAATTCCTACGTGGCAAAACAGCTATTCGACTGCATTTTCCGATATTCCTCCGGTTACGATTTCCGAGATAGAAGGCGCTGTCTCGAAATTTAAAGACAATAAGGCACCAGGCTTAGATTGTATTCCAAATATGGTGCTAAAAGAAGCTGTCAAACTCCACCCTGAGTACTTCTTGAAGGTAATAAGCGCATGCTTGAGCCAGGGAATTTTTCCAACAATGTGGAAAAGACAAAAGCTGGTACTGTTACCCAAGGATAATAAGCCGCTAGACGACCCCTCCTCTTATCGTCCACTGTGTATGATAGATACGAGTGGGAAACTGCTAGAAAGTATAATCTGTAGAAGATTGGAAGGCTGTGTTGAAGCTAAGAATGGTTTATCAAATAACCAATATGGCTTCAGGAAAGCAAGATCAACAGTGGATGCTATCAAGGTTGTAGTAGAAACTGCTGCTAGGGCTATCCAAGGGGAGCGGTGGAGAAATGGAACTAAGGAGTATTGTGTACTCGTAACCCTAGACGTAAAGAACGCCTTCAACACGGCAAACTGGGGACGTATTGTTGAAGCCTTAGCAAGATTAGACATCCCAGGGTATTTACTGGCAATTATACAGGATTATTTCCGAAATAGAGAGCTAGTTTATGACACCGATAAAGGTACTAGGAGACGCCAGATAATTGGCGGTGTGCCTCAAGGATCAGTACTTGGCCCACTACTGTGGAACGTCATGTACGATGGAGTACTGAGGTTAAATCTACCTGAGAAGGCAAAGACGACATAGCGTTAGTATGTGAAGCAAAAGAGTTGCTAGAGGCGGAAACCATTGCAAATGCCAGTATTCAGATCGTTAGGTCTTGGCTCAGGTCAATGGGTCTAGCTCTAGCTGACCATAAAACAGAGGCGGTTCTGATTAGTAGTCGGAAACGTAGGGAAACCATTAGGCTTAATATTGGTACGTGTAGCATAGAATCCAGGGAATGTCTAAAATACCTTGGAGTCATGATTGACACACGTCTATCTTTTCAGGAGCACTTTAAGTATATAGGTGCCAGAGCATCGAAGACCTGCTCAGCTTTATCCCGGATCATGCCAAATACAAGAGGTCCGAAATATCTGCAGAGGAAATTGATCTCTAGTGTAGTTAAAAGCATTATCCTATATGCATCCCCTATATGGTCAGGTTCACTGAGATATTCTACGTATGTGAATCTGATATCCCCTGTGTATAGGCTGGCCGCCCTGCGAGTATGTAGCGCATTCCGAACTGTGTCCGACGAGGCAGCTTTTGTCATTGCCGGTATGATGCCCATCGAATTAGAGGCGATATCGGACAGTACAAATGGTGTGACAGATTTGTGCCTACGTAAGTGGCAGGCACGATGGACAGCGACTGATAAGGGAAGATGGACTTACTCACTGATACCTGACATCAGTACATGGTTATCAAGAAAGCACGGTGACTTGAACTACTATATTACACAGTTTTTGACTGGACATGGTTGCTTCAGGTCGTACTTGTACCGTTTCGGACATGACAGTATTCCGTTTTGTCCGAGCTGTGATGGTAATGTCGTGGAAGATGCCGAACATGTGTTCTTCATCTGTCCACGATTCAATAGTAGAAGAGAGTGCTTAGAAGCAGATTTAGGGCGTAGAATTAAGCCGGACAACATAGTTCCAACCATGTTGGAATCTTTGTACAACTGGACGTGTGTATGCAATTTTGCAAAATTCGTTCTATTAGAACTTCGTAGGTTAGAAGAGATTCGCAGAAGAATCTCTTTAGGTTAGATTAGGTCTAGGATCTATTCCCACCCTGTGATGTAAAGCCTTACGGAAGTACCACAGGGAACGGTTTTGGGTCAGTGTAAAGGGGTGTTTTAGCGTGTTAAAGTCTCGCACTCCTGGCAAACACCATCACTGCCAGGGTCTTTCGATGATTTCATCCCATTCATCCCATGAATAAAAAAAAAAAAAAAAACATATACACACATACATATATATATGCATACATACACATACATAAACATACATACATACATATATATATATATATATATATATATATATATATATATATATATATATACAAACATATGCATACACATACATACACACATATACATACATACAAATACACATATATACATACATATACACATATATATAAATATATATATATATATATATATATATACATATATATATATATATATATATATATATATATATATATATGTATATATACTTATAAACATATTTTTCAACAACACTCTGGAAATTACAAACAAATTTAAATACATTTATAAAACATATTAGAACAAAATATTTAAACGTATACATGTATGTAATGGGATCTCCAGCTTCTCCTATAGTGGCTGATATTGTTATGGAGAGATTACTTGACAGTTGTATTGGACGTGTAGCCATAAAACCTAGGATAATGACTAAATATGTAGACGATTTATTTTGCATAATTTCTGAAGGTGGAATAGATAATATGTTGATGGCATTAAATGAGTTTAAAAGTTGTATTAAATTTACTATGGAAAAAGAAAGTAACTGTATGATTTCATATTTAGATACTTTAATAATTAGAAAGAATAGAAATTTATTAATAGATTGGAACCAGAAACCAACATCTTCAGGAAGAATTATTAATTATTATTCGAAACATAATAAAAAAGTTATTATTAATACAGCTAAAAATTTTGTGGATAAAGTTTTAACAATTAGTGACAGTAGATTTAATGGAAAAAATAAAAATAAAATTAAAAATATATTAGGATATAATGACTTTCCAGCTTGGCTAATATATAGATTAATAAATCTATATGGATTAAGAAATAGTAGCATAAATAGAAATGTAAATGAACCAAACATTTACAAATCTTTAACTTATGTATCTGGAATATAAGAACGCATTGGTAAATCAGGAATATGTGATTCTGAAAAATATAAAATAGCTTATAGAAGTTATAATACATTAAATAATTTTTTTAGTAAGACAAAAGATAAAGTTGATAAATTAGACAGGTCGAATTTAGTTTATAAAATACCTTGTAATGGAAATGACAATGAAGATTGCAATAAGGTATATATAGGTAGAACAAAGAACAAATTAAAAACTAGGATTGCAGGACATAAAACTGATCAAAGATATAGAGATATAAATTCACAAAAAACTGCATTATCTTCACATTGTTCTAGATTTAATCATTATCCAAACTTTGACAATGTTTCAATATTAAACACTGAAAATAATTATAAACGTAGATTTATGTTAGAAATGTTACACATAATCAATACACCAATCACTAAAAGAATTAATTTTAAGGCAGATACAGCAAATGTAGCTCAAAATTATATACATTTAGTTCATAAGAGATAGATAGGCATAGTTATTGTTTGTTACTGTTCAAATATGTTGTTTATTTTAACTTGTTTTTCAAATTTTTGAATTTTGTTGAAAAATATGTGTATGTGTTTATAATTTATTTAAATTTGCTTAAAACATTTTGAATTTTGTTGCTGATTATGTATATAAGTTTATACGTATATATGTATATGTTAAAAATTTTTTATGTATGTTTATAAACTACATACATATATGTATACATTTATATGAATAGAGTGAACAACTGCTAACAATTTTTTAAAATATATATACATGTATACGTTTAAATAGTTTGTTCTAATATGTTTTATAAATGTAATAACATTTTTTTTGTAACTTCCAGATTGTTGTTGAAAAATATGTTTATAAGTATATATGTATATGTGTTTTTGTTTATATTTATATCTATTATTAATTTATATATATATATATATATATATATATATATATACAGTGCACTCGCGAAAATATGAACAGCCTAATATATGAACACCCTAAAATATGAACATTTTTTTTCTTCCATTGACTACTCTAAGATATGAACTCAGTGCAAAAGCTATAAAATATGAGCAGCTTATTTTTGTATTTTTAACGGCTTTTATCTACCTACACAGTGTTGAAATCAAAATCAACAGGGTAGTTTTTAAATTCTAGCTCAACTGCATCATAATTTGGGGATTTCCCTACTTGTTTGCTTTTTAAGGGATATTCCTTTAAGTGTGCTTAGAAACAACTTGACAATAAATTTGGTTGGTTTAGAAGAAACTTCAACTAATCTTTTAAGTACTCTGCTACCTGAGGTTTGTGTTTGAAAAATGTGCATTAAAAACAAATTTAAATCTTTAATTCACTACAGGTTGAATTTACAGCTTCGAACGTTAAAGAATGGAACGAGGATAACATAGAGTGTAACGAGAATGAAATGGAGGAAGAACTATCCAATGAAGTTGAATATCTGGAGGAGCCAAAAAAACTATAAAATCCATGGAAGCTGTCGAACTGTTTAATAAAGCATAGGAATGGGCCGAAAGCGAAATGGTTGATCAACGAGATTTGAGTGTATTCAGACAGTTAAGAGAGCGTGCCGTTTTAAAGGTGATTCAACAAAAGAAACAGCAAAAGAAAATCACCGATTTTTTCGCATTATATAAATTTTTTTCTTTCAAAAATTAATGCTTGGTTTTTAAATCCAATAATAAATTAATAACAAATTTAACATAAGAAAGTTTTATTTTTATGGGAAAAACGTTTTTAAAGGGAAATTAGATGCCATTCGCAAATATGAACAATCTTGCAAAAGTGAACTGGCTTGGTTTTAATTAGTTCATATTATCGCGAGTGCACTGTATATATATATATATATATATATATATATATATATATATATATATATATATATATATATATATACATATATATATATACATATATATATATATATATATATATATATATGTATGTATATTTGTATGTATAGGTGTGTATGTACATATGTGCATGCATATGTATGTGTATGTGTTTACATATATATATATATATATATATATATATGTATGTTTATGTATGTGTATGTATGCATATGTATGTATGTGTGTATATGTGTGTATGTGTATGTATGCGTATATATGTATATATGATTTAAAAATTGTTTTTTATAAATGTTTTTTAAATTTATATGCATGTATAGGTCTAAATATTTTATTATTGTTCATATATTGTAAATTTATTTAAAATTTGTTTGAATCTTTTTGTATTTTGTTGACAAATAATTTTGTTTCACAAACAAAATATTTTTTCATATCAAATAAACTAATTAATTTCCTGAAGAAGTCACACAAAGGAGTGACGAAATATTGAAATTAAAAATTAAACTAAAATAAAGAGACCTTAAGCTTAAAAATATCAGAACACAATAATAATTAAAAAGAGGTCAAGAAACCAGAAGAATTTAACAATTTTAAGATCACACAATAACTTTAAAGAAAAAGGAAAGGACATGAGCTTCAGCAGATTTAAAAAGAATAATCAAGTCAGAGGACTTATTAATATATTCAAGACTATGAGGGATAAAATTCTTAGGACCAAATCAACTATAACATTTTGGATACGTTGCAGAAATGCAGGCATCATTCCAAAATTCAGTTCAAGCTCAACACGGACTATATCAAGTATTTTCAATGTGGAGCAAGTTCCGGCAGTACAGAGGATAATTTATAGGTATACAAATGACATACATAACAAAATTTTGAAATATGCATTAAAACAAAAACATGAACTATTGAAACCTTTTCAAACTGAGATAAATGTAGTTAAAATAAATTTGAGTAGACATCTTACTAGAAGAGAATTTGAAGATTTTTTACAATATGAAGATAGGTTAACAATAGCATTAAATGAAAAGATAAAAGAATTCAAGAAGAAATTCGATTGTTTAAGGAATTTACAAAAAGAGGAACTAGGAATAAAATTTAATAACAAATGGTTTATAAATAAAACTAGTTATGATATACCAATAGATGTTCAGTGGACTCTTTCATTAGGTCCTAAACACGCATTACCTACTAAAAGAGAAGAATTTCCAATGTTAAAAATGTTAGCAGATGGGGAAGATCTAGTTCAAACTAAAACTGATAGTGAAGAACAAGTAATATCTAGAAATGGGTTAACATAATTTATTGATAATCATATGAATAAAATAAGATTATCAAATAGAGATAAATATATGTTAGACAAAGTAAGGGAAATAGGAATATATTAATTTTAAAAGCTGATAAACGTAATGCAACAGTAGCTATTGAAAAACAATATTATAATATATGTATTAATAATATTATAGGAGATACTTCAAAATATTCCTTGTTAAATAGAGACCCAACGAACAAATTAATGAAAGTTAACAATAACATTGTTGATGAACTTTACAGAAATAAGATTATTACAGATATAGAAAAGTATAAACTTAAGACTAATATCGCAGTAGCACCTAGATTATATGGTTTGCCGAAAATACATAAAGATCAGTTCCCATTGAGACCAATTTGTTGTTATGTAAATTCACCATCATATCATTTACGTAAATATATTATAGATATTTTAAAAAGGATTACTGAAAATTCAGTACATAATGTTAAAGATGGGTTAGAATTTAAAAACAGATTATTAAATCTAGAAATAGGTACTGATGAAGGATTAGTTTCATTTGATGTAGTATCTTTATTTCCCAGTATACCCGTTGATTTAGCAATAAGTACTATTGAGGAGAAATGGGATATAATAGAGAGATATACTAAAATACATAAATGCTTATTTTTACGCATATTGAGATTTTGTATAGAAGATAACAGATATTTTCAATATGATGGAAAAATATATTTACAACAACAAGGTTTACCAATGGGATCTCCAGCTTCTCCTATAGTGGCTGATATTGTTATGGAGAGATTAATTGACAGTTGTATTGGACGTGTAGCCATAAAACCTAGGATAATGACTAAATATGTAGACGATTTATTTTGCATAATTTCTGAAGGTGGAATAGATAATATGTTGATGGTATTAAATGAGTTTAAAAGTAGTATTAAATTTACTATGGAAAAAGAAAGTAACTGTATGATTTCATATTTAGATACTTTAATAATTAGAAAGAATAGAAATTTATTAATAGATTGGTACCAGAAACCAACATCTTCAGGAAGAATTATTAATTATTATTCGAAACATAATAAAAAAGTTATAGTAGTAGTAATGTAGGGATACTACTCCAAGGTAATTTTATAGGGATACTACTCCAATGTGCTGTAGTAGTAGTAATGTAGGGATACTACTCCAAGGTAATTTTATAGGGATACTACTCCAATGTGCTGTAGTAGTAGTACTGTAGGGATACTACTCCAAGGTAGTTTTATAGGGATATTACTTCAAGGTAATTTTATAGGGATACTACTCCAAGGTAATTTTATAGGGATACTACTCCAATGTGCTGTAGTAGTAGTAATGTAGGGATACTACTCGAAGGTAATTTTATAGGGATACTACTCCAATGGGCTGTAGTAGTAGTAATGTAGGGATACTACTCCAAGGTAATTTTATAGGGATACTACTCCAATGTGCTGTAGTAGTAGTAATGTAGGGATACTACTCCAAGGTAATTTTATAGAGATACCAATCCAAGGTAATTTTATAGACTCAATACGTTATGTTTATTAACTGATTATCTGAGATATTAGAAAACTTTTCAAGCAGAAAACGTTTTTAAGAACTACTTAGGCGTAAACCTATAGTCTTTGGTACAGATATTTAAATTGTACCAAATTACTCGAGGTGGTACCACGGTACCAACAAAGACGTAATTGTACAAAAAAAGTACAATTGTGTCATGTTTTCCATCCGTGGTTCAAGGTAATTTTTTCTATAGGAAAAAATTATACACACGAGTGGAAATGAAATTCTCATTTGAGTTGTGTAATATAAATTTAGAGTTTGAGAATTCAACAAAAAATTGATATAAAAGAAAGTGCAAAACTAAAATTTTAGTTATCACTCTTCAAAGTTACTTGAAATTACGTCAAACAAAAATGGTAAGAACGTTGCATATTATAAAGAAAACTCTTTAAATTAAATTAAAAATATATAAAATTTTTTTATTTTTTTAGATCTATCAACAATTAGTTAACATCGCCCAAGGATTAAAATCCGAGTACACCAAAATTGATGATATTCCTTTAAATGAACCACACAAAATTTTAAATTTTGAGTGGAAGGTTACACAATATGGATCAAAAGTCATAGCGTATTTAGACAACAATAAATGGTTTTATTTACCCCAAAGAATGGTTAAGTACTTAAACAGAGAGGACCCTTAGCTAAAATTTATGACAAAATGTGGTCAGTTGTTTACAAAGGACGACAATCACCAAATGGTTCGGCAATTTTCGATCTAAGCTATAGCTAATTTTTTTAATTTCACAACATTTTGTAAATATATGTATATTGTATATCTTGCAATAAATGAATGTAGTAAAGTAACATTTACCTTAATTATATTTATTTTAGAGACGAGTTTGCTTGCATTTTATTTGCTTTAAATATGCAGCATTATTTGCTATATTAAGACAAACTCTTAATAAAGAAAAACATGCTTATTCGTGATTTTTTTTAAGAAAAAGGATAATTAAAAAAGGGATATGGAAAATCCCAAGGACACTGAAATCTTTTTACTTTAATGTTTAAATGTAGTTTATGAGGTCATAAATATTAAATTGTGTGTTTGCTAGGAGGGTGGTTTTTTGTGCAAACTATTAAGGAAGAAAGACATGCGTATGCCTATTTTCGAAAGTCATGCGTATGCCTGTTTTCATTTATGGTTGATAGCATTTATATTTGATAGGTAAATCTACTTTTTACTTCAAGGTTTAAATGCAATTTATGATGTAGTAAATGTGCGTTGGAAAGGTGGGTGTTTCTTTCTTAAGAAAAAGGGAAACCTTTTATCGAAAACTATCAAAAAAGAAAGAAAAAACATGCGTGTTTCAGTTTTCACATGTATGTAGTGATGTCTCTAGAAAAAAAGTATAAAACCAGCAATTTTTTGTTTAAAAATTTTAGTTCTGCAAAATTTTCACAAGAGAAAAGGGTTTGTGAAGAGTTTTCAAAATTACAAAAAAAAAATTTAATAAATATATACGAGTATATATATTATATATTTTTCTTAAAAAAATATTTAAAAAAATCGTGTGTTATATACATATATACGTTATTTTATAATAGAAAATTTATGTTAAATAATGGAACACCAATTGTACAAGTGTGTTGAATGTCGAAAGTGTTTCAGCAAAAAGAAGCAATTATTTGAGCATGAAAAAACTCATGTGGGATATTCAAGATATTTGAAAGATCTACCTCAAGGTAATGTAAAAAGGATACAAAGTGCATTTAGGACGAGGATTCAGACTTTGGTAATTGAAAATAGAGATGAACGATGTCTCTTTCCTGAAGAATTTTTAAATAAAGCATGGAAAGCCTTAAAACCTGAAATTAATTTTTGGCTTCATCAATATAATGCCATGAAAATTAATATTGAGCTACATGGACTATATGCAAAACTAATAGAAGACATACAAGACACTCCATTAGAGGTGAAGACTTTCCAAACAAAAATGCAAGCTATTTTTAATGACCAAGATTTTAATGAAGTTTTCCCTTTAAAAATAAAAACAATAATGAAAAAAATGGAGGAATTTCAGGAAAGAGACAGTGGTGTGACTTTAGTGCAAATCATAAAATTGGAAACAAATATTAATAAATATCAACCATTAAAGGGTTCTTCATTTATTCCATTGCCTCGGAAGCTAAGCTCAAGAAAAGCATGTATAAATATTCGTAACAGGGATGAATTTTGTTTTAAATGGTCCGTTGTCTCTGCTATATTTAATTTAAATAACCATGCCGAGCGCGTGTCATCGTATCAGGTCAACATAAATTCAGCAGAAATATATACAAGAGGGATAATGTTAAACTTTACTGGTCTGTGCTTCCCGATGAAAATAAAAGATATTGAAGTCTTTGAACAACTAAATGATTGGATTACCATAAATGTTTTTGGATATGATGAGGAAAAAAACATTATCATTGGACCTTATCACAAAACAAAGGAAGTTAAAGATCTTCATATAAATCTACTTTTTATTCAAAAGGAAGTAAACTCTAAAACTATCTCCCATTATGTTTAGATAAAAAATATGTCCAGGTAGTATAAAATTAAATTTATATCGTCACAGAAACTTACTATCTTTGAATGTTTTTATATATGTAGATTAATTAGAAGACAAACAAGCAAATTTAAAGGAAAGAATTTCTTGTGTGACTATTGCTTACAACATTTCACAAAAGAAGACACATTGAAGAAACACTCACCAGAATGCGGAAAACGGGTTGTGTATCTCCCTAATCAAGATAAGTTACTTTTAGAATTTAGAAATCATAAGAATATGATGGACGTGCCATTTGTTATCTATGCTGATTCTGAGTGTATATTTCAAAGTATTGAAACATGCATTCCGAATTCAGATAAATCATCAACAACGTTGATAAACAAACATCTGCCTTATGCTTTCTCATACTATTTAAAATGTAGTTTTGATAAAAATTTAGACTAGTTTAACTACTTTAAGGGGTTAGATTAGAAATTTATATCCGAATTAGTTAAAGATGTAATAGAATATTCAAAATTTTTAAAAGAAACCAAAGAAATGCATACATTGACTGCAGACGAAGAATTAAGTTTTATAAATTCAAATATTTGTAACATTTGTTCAAATCCTATCGCTGATGAAGTTAAAGTAAAAGGCCATTGTCATTTAAGTGGGAAATATAGAGGACCAGCGCATAGGTCATGTAATTTAAATTTCAAAGCTATACCACAATTTTTTCCGGTTATATTTCATAATCTTTCTTCTTATGATTCTCATTTATTTATAAAGGAACTTAATCATGTTAATAACAGTCCAATAAACATCATCCCTCTAAATAAAGAGTTGTACATATCCATTTCAAAAACCATCAGTATAGATAATGTCAATATCGAAATAAGATTCTTAGACTCATATAATTATTTAAATTCTTTTGATAAGCTTAAAGAATGCAATTTGCCCAGCAGGGATAAGTTTTTCAATATATTAACTGAGACAGAATGTTCGCCAAATGATTATAATCATGCAAAAGAAGTATGGAATATCTTTAGCTGTGAAACATTAGAAGACTATCTAATGCTTTATCTCAAAACCGATGTTTTACTTTTAACAGACATATTTGAAAATTTCAGATTGCTATGCAAAAATATTTATAAGTTAGATCCTTGTCATTATTACACAGCGCCTGGTCTTTCATGGGATGCAATGCTGAAGATGACAAAAATAAAATTAGAACTTCTGAAGGATATTGACATGATTACATTCATCCAGAAGGGAATAAGAGGAGGAATCGTTCAATGTTCTAAAAGACATTCAAAGGCCAACAACAAATATATGACAGACTTTAACGATAAACTTCCATCTAAATATTTAATGTATTTAGATGCAAATAATTTATATGGATGGGCTATGTCGCAATATTTACCAGAAGGTGGATTCGAATGGGTTAACAACGTTGAAAATTTCTCCTTACATTCCATTCCTGATGATTCAGCTACTGGATATATTCTAGAAGTAGATTTAATATATCCGACAGAAATTCATGATCAGCACAACTTCTTTCCATTTTGTTGCGAAAACAAAGTACCCTCAATGGGCAAAGATTCAAAACTTATTCTCGATTTGAATAATAAAAGTAAATATGTTATATATTATAAAAATTTACAACAGTGTCTAGCACATGGTTTGAAGTTAGAAAAAATACATAAAAAAGTTAAAAAGTTGTATATCTCTCAATACTTTTCATAGAACGAAAGCAAAAAATAATTTTGAGAAGAATTTTTTTAAGTTATTAAATAACGCTATATATGGGAAAACTATGGAGAATGTTGATAAAAGAAAAAATATAAAAATTGCGAACTCTTGGGAAAATGTTGGTAAACGACTAGGAGCTCGGGCATTAATTGCGAAACCTGAATTTAATTCTCTAAGCATTTTCGATGAAAATATGATTGCTATCGAATTAAATAAAACGCATTCTTTATATAATAAACCAATATATCTAGGACTTTGTGTTTTAGAACTATCAAAGTGGAAAATGTATAATTTTCATTATGATTACATGCTTCCAAAATATGACTCTAAGGTAGAACTTAATTATATGGATACAGACTCCTTTATTTATACAATCTGTACTGATGATTTTTATAGAGATTTTCACAATGACATTGGCGATAGATTTGATACACATGATTATGACATAAATAACAAATTTAATTATCCAAAAAGAAATAAAAAAGTTTTAGGAATGATGAAGGATGAAAATAGTGCTGTCAACATGAGAGAATTTATTGGTTTGAGATCTAAAATGTATTCTTTTAGTACTGAGGACGGAAAAGAAATAAAAAAGGCGAAAGGTGTAAAAAGTAATATATGTGTTAAGCTAAGTTTAAGCGATTATAAAAATTGTTTGTATAATAAGCAAATTTACTATGGGAATATGTATATATTTAAGTCAAAGCTACATAATATATATACTTCTTTAATAAATAAAATATCGTTAAGTTAAGTAGATGAGAAAAGATATGTTTGCTCGAATAATGTAGATACCCTGACTTGGGGGCGTTATAAAGAACAATTTATGAATGATAGAGATGACGATGATAATTTAATGCAATTGGATTATTATAAAGAACAATTTATGAATGATAGAGATGACGATGATATTTTAATGCAATTGGATTTTTAATTTGTTTTATTTTTTATGACAAAATTGTATAAATAATATAATAATTTAATAAGCTTTATATATTTTTTACAATTACACAAATATATGATAAATTTAATCGAGTATATTAATAAAGGCTAATTAATAAATAAATTTTAACATATGTATATATAATTGGCTTATTTATTGCTCATTATATTTATTGAATAAAAATTTTAGACATAAGTGACCACAATTAAAAGTATTGAAATTTTGTTTGCGCTCATAGTTATATTCAATAGGTCTCTTTAAATAATTAACTATTTCAATTAGAGGTTGCAAGTTTCCAAAACTATCAAAATATTCTTTGTAGTTGCGATTTTTAAAATAAGCTACCCAATGAGTTCCACGACCACAAAAATCATCTAAATTAACAATACCACATTCTTGTAGTAATGGGTTTTTAGGCAAACGGTCACGCATAAAAACTCCTCTAAATTTACTTAGATGTTTTCCATATTTCATCAAATCTAAATTAGTTAGTGCTCGATTGGGTAGTTTCTCTAAAAGTTTTTTGGGAGGGACTTGTAGTATAATCCATATCCAGATCTATATGGTTTAAGATATAAACCTTTCCCCATAGCAATTGATTCCATATTTTTATTATGTCGGGTAGCCTCCGCTAGCTGCTCTTTTCCATTTTTCATATCATTCACAGCTTTCACAATTGCCGATCCTCCAGTAGCCAAACCTCCAAGTGCTGACAAAGCTCTTAAAATTGGGACTAATGGTAGAAATCCGCCTACTTTTGGCATCGGTATTACTCTTGGAATATTTATATTACTCCTCTTCCTCCCCTTGAACTTTGAATGAACAACTTTTTTTGCAATTTCAATAGCAGTATTTAAGTTCTCTGGATTTTCCTTTTTTAAAACATTTAAAGTTGTTCGAACAGCATTAGAAAATAACTTACTATCTGGAGTTTTATTCTTCTTTGATCTCTTTTTGTTTTTGTTTAATTTGTGGACTTTGGTATTCTTCATACCTAATCCTAATTTAACTTTTGCTTTCATCGCGCTTGTTACAAACCAGGCGTTAGTACGAGCGTTTATATTGCTATCTTCAGATTTTAAACGATTCCAAGCCTTTGCAGCTAATATTTGATCCGCCTGATGTCTTTTATTGATATCGTTTGTTTGGGAATATGCAATATCATGCTCTTTGCAAACCTCATCCAATAAATTTATTCCTTTATCACCTCTCGTTCCAGGTCCGCAAAACTGATAACCAGGTAAGTGTAGTTCAACGGGTAATTTATCTATTAAGTTGTTGACAAAACCGTCTCCAGTTTTATACTGATTGTTAAAATTGCGTTTGCTATAGTTAATAAGCATATTTCTTGTTATTTAATTTTTGTTGCAGAGCTGATGGCCTATGTAGCTAGTGCTCTTTAACTGAAATTTAATCTTGGAATTAACTTCTTAAAGATTAAATAAATAAATAAATAATAATTTTTGTTGCTATGTGAGAGTAGCATGTTTAATGTTAAATATAGTAATGATGAGATTTCTTTATATAAGACTGAATATGTATATATTTAAATTAGTTATCAATATGCGACTAGTAAAGCAGGCTAAACAAATTTTAATAAGGAATGCAGACGACGCTCAAGAGAAGAAGAAGAAAGCTAAAATTGTACATAGTATACTATTGCCGAACTCAATACGAGCACTAATTGTAGGACCTTCTAACTGCGGTAAAACTAACGTCATGATTGGTCTAATAGAAAGCCCGAATGGTCTCAGATTTAGGAACTTGTATATATACAGCAAATCTTTATATCAACCCAAATATTGTTATCTGAAAAAACTGATCGATCCAATGCAAGGACTAAATCTGTTTACATATTCAGAAAATGATAAAGTCTTAAGCCCAGCACAAGCTAAACCAAATTCCATTATAATATTTGATGATGTAATTTGTAGTAAACAAGATAATATAAGAGATTACTTTTGTATGGGTAGGCATAAGAATATTGACTATTTTTATCTATGTCAAACGTACACAAAAATTCCAAAGCGTCTAATACGAGATAATGTTAATATGATTATAATTTTCAAACAAGACGAAATTAACTTGCAACACATATATAACGATCATGTTCTTGGAGATATGTCATTTAAAACATTTGTGGATATATGTGGTCAGTGTTGGACGGATAAATATGGATTTCTTGTAATAAGTAAAGATGACTGTATTAATAAAGGACGATATAGAAAAGGTTTTGATAAATTCATACAACCGGAAGAATGAATAGTTCAAAGCTAGATATAAAGCTGATCAATGTTCAGAAAAAAGTAGATCTAACCTGCTAAAAAGAAGATACAAAACAGTTCTTACCAAGATAATACCAATAAAAAGCAGATGTGTAGCTTATAACCAATTAAAGCGTAATAAAAATATGATATAAAGCTGATCAAAAGCATAAAGATAGCAGTTTGTTAGCAGATATCAATCAGACCAATATGACTAAGAACAATTTATTAAAAGATATTGTTAAGACAAGAGCAATATTAAAAGAAAAATTAAAATGCACAAAATTAAACGAAGTGGATAGACTTAATTTACTAGATGATACATTTAAACCTATAACAAAGCCTTTAAATAGTGTGGAGATCTGGCAATACTGTTGATTGATGGATATTGGGTATTTGGTTTCTGGCAGTTGATAGATGGCACTAGAGCTGACATGATCCGTTTTGTGAATTAAAATAAAACTTGTGTGTGAAAATATCAATTAATAAAAACAGAAATTGTTCACACAATTTAATTGTAAAGTTGTTGTGTTTTATTGACTTATTACATTGGCGACTGAGGTAAAAAAAAGAAGAAAAAATTGTGCGTGTGCAAATTTTAGTATTTTACTTTTATACTAGAATTAAATAGCAAAGAAGCAAAATTGGGAAAAAACAACAACAACAACAAACAAAAAGGTAAAGGAAATTGGGATCTCGTGTTACATTTAATTGTAACAATTGGAAAAACATTAAATTGTTTTGAATTAAATTGCAGATAGGACTAGAAACATTAAATTGTGGAAAGAGTTGCAAAGGCAACAGGTTTACATTAAATTGTAAATATAAATTATCAAGAAGACGGTTTAAACGCGCTTGTGGAACCAGAAAATGCACCTGAGGGTGTAAATGTATATGATGTCCTGGTCGAAAAGCTGAACAGATATTTTTCGCCGGAAAGGAACTCTACTTTCGAAAGACCCCTGTTTCGTTCATTGAAACCCGAAGATGGTGAGTGCCTTAACAAATTTCTGGTAAGACTGCGAAATCAAGCGGCCAAGTGTCAATTTGGCGAGACGAAAGAAGAAGTATTGGGAATTAATTTAAAGGATAAGCTAATCGATACCTGGGCTCCAAACGACCTGAAGAAAAGACTTTTAGAAAAAGAATATACAATGTCAGAAGCCATTGAAATGTGCCACATTTACGAACAGATAAATAATCAATCTGAAACGATGAAGTTGCCGAACGCTTCTCTTGATATCAACAGAGTTGAGAGCAAGAATCAGAATATTGATTGCAGCAGATGTGGTCAGCGTGGACATTTTGGGACAAGTACTAGTTGTCCTGCTAAAAATGCATTAAGTGTGGGTTTACTGGACATTTTGCTCGTAAGTGCAAAACAAAGGGTACTAAACGTAAGCAGTTAAATTTTGGGAATGATGATACGAAAAAGCGAAGAAGTAATTATTCAAACATACAGTTCGTAGCAAATGACAGTAGTGAAGAAATTGAAGTCCAGTCGAATAAATACAAAGAACACTATTGCTTTCGTATAACTGAAAAGCTAAGTGAGCATATGAACGAAATGATATGGTGTTACATAGGAGGCCGGAAAATTTCATTATTAATTGATTCTGGCTCACAATATAATTTGCTAAGTGAGAGCGATTGGAAATATCTCTGTGAGTCACATGCCACTGTTTGGAACATTCGAGTTAAGTCTGAGAATCAATTTCGTGCATACGCTGGAAATGAACCTCTCAAGATTAAGGCTATTTTTGAAGCTGTAATAGGCCTAGAGTTAGATTCAAATCTGATTTCCTCATTCTACGTTATTGAGAATGCAGGACAATCTCTACTGGGCCGAGATACAGCTATAAGGTTAAACGTTTTAAGATTAGGCCGTATGGTAAATCAAATTGAAGATTTGAAAACATTTCCAAAAATTAAAGGTATTCAAGTCTCACTTTCAATTGATAAGTCTGTAAGGCCAACTCAGCAACCTCTTCGTAGGGTACCTTCAGCCTTAGAGGAAAAGGTCGAAGAAAAGTTGAATGAAGCAGTAGAACAAGATATAATTGATCCGGTTTTTGGACCAAGCCCTTGGATTTCTCCAGTGGTAGTTGTAGTTAAAGGGAATGGTGACATCCGTCTTTGCATCGATATGAGACGTGCCAATAAGGCAATATTAAGAGAAAATTATCCACTACCAACATTCGACTCATTTATGACCAAACTCAAAGGAGCTAAGCATTTTTCAAGACTGGACCTCAAAAATGCATATCACCAACTTGAACTGGATGAAGAAATTCGGGAAATAACAACTTTCATCACGCCTAAAGGGCTGTACAGATACAAGAAGCTCCTCTTTGGAGTTAACTCAGCACCTGAAATCTTTCAAAGAATTATGGAAAGCATTTTGGCCCCTTGTAACTGTGTTGTGAACTACCTAGACGATATTATTGTGTTTGGATGCACCGAGGCCGAACACGACAAAAACCTAAAAGAAGTGCTGGCAGTTTTTAAAGAAGCGAATGTTTTACTCAATAAGGATAAATGTGTTTGGAAAACAGGGAAACTTCGTTTCTTAGGACATATCCTGTCCAGCGAAGGTATAGATCCAGATCCTGAGAAAATCGACACTATTATAAATTTTCGTCCTCCAATAAGTAAGGAGGAGTTAAGAAGTTTCCTTGGTTTGGTGACATATCTAGGGAAATTTATACCAGATCTTGCTGACTTGACAGAACCTTTGAGACACTTAACCAAAAAGGACGCGAAGTTTACCTGGGGTCCATTCCAAGACAATGCCTTTCAGAAACTCAAGAAACAGTTAACTAAAATGCCAACATTATCCTACTTTAACCCAAATAGCCGCACCCGACTAATTGCGGATGCAAGTCCGGTAGCGCTAGGCGCTGTTCTCTTACAATTTGACAACAATGTCCCTCAAGTAATATCATTTGCAAGCAAAAGCCTTTCTGAAACTGAGAGAAGATATTCACAAACCGAAAAAGAGAGCCTTGCTTTAGTTTGGGGCGTAGAACGTTTTTAGTACTATTTGGCAGGTATCGAGTTCGAACTAGTCACAGATCACAAGCTTTTGGAAACGATTTTTAAACCAACGTCAAAACCGCCAGCTCGGATAGAGAGATGGGCCCTACGCCTTCAGTCATTCAAATTTAAGATTATATACAAAGCTGGTAAATATAACATCGCTGACTCTTTATCTAGGTTATGCAAAATCGGGAATTGTAGTTCTTTTGATCGAGATTCCGAAAGCAGTATATGTTCGATAATTGAAGAAGTTATTCCACGAGCATAATCGATACTTGAAATCGTTGAAGGTAACCGGTCTGATCCAGAATTATTGAGCGCAGTAGAAAGTATGAATAACAATTCATGGGATTCGAATACTTCAAATAAGTTCTTTCCGTTTCGATTCGAATTATGCACTTTGGGCAACATCCTCTTACGAGGAACCAAAATCGTGATACCATCTTCCCTTAGAACAAGAGTCTTATCAATAGCACACGAAGGCCATCCAGGCGAAACAGTCATGAAGCGGCGGGTACGTTCAAAGGTATGGTGGCCTTTAATAGACCGCGACGTCGAAAAATATGTCAAATGTTGTCGTGATTGTTTGTTGGTGTCGAGACCGCCACTTCCAGCACCAATGAGTCGACGTGACTTACCAAAAGGGCCATGGCAATGCCTTGCAATGGATTTGTTGGGACCACTGCCTAACCATGACTTTATATTTTTAGTCATTGACTACTATTCGAGATACCAAGAAGTGAAGTTTTTGAAGAAAATTACATCAAGTGCTATTATTGATTTTCTAAATGAAGTGTTCTCGAGATTGGGTTACCCTAAATCGATCACCACAGATAATGGGCGTCAGTTTGTAAGTGACGAATTCAAAAGCTATTGCACAGATAAGAACATTAAAATTATGACATCTCCACCATATTGGCCACAGGCAAAAGGGGAGGTGGAAAATATGAACCGATCTATTGTTAAACGTCTTCGTACAGCACATACCAAGGAATGGACTACAAAAAGGAAATTCAAAAATTCCTGCTTATGTCTAATGTCACACCCCATCGAACAACAGGCAAAGCTCCAACAGAATTATTATTTAACCGTGTAATTCGAGACAAAATACCATCAATTCTTGATATCAGCGAAGATATTTTAGACTCGGAAGCTAGAGACATGGATATTATTAATAAAGAAAAAGGGAGAAAGAAGGCAGACATATATCGCAAAGCACAAGAAAACGATATAAAAGTTGGGGACAGAGTGGTAGTCCAAAATGTAATTTTCCCCAATAAACTAACACCAACATTTGGACCGGAAAAGTTCGAAGTGATTGAGCGGAAAGGGAATGAAGTCACTATCCGTGGAAACGATAAAGTTTACAGGCGTAATGTTGTAGAGATGCAAAACAATCGATAGTACTATCGATAGTTTTATTTTTTACCGACTATCGATATTTTTTTACTATCGATACTATCGGCACATTTTAAAAGTGAATATGAAGTCGATTTAATGTAGCCAGCGTCAACTTTTATTGTTACAATTTAAAATGTAAATAAAAACAAATATTTCTCTTATTTGTTTTTTGTAGTATAGAAGCATATCAATATCTAAAATGTTTAACGAAATTTAACTATATTGTCCGTCTAAAAAAAAGAGCAAAAAATACACTGACACACAATCCCGGCGGCGACGGTTAAACGTCCACTTCAACTTAATGAACTTCGTTCTCTCTCTTTATAAACAAGTGACGCTGCAATTTAAAGTAAGTAAACATTTTTAATTTTTAAAGTTTTTTAAGTAAATAAACATTTTTCAATATTTGTTTATTTGTATTTTAAAGAATACGAATTCATATACATTAGGAAGTTGACGGTTCTGAAAAAATGGAGAGGTATCTGCAAATATCAAATAGTAAGTATTATAATGTTTTTCAAATGCGTGTTGCCCCATATTCAGTGTGTTCAATATATTTTTATTTAGAAAGTGGCAACGAAAATATTGAGGAAGACAGCGACGATGGTGATCCCGTTTCCAAAAAGACTCGTAAGACATCTTCAGATGTCTGGAACTATTTTGAAATGGCGAAGGAGAAAAACACAGCAAAATGCCGATTGTGTGGTAAGTTCTATAAAACTAGCGGCAATACAACATATCTTCTAGACCACCTTAAGCGATCACATCCATGCTTCAAGGAAGTCGAAAAACCCATAAAGAACATCACGTCATTTTCTAAAAAGATGTGAAACATATAGCTCAGAATCGGAACGTAAGAGAAATTTGGATAGTGATCTTATGTCAATGATTGCTATCGATGTTCAGCCGTTTAGCATAGTGGAAGATAGAGGTTTTCGAGACTTCGTAAAATCCCTAGATCCTCGCTATGCTTTACCTTCGCGCACGACACTGCAAAACAAAATGATGATTGAAATGTACAATAATACAAAAACAAAGCTACAATTCATTTTAGATGAAATAGAGTACTGTGCAATTACCACAGATTGTTGGACCTCACGTGCAAATGAGGGTTACCTTACAGTTACTTGTCATTTCATAACAAAGGAATTTTCGTTGCATACTGCCGTTTTGTCAACACAAAAACTTTTAACTGCAACGAACCACACTGCAGAAAACATTTCAAAGTCGTTGCAAGCAGTATTCGATGAATGGGGTGTGACGGCAAAAGTAACGTCTATTGTCGCAGATAACGATAGCACCATGATCAAGGCGTGCGAGATATTGCAAAAGAGACACCTTCCTTGCTTTGCATACACGTTGAATCTTGTTGTACAGGACTGTTTAGCACAAAACTACATTAAAGAGATTTTGACAAAGTGTAAGAGGATTGTTACATATTTTAAAAGCAGTACGGTGGCGTATGAAAAATTTAAGGCTGAACAAGGTAAGGAAAAACCGTGTAGTTTACTTCAAGAAGTACCCACCCGCTGGAACAGTGCCTTAAAAATGGTGGAAAGGATTTTGCTCACAAATAGCTGGATTTCAACAGTACTATTAGCAATGCCAAAAGCACCACCACCTCTAACTGCTGATGATATTGCGATACTGAACGATTTGAAAGAGCTATTAAAACCATTTGAGTCAGCAACGATCCAAACTTCCTCCAGCACTTCCGTTACAATATCTCTTATCATTCCAATTACGTGTGGTCTTTTTCAATCCTTAGATGAAGCCAAGTCCAATTTGAAGACACCTGAAGGGCAACAAGCTTGTACTTTCCTCACTGAAAAAGTAAGAAAAAGACTTTTTCCATACGAAGAACGGACTGCAGCAAGGCTGGGAACATTGCTGGATCCGCGTTTTAAAAAAGAAGGTTTTTTGCCAACAAATAATGCAGATAATGGCTCCCAACTTTTGAAACATGAAGTAAGCGTCATAAGAAGAAAAAATACAACATTTGACCAGAATATAGGACCGTCAACTTCCAAGTCCATTTCAAATCAAGTAGAGCAGTCGCCGCTTTTAAAATTTGTTGGAAACAAAATAGCCGACAAAGTGAGATCTCACCAAGTTGATGCTATAATATCCCTCAGACAATATTTGGAGAATGAAAATTCCCCAATGGATAGTGATCCTCTCCAATATTGGAAGGTAAAAAATCAAATATCCACAAATAATAAATATTTATATATGTATCTTTGCAGAATATTGGAACTGATATGTCGACAATAAAATCCTGTGCCTTAAGGTATTTATGCATACCGGCAACTTCTACGGAATCTGAAAGGATGTTTAGTAAAACGGGATCCATTATTTCAGACCGTAGAAGTCGCTTAAAACCAAAAACTGTTGATAAGCTATTATTTATTAATAAAAATTATTGGGTATCTTAATAATTTAAATAACTAACATATACTCATTTGTAACTACGGAATATGTACATATCTAAGTTTTGTTTTATGTTTTTGTCCCCATGAAATAAGGGTTTTTAGTTTTAAATATGTATGTATGTATTTTTAACTTTGTTTTTTTAAAACATGATCTCAGTTTCGCTTTATTATTTGTTTATTGTTGAATTATTAATTAATTTTAATCATTAACATATTTTTATGTTTTGTTATTATTATATAGTTAATTAAATAATATTTGTGTTGCAAAAATCAATGATTGTTTTATTTAATTAGTTGACTTAAAAAACTATTTCTTAGTTATGACACTATTGAAGTAAATGAGCGAAATGTTCAGTAATCTGTTGTTCACCTCAATTCTTATTTTATTGCTAGAAGCAGCACTTAAGAAAAATCCGATAGTATCGATAGTTTTTGGTCAAACTATCGAAACTATCGATGGTGGCGACTATCGATAGTTTTGCACCTCTATAATGTTGGCCACTTAAAGAAGTTGCCAACCAGTTCGGAAACGGAAGCTAGCAATTCAGGAGAGCTTGATTCTTTTCAGGAGCAGACGAAGACACCTATCGAACTGGAACAGTCTAACCCAAGATTAACATTGAAGCTGAAAAACATAGGAGGGATGTGGAGATCTGGCAATACTGTTGATTGATGGATATTGGGTATTTGGTTTCGGGAAGTTGATAGATGGCACTAGAGCTGACATGATCCGTTTTGTGAATTAAAATAAAACTTGTGTGTGAAAATATCAATTAATAAATACAGAAATTGTTCACACAATTTAATTGTAAAGTTGTTGTGTTTTATTGAGTTATTACAAATAGGATAGTCGAAAAAATTTATGATTACCAAAAAGATAATTTAATAGACGATACATCGCAACCTTTAAATAACATAGTTAAAATAAAGGATGGCTATAAGTCAGATGGTGACTTAACGGACTTACAACTTCCATCACTACCAAGCGAAGAAAGCACTGATAATTATGATGATGCTGAGGGTTATGAAGATATACATAACATTTCTACTAAAAATATTAAGAAATCAAACATAACAACTGATATTGACGATAATGATAAGAGCAACATGTCTGTGACCAAAAATGACAATAATAAGAACCCTCTAGTAAAAAATATTGAAATCCTCCTGAGTAATAAAAAAATTGATATGACTTATGGCTTCAATATAAATGAAAATGGCAACTGGCAATATGGAAATAATAAACTAAATTTTAATTTGGATAATTCTATTCAAATAGGAAAATCAACATGGAAAATGACTCCTCACTCAAAACCCTTACATTACAATAAAAATGATTTGAAACAGTATAAAGAAATTTTAAAGAGTACAAATGCTCATAAGCGTCAATATCAACTAAATAGTCAAATTAAAGGATCTCGTGCATTCAAATATGTTCATATAATATAACATTTATTTAATACGAAATCAAATGTTTTAACGAAAGGCAGCAGATTAACGTTAAAATCTGTTGATAATCATAATTCTAGTTATATATATATTGGGATGACCCAAATCAATTAGTTGACAGATTACATTTACTTTTTTCATCTGAAAGTGCTGGTCATAATAATCATAGAAATTATATAATTTCCATTATTGAAGAATTACGAGAAGCTGATATAATAGATTAAAAATGCTTCGTATAAATAAGTTCGGAGAAAGTTCTACTAAGAATATTCTAAATACTTCAAAATTAAAAATATACAAAGACAATTTACAAATCATTAACATAGCAAAAGATGTGCAACAGATATATGCTGCAATAAAAATTTTTAAGGAACAGATTCGCAATGAAAATATGGACTTTTTAAAAAAAAATTGAAAACAAGTTAAATGAAATGAATGAACATAAGAATAAATATGACTCTCAATTATATATTATAAAAAGCGATATTAAATATTTAAAAGAATCAACTGCATATGATATTGATAAAGATGTTCAACTTCTTGAAAATGCTGTCAAGAGACAAATACACACTATTAATAAAGAGTATATAAAGAACACTGAAGAAAGATTTGCCAAAATTGAAGATTTTATAATTAAAGTAATTGATCGAAATGCAAATATAGATGATGTGAAAAAACGTAAACTTGAATGGCCTAAAATTATGGTAGCAAAGTGAAAAAAGACATATATATATATATATATATATATATATATATATATATATATATATATATATATATATATATATATATATATATATATATATATATATATAAAATAACAATCATATAAACAGATAATCATATATAAAATGAACGCTGATAAGAGAAAAATAGTTAATGAGCTCCACAAGCGAGCGCGAAAAAACTTTGAAAGAAGACGAGTTATAATTAACGGTATTGATGATTTGTAGCAAGCGGATTTGGTTGAAATGGCAAATTATGCCCGATATAATAATGGATATCGGTATCTTCTCACTGTTATAGACACCTTTTCAAAAAAAGCATGGGCTGTATCAATTAAAAATAAAACTTCAAATATCGTGACAAATGCTATGAAAAACATATTCATTAGCACCAATCGCAATCCAAAAAATCTACAAACTGATGATGGTAAAGAATTTTTCAATAATAAATTTCATCAATTAATGCAATCCAAAAATATTAATCATTATTCAACATATAGTGTTTTGAAGGCATCGATAGTAGAACGATTTAACAGAACTTTAAAAGAAATGATGTGGAAGGAGTTTAGTTATCAGGGGACATACAAATGGATAAGCAAATATAAAGAACTTGTTGACAAATATAACAATACTTTTCATAGAACTATACAAATGACTCCAAATGAAGTAAATTCGTCAAACGAAAAGTTTCTATTGGATACCGTCTACAACAATTTAAAAATATTTAGAAAACCCAAGTTTAAAGTAAATGACAACGTTCGAATAAGTAAATATAAACATACATTCGAAAAGGGTTATACTCCAAATTGGACTACTGAGATCTTTAAAATTAAAATGATAAAAAATACAAATCCTAATATCTATATATTAAAAGACTATCAAGGTCACGAAATCAAAGGTGGTTTTTATGAGTATGAACTAATGAAAACTAAATATCCAGAAACATACTTAGTTTAAAAAAATTTTAAAAAGGGTTAGAAATATGGTTTATGTTAAATGGTTGGGATTTTCATCAGAACATAACTCTTGGATTAATGTTGACGATGCTTCATCATAAAAATTGATGTAAGTTCTTTTAATAAACTAATCGCAGATCAAACGTTAAAATGTCAATTACTTTAACATTGAACGGAGACTCCTCATGTCTTGTTGCGAATTATTTTCCTCCAATCGATCTAAAGGAAAATTATGTATGTATGTGGTCTAATAAGCTTTGACACATATCACTCAATTCCGAATGTTGATGTTAAAACCAATGTATTTCACATTGGTAATTACGAAATAGAAGTTCCCGTTGGATCATATGAGCTAACAGATATAGCTGAAGTACTAACAAATAAATATAATGATATAAATTCAAAATGAGCTCTTTATGTGCGAGCAAATTACAGTACTCTACAAACCTGTGTTAAAAGCACTACAGATCCAATAAGTCAAGATCAATTGGATCCTTACTAGGTTTTAGTAAAAGAGTTTTGGAACCTGGTATAGAACATTACTCAGATAAAACAATAGATATAAAAAAAATCAACACCCTAATTGTTGAATGCAATATTGTAAGTGGGTCCTATATAAACGACATGTCTGCACATATTTTACATCAGTTTTCACTTAACGTTAGCCCGGGATATAAAATAACTGAAGCTCCTACTAATGTAATATATTTACCTGTAAATTTAAGAACAATAAATAGTATTGTCTTGAAAGTAATTGATCAAGACGGAAACTTAATAAATTTTCGAAGCGAAAAAATAACAATTCGATTACATTTAAAGTCTATGAGAGAATGATTCTATATAATAAAACTGGGTTCCAAAAGCATTTACCATTCATTCTACTCTCACCAGCGGGATTCGAAACAGGAAAACCACCAAATTGTAAAAATCAAGTGAATCAAGATAAAAACGAAAATATTAAGAGGATAATAAAACAGGAATCAAATAATCTTCTTGGTGAGGATAAGAAAACGTTTTTGAAAAATTTGGGGTTTCATCTAAAGATATAAAAGTATATATCATATAGATAGCGAAGAGAGAAATTATGAATAATATTATTAATATTTTACAAAAACCCGAATTTGATAATTCAATCATCAAAAAGGAGTACCACAGCTATACATCATATTTGCAGGCATATAAAAACAATGACGAAATTCGAATTGCAATTCAAAATCAAGATTTATATGTTATACCAAGCGAAAGTCTGCTTTACATTGAAGGACATGCAACAAAAGACGATTCAACAGCTTCTACATCTATACGTCTGCTAAACAATTGTATAGGACATCTATTTGATGAGATTCGGTATGAAATCATTGGAGTTGAAATTGACCGCACGCGTCTTTTAGGTATCGCTACAGAATTAAAAAACTATGTTACGCTGAATAAATTTGAAAGTGATAATCTACTCAATGCCGGATGGTCACCATTTAATAACGAAGATCTTACACTTGTAGATGGCTATTTCAATTTCTGTGTTCCGCTAAAATTATTAATGGGATTCACTGAAGATTTTACTAAAATAATAGTTAACTTCAAACATGAATTGATTCTTTTAAGATCTAAAGATGATAAACAAGTATTAAAATCTCAACAATCAAACGAAAAAACTAAGTTATCAATTTTAAATGTTACTTGGAAAGTGCCACACATTCAACTTGCTGATGCTTATAAATTGCAAATGTTTAAAACAATTAACAATCGGCATCCATTAAATATTACTTTTAGAAGTTGGGATATGTATTATTATCCTTCCCTTCCAGAAAGTACAACAGTTTTATGGAACGTTAAACTTGAAAGACCTCGTTTCCTTTTCTTAGGACTTCGAAATAATGAAAACAAATTTAAGCATTGTGATTTAACGGACATTAAAGTACATCTTAACTCTGATACATATCCTTATGATGATCTGAACCTTAAATTCGATAGAAACCGTTTTGCAATTCTATATGATATGTATATAAAATTTCAACAAAGCTATTACTCACGCGATCCGCAGCCGCTATTAACAAGAGAAAATTTTAAAACTATGGCACCAATAGTTGTTTTGGATGTTACTCATCAGAATGAATCAGTTAAAACTGGTCCAATCGATATTCGAGTTGAGTTGAAAACGTTAAAAAATGTCCCACCAAATACGTCTGCTTATTGCTTAATTATACACGATAAAATGTTTGAATACATACCCCTCACAAATGAAATAAGGAATCTATTATAGACATATACACCGAATATTTATAGTTGTTAGTTAGTTTAAGGAGAACTACAATAAATGCTATATAAATATCATACAGAACACTATTAAGGTTTATTCACAAACACTTTCTCTACATATGCAGTTAGTCATTCCCATTAGTAAAGATGATACTAAAAGATATATACGATTTCTTAAAAAGATGATCGCATATAATTTCCAAAGAAGATAGAAATAAGCTAATGAATATTCAATCACATCTAGAAAAAGCAAATACCTTGAAACCAATCAAAAATAAATATGGAGAGCATTACGATCATTGTTGTTGGTCTAACGAAAATGAAACCTGTGGACCAGATACCTGTTCCTGTGCGCAACATAGGATACGTAATATTGAAATACAGAAAGAAGCAACCGCACTTATAAATTCATACTACAACATATATAATGTTAGTAAATGTAAAAATTGTAATTTCCAAAAACTATAATTAAAAATAAAGTAAAATAATAAAGAATTCATATATTTTTTTGTTTTATTTACTTAAGAATATATGTATATATATCGTTTGTTACACTTATATATTTTTATTTATCATATTTTTAAATGGTTGTTAAATTGGACTCTTGATGAATACAGTTTACATCCACTGAGGATAATGTAAACATTTCAATGATATTGAATAGTTTTCAGATATCCGAACTGTTTGATGTTGTTATTGATGTCGCTTTTCTGCTTTTGATGATGTTGGCTCAATCAAAAATTGCAGTTAAACCTTGAAGTAGAAAGTAGATTTACCTATCAAATATAAATGCGATCAACCATAAATGAAAACAGGCATACGCATGTCTTTTGAAAATAGGCATACGCATGTCTTTCTTCCTTAATAGTTTGCACAAAAAACCACCCTCCTAGCAAACACACAATTTAATATTTATGACCTCATAAACTACATTTAAACACTAAAGTATGTCCTTGGGATTTTCCATATCCCTTTTTTAATTATCCTTTTTCTTAAAAAAAATCACGAATAAGCATGTTTTTCTTTATTAAGAGTTTGTCTTAATATAGCAAATAATGCTGCATATTTAAAGCAAATAAAATGCAAGCAAACTCGTCTCTAAAATAAATATAATTAAGGTAAATGTTACTTTACTACATTCATTTATTGCAAGATAAACAATATACATATATTTACAAAATGTTGTGAAATTAAAAAAATTAGCTATAGTTTAGATCGAAAATTGCCGAACCATTTGGTGATTGTCGTCCTTTGTAAACAATTGACCACATTTTGTCATTAATTTTAGCTAAGTAAGGGTCCTCTCTGTTTAAGTACTTAACCATTCTTTGGGGTAAATAAAACCATTTATTGTTGTCTAAATACGCTATGACTTTTGATCCATATTGTGTAACCTTCCACTCAAAATTTAAAATTTTGTGTGGTTCATTTAAAGGAATATCATCAATTTTGGTGTACTCGGATTTTAATCCTTGGGCGATGTTAACTAATTGTTGATAGATCTAAAAAACAAAAAAATATAAAAATTTTATATATTTTTAATTTAATTTAAAGAGTTTTTTTATAATATGCAACGTTCTTACCATTTTTGTTTGACGTAATTTCAAGTAACTTTGAAGAGTGATAACTAAAATTTTAGTTTTGCACTTTCTTTTATATCAATTTTTTTTTTGAATTCTCTAAACTCTAAATTTATATTACACAACTCAAATGAGAATTTCATTTCCACTCATGTGTGTAATTTTTTCCTATTGAAAAAATTACCTTGAACCACGGATGGAAAACGTGAGACAATTGTACTTTTTTTGTACAATTACGTCTTTGTTGGTATCGTGGTACCACCTCGAGTAATTTGGTACAATTTAAGTATCTGTACCAAAGACTATAGGTTTATGCCTAAGTAGTTCTTAAAAACGTTTTCTGCTTGAAAAGTTTTCTAATATCTCAGATAATCAGTTAATAAACATAACGTATTGAATCTATAAAATTACCTTGGAGTAGTATCCCTATAAAATTACCTTGGAGTGGTATCCCTACATTACTACTACCACAGCACATTGGAGTAGTATCCCTATAAAATTACCTTGGAGTAGTATCCCTACATTACTACTACTACAGCACATTGGAGTACTATCCCTATAAAATTACCTTGGAGTAGTATCCCTACATTACTACTACTACAGCACATTGGAGTAGTATCCCTATAAAATTACCTTGGAGTAGTATCCCTACATTACTACTACTACAGCACATTGGAGTAGTATCCCTATAAAATTACCTTGGAGTAGTACCCCTACATTACTACTACTACTACAGCACATTGGAGTAGTATCCCTATAAAATGACCTTGGAGTAGTATCCCTACATTACTACTACTACAACACATTGGAGTAGTATCCCTATAAAATTACCTTGGAGTAGTATCCCTATAAAATTACCTTGGAGTAGTATCCCTACATTACTACTACTAGTTATTATTAATACAGCTAAAAATTTTGTGGATCAAGTTTTAACAATTAGTGACAGTAGATTTCATGGAAAAAATAAAAATAAAATTAAAAATATATTAAGGAATAATGATTTTCCAGCTTGGCTAATATGTATATAGATTAATAAATCAATATGGATTAAGAAATAGTAACATAAATAGAAATGTAAATGAACCAAACATTTACAAACCTTTAACTTATGTATCTGGAATATCAGAACGCATTGGTAAATCAGGAATATGTGATTCTGAAATATATACAGTAGCTTATAGAAGTTATAATACATTAAATAAATATTTTAGTAAGACAAAAGATAAAGTTGATAAATTAGACAGGTCGAATTTAGTTTATAAAATACCTTGTAATGGAAATGACAATGAAGATTGCAATAAGGTATATATAGGTAGAACAAAGAACAAATTAAAAACTAGGATTGCAGGACATAAAACTGATCAAAGATATAGAGATATAAATTCACAAAAAACTGCATTATCTTCACATTGTTCTAGATTTAATCATTATCCAAACTTTGACAATGTTTCAATATTAAACACAGAAAATAATTATAAACGTAGATTTATGTTAGAAATGTTACACATAATCAATACACCAATCACAAAAAGAATTAATTTTAAGGCAGATACAGCAAATGTAGCTCAAAATTATAGACATCTAGTTCATAAGAGATAGATAGGCATAGTTATTGTTTGTTACTGTCAAATATGTTGTTTATTTTAACTTGTTTTTCAAACTTTTTGAATTTTGTTGAAAAATATGTGTATATGTTTATAATTTATTTAAATTTGTTTAAAACATTTTGAATTTTGTTGCTAATTATGTATATATGTTTATACTTATATATGTATATGTTAAAAATTTTTTATGTATGTTTATAAACTACATATGTATGTATACATTTATGTATAAGAATAGAGTGAACAACTGCTTACAATTTTTTAAAATATATGTATATACATGTATACGTTTAAATATTTTGTTCTAATATGTTTTATAAATGTAATTAAATTTGTTTGTAACTTTCAGACTGTTGTTGAAAAATATGTTTATAAGTATATGTGTATTTGTGTTTTTGTTTATATTTATATGTATTATTAATTTGTATATATATATATATATATATATATATATATATATATATGTATGTATATACCCGCAAGGGTATCTTCTTATGAGGATAACGGGATTGACGACCCCGCGGACCCTGAGTTATCACAGGTCTGAGGGAATTCTAGATAGAAACCCTTAAAAGACTTGTGATTCCACACCGCTGAAAAGCATTAAGACCAAGTCCAGTACGGTCTTAATTATGGCATATCTGGACATACGAGAATGAATTTTTAGAACCCTGGGCTGGTGGTTGTGGTATTCTGGGACCTGAGTATGTAGGGGTGAAATTTTACAGAAATGGCTCTCAGGCTAATGCCACAACTGCCTCCGTCCTATTAAAACTTGGCAAGTCTCAAAGTACGTTTGAAGTTCGTCATCATTAAGTTGATGGTGCAGGTTCGGATGTTCTTCCCCGGTTAGCACGGATCTGGCTCTGGCGAGAAGATCCATAAGACCTTTTCGTCAACCCTCGCATGGACCTCACTGCTTGCAAAGGGACCCATGGGATCTTAACGTGACTGCACATCGAACGGATATAGCGGCTTTGAGTTTTGACCCACTAGAATGAACACTATATATATATTTGTGGGTGCTGTTGGCTGAAGTAGTAGAACACGAGACTATGAAGCGGAGGGTCGTGAGTTCGAGCCCTCGCTGAGTCATGAAATATTGTGTTGAATTCTTCTGATCAGCATTAGTGCGTGGTTGTGTTAGTTGTTGCCAGCCTGTTTCAATGATGAAGGCATAGTCACTGGTCACTGAACATAATTGGCAGCGACCGACACTATCATGTACTAAAAAGCAGAGTAACAGCACCCACCTTCGTCGGCCCTGTAGCAAAAATTAGCCGGCGAAGTAAAAGGTTGAAACAGCTACAAAAAAACTGTCTATCTTCTCATCTTTCCTAATCTGTCCCCTCAATACTATCCCCTCGTTCTCAGTTCCGGCGCAATGCATTGCATATATAGGGGTCATCCCCTGAGTGCTGGTCCAAGATAAAAAAAAAAAAAAAAAAATAAAAATAGAGGTAATAGACATGATGGGTTAAACATGGTAGACAGCGAAAACCCATTTGTGAGGAAGTCGGTGATCATGAGATCACCCCCTTCAGGAGTTAGAAGTGGAGATAATCTCTTTTCCAATAGCGTTGCTAATAGTAGTGAGGTAAGCAGCAGTAGTTTGGGGAAATTAGGAGATAAGATTTCGAAGTTGTTAGACTTCTTAAAGTCGCGTTCGAACGTGCATAAAGATATTGTGACGATGTCGCGGGAGATACAGGCGTTGTATATGCAAGTAGCGGATGAGCTGAGCAGCAGACCTGTTAGTGACAAGAAGTCACAAATTCATAAGGAGACGCAGACGGAAGAACCGTCAAGGCCAACCTTTGTGCTAAACGCAACCCCAAAGCGCAAAAGAGATCCAAGCACTCTTAGCCCAAAGGGGAACAAATCTAAGAAGAAGAAGGGTGTAACCCCCAATAGGAATAGCGGAAATCATACACCCAGTGAGGCAGGCAGAAGTACGGCTGGGAAACCAGGCGTGAATGCTAAAGACCCTGGCTGGGTTAAAGTCCATACCAGAGTTAGAAGTAGAAAGAAGACAGTAAGACCAGATGCTTTGGTAATTAAAACGTGCGGGGATGCTTCCTATGCTGATATCCTCAGACAAGTGAAGAAAGACCCAAAGTTGAATAATCTGGGCCAAAATGTGAGGAACATTAGGAAGACTGGTAAGGGTGAATTGTTGTTGGAGTTGAATAAACCCGCGCACCAGGATACAAGTGAATTCAGGTCGACAGTAGAATCGGTACTAGGTAAGGTCGCCGAAGTAAGGGCAATATCCCATGAGGTTAGAGTCGAGATTAGGGATATAGATGAGGTAACCTCTAAGGAGGACGTTTATGAAGCCCTCATAAAAGCATCCGACGATTTGAAATCTCTGCAGCCTGCTGCAATTAAATCGTTGAGGAGAGCGTATGGAGGAACACAAACTGCCACCATTGGCGTAAGTGCTGCCATAGCTAGCCGTCTTGTGCAGATGGCGAAGATACGCATTGGTTGGGTCGTCTGCCGAATACGCGAAAAGGCAACGCCGATAAGGTGCTTTAGATGCCTAGATTATGGACATAGGGCCGCAAATTGTAAGGGGAAGGACCTTTCTAATAATTGCTTACGGTGTGGCGAAACCGGCCACAAAATTGGAACGTGCTCCAAAAAACCGTCGTGTTTGCTTTTTAGGAATGCAACAGACACCGCTAGTGATCATGTCACCGGAGGTGTAGTTTGTCCGTACTACAAAAAGGCGCTACAGAAACTTAAGGTTTAAAACCAAACTTAAGACATCAAAATGCGTATATTACAGTTAAATCTCAACCATTGCCAGGCAGCACAAGAGCTTCTTAAGCAAAGCGTTCGAGATTTAAATGTAGACGTCGCTGTGCTGAGTGAGCCATATAGGACCATGGGATCTGTAAATTGGGTTTCTGATAACACGGATACATCGGCGATATGGAACACCAGCACCTTAACACTACGGGATAGAATAACATCACAATGTGGGTATGCCCGAGCCACTATCTCTGGTATCACATTGTACAGCTGCTATATTCCCCCTAGGTATTCTACAGAGGACTTTCGAAGCATAGTTGATAATATAGTAACAGATGCAGCCACCAAGAACCCAGTCATAATAGCAGGTGACTTTAATGCGTGGGCTGTTGAATGGGGCTGCCCCTTGACGAATGCAAGAGGTAGAGTGCTCTTGGAAGCCTTTTCTGCATTGAGCGTTGTACTCATGAATAATGGGGTTGAACAAACTTTCAGACGAGGTGATGCTGGTTCGGTAATTGACATTACGTTTGCCAGTAGCAGCATCACAAGCCAGCTGAACTGGAGAATATCTGACATTTATACTCATAGCGATCATAGCGCTATAATCATAGATGTACAAGATGAACAGCACCATGTGGCTGTACAAGCACGAGACTTGACAGGCTGGAAGATAAATACCTTTGATAAGGATATCTTCGCAGCTTGTATGGAGAACATGCAACTGAATGGTTCGGCTGAAGATATGGCAGAACAATTAGTGAGCCATATCACGAGTGCGTGTAATGTGAGCATGACGAAGCGTAAAAGGTCACCAAATAAGTCTCCAGTTTACTGGTGGAATGGTGAAATTGCTAGGTTGCGTTCGGAGTGCATAACCTCCCGAAGGCAGTATACAAGGACGCGAGGTAGTCTAGAGAACAGTGTACACCATCAAATATATAAGGATAAAAGGAAAGCGTTGAAGATTGCAATACGTAGGAGTAAGCGCAGCTGTTTCCTTAATATATGTGAGGAATTAGATGGTAATCCTTGGGGCCTTGCATATAAACTGGTAACCAAGAGACTTAAATGTCTTGGTCCATCGCCGCCAAGAGAGGAGCCTATTCTCAGGGGAATTGTAGATCATCTCTTTCCCCAACAGGAAATTCCTACGTGGCAAAACAGCTATTCGGCTGCATTTTCCGATATTCCTCCGGTTACGATTTCCGAGATAGAAGGCGCTGTCTCGAAATTTAAAGACAATAAGGCACCAGGCTTAGATTGTATTCCAAATATGGTGCTAAAAGAAGCTGTCAAACTCCACCCTGAGTACTTCTTGAAGGTAATAAGCGCATGCTTGAGCCAGGGAATTTTTCCAACAATGTGGAAAAGACAAAAGCTGGTACTGTTACCCAAGGATAATAAGCCGCTAGACGACCCCTCCTCTTATCGTCCACTGTTTATGATAGATACGAGTGGGAAACTGCTAGAAAGTATAATCTGTAGAAGATTGGAAGGCTGTGTTGAAGCTAAGAATGGTTTATCAAATAACCAATATGGCTTCAGGAAAGCAAGATCAACAGTGGATGCTATCAAGGTTGTAGTAGAAACTGCTGCTAGGGCTATCCAAGGGGAGCGGTGGAGAAGTGGAACTAAGGAGTATTATGTAGTCGTAACCCTAGACGTAAAGAACGCCTTCAACACGGCAAACTGGGGACGTATTGTTGAAGCCTTAGCAAGATTAGACATCCCAGGGTATTTACTGGCAATTATACAGGATTATTTCCGAAATAGAGAGCTAGTTTATGACACCGATAAAGGTACTAGGAGACGCCAGATAATTGGCGGTGTGCCTCAAGGATCAGTACTTGGCCCACTACTGTGGAACGTCATGTACGATGGGGTATTGAGGTTAAATCTACCTGAGAAGGCAAAGATAGTTGGATTCGCAGACGACATAGCGTTAGTATGTGAAGCAAAAGAGTTGCTAGAGGCGGAAACCATTGCAAATGCCAGTATTCAGATCGTTAGGTCTTGGCTCAGGTCAATGGGTCTAGCTCTAGCTGACCATAAAACAGAGGCGGTTCTGATTAGTAGTCGGAAACGTAGGGAAACCATTAGGCTTAATATTGGTACGTGTAGCATAGAATCCAGGGAATGTCTAAAATACCTTGGAGTCATGATTGACACACGTCTATCTTTTCATGAGCACTTTAAGTATATAGGTGCCAGAGCATCGAAGACCTGCTCAGCTTTATCCCGGATCATGCCAAATACAAGAGGTCCGAAATATCTGCAGAGGAAATTGATCTCTAGTGTAGTTAAAAGCATTATCCTATATGCATCCCCTATATGGTCAGGTTCAATGAGATATTCTACGTATGTGAATCTGATATCCCCTGTGTATAGGCTGGCCGCCCTGCGAGTATGTAGCGCATTCCGAACTGTGTCCGACGAGGCAGCTTTTGTCATTGCCGGTATGATGCCCATCGAATTAGAGGCGATATCGGACAGTACAAATGGTGTGACAGATTTGTGCCTACGTAAGTGGCAGGCACGATGGACAGCGACTGATAAGGGAAGATGGACTTACTCACTGATACCTGACATCAGTACATGGTTATCAAGAAAGCACGGTGACTTGAACTACTATATTACACAGTTTTTGACTGGACATGGTTGCTTCAGGTCGTACTTGTACCGTTTCGGACATGACAGTATTCCGTTTTGTCCGAGCTGTGATGGTAATGTCGTGGAAGATGCCGAACATGTGTTCTTCATCTGTCCACGATTCAATAGTAGAAGAGAGTGCTTAGAAGCAGATTTAGGGCGTAGAATTAGGCCGGACAACATAGTTCCAACCATGTTGGAATCTTTGTACAACTGGACGTGTGTATGCAATTTTGCAAAATTCGTTCTATTAGAACTTCGTAGGTTAGAAGAGATTCGCAGAAGAATCTCTTTAGGTTAGATTAGGTCTAGGATCTATTCCCACCCTGTGATGTAAAGCCTTACGGCAGTACCACAGGGAAAGGTTTTGGGTCAGTGTAAAGGGGTGTTTTAGCGTGTTAAAGTCTCGCACTCCTGGCAAACACCATCACTGCCAGGGTCTTTCGATGATTTCATCCCATTCATCCCATGAATAAAAAAAAAAAAAAAAAAAAAATATGTATATATGTATATATGTATGTATGTATATTTGTATGTATGTATATGTGTGTATGTATGTATATGTGTGTATGTATGTGTATGCATATGTATGTGTATGTGTTTACATATATATATATATATATATATATATATATGTATATTGTTGTAGTGTAGTTTAAAAGGCAATAGTTACTTCTTTTTACCTGGAGGGTCCCGTGGGATTCGCAGGTTCTCTATTGGAACTTGGTTTACTACAACTGTCCTTAACTAACTTAGAACTAGCTATTTATACTTTCTTAAAATTAACTATAAAATAATATATTGCAATTAAGCTATTTTCTATTGACCTAAATAATACAACAGCATTGCACCATTCGTTAACGCAAGCAGTATTTAAGTTGTATGTACATTACTGCTGCGCCAACGAATTAGTGCAAAGTATATGTAGGAGGGATGTTCGATAATGCTTCACAACATCCCTCCCCCCTTAAAGGAAGAAAACATCTATACAATGATGTTTTTCTAACGGAAGTTTCTTATTCTATGTACAATTTTTAAAGCTATTTTTTATAATATATATTTATGTGTATTTTTTTTTCTATTGATTAACTCTTAAATTTGTTGCGCTGGAGTGCTCGGTGCTGGTGGTGGGGGTGGAGTTTTCTGTTCTTGGAGATCGCTTTCCACAAGCTGGTTCAAGTTCTCGCTGCGATTTGGGAACTCGTTATTTATCTTGACCTTTAGTTGACGCCGGTTTCTGCATAACACTAATATCGCTACTATTGTCACTACCGCGACAATTGCTGTCAAGGAGTATCCGATGCTACTTGTAACGTTTTGATGGAATTGAATCTCCTTAATGGTTTCGATATTGCATATCTGGGCTACTTGTATTTTCTCCACAGTGGGTTTAATTTTTGTTGTGATATTCCTGTTGTTCCCCACTAAGAGGAATTTCTGGGTTACATCCACTATTTTGCTGACGTAAACCTGCCCACCTATTGTTATACTGCAGTTGCAGAATGAGAAAAGGTAGTTGCCTGTGAGATTGGCCCGTCTGTCGTCACAGTTGGTGGACATTGAGGTTCTGTTAGAATTTATTACCACTATTGTACCCTCTTCTACCAATTCCACGGTTTCTTCTTCGTGCGAAATCAAACTTTGTGGTGGTTTTAGGCTCTTGAAATCTTTCTCTCCGGTGTAGCTGAAGACTGTTTTATCGAGTTTTACAACGTACTCTCTGGGGGAATCAATTTGATGGTGACTGTCGTTTGGAACGGGTATTATCAATGACTTCTTTAGGCTGACTGTTTCGATGGGCAACTTGATTACGAACATTAGCGTGTTGTGCTTGCGTAATGCCACTCCCATTTGCATTTGTTGTATGGTCTCAATATTTATTTATTCTCTTCAATTTCCTCAATTGTCAGTAGGGCGGGGTTGAATATTTTCATCCTTGCCAAAGCCACGGATTATTGTATGATCTTCACTTGACTTTTCATATCAACTAATTTGAAAAGTTGGAAAATCGCGACGTCTCGGTAATGTTGACTTTCTGAGTGCAACTTGATCTGTGTCAAGTCGTTCAGCGTCCTTCTGTTGTCATTTATTGCCTCAACCATTCTGTTGATGGAGGAATTGAATCTGTCGTTTATAGATATCTGATGGTTCGACTGTTCGATGATTTGGTGACCGTTTGCATCAACTACCTTGAAATGCTGATTTATCTGCTCTCGGTCCTCAGCATCCAATGTTCCTTACAGCCATTTCATCACCTTCCCTCCAATATTCAGCAATGCCCATTTTACGCGGCCCGGCAAAAGTCTATGTAGACCGTCTTCAATCTCTTTTATTTCCTTCAAAATTAGTTCCCGATAGAGAGTGGGCAGAACTGCCGGCAAGTTACGATGAACCTCGTTTACAGAGTCTGCTATTTGTTGAACGTTGATCTCGTGCAGAATATACTGAAACTTCGACGCCATTTCTTCCCATCCCATATGTATCTCCATCAGGGATTCCAGTTTTTTCATCCCCATCTCCTCGTTAGTGATTCTTACTCCGTCTAGTCTTATCTTTCGTCTGTAACCTCCTTTGCTAATACTTGTTTTTCAATTTATAAAAAGAAATGTTTCTTTTTTTTAACTTTTAATTTTGGGGTTTTTGTTTTGTTGAGATAATATTTTTTTGTATCATTAAAGTGCATCAAATATTTGAGTTTTGTTTCTATTAATAAAGAAGGAGCTCTACTCCTTGTACATTTTCTTTGTTTTAATTAATTTTAGTTTTTAAACCCTCCAAAAAAGAATTTGGAGGGTATATTCACTTTGTCATTCCGTTTGTAACGCATCGAAATATCCATCTCAGACCCCATAAAGTATATATATTCTTGATCAGTGATGAAATCTAAGACGAAATGAGCATGTCCGTTCGTCCGTCCGTCCGTCTGTGGAAATAACGATTCAGTCCAAACGAAAAGAGCTAGACTCTTAAAATTTGGCATAAATATATTTTGAAGCTTAGAGCAGGCTAAGTTCGAAGATGGGCTAAATCGGGCAAGAGGGAAAAAAGTTCCCCTAAGAAGAACCAAACCAACCCAGAAAAAACAACATAATTTTTAAAGTTTTTTGGTTATTTTGTTAAGCAAATGATATATTTTTATGTCAAATACGGTCCAACGCCTTAAACTTGGAGCCATTAAATAAAATAAAAATATTTTTTGACCCCGCCCACTTCAGTGGGCGTTATTATAGGCAAAAATAGCATAAAAATTTAACAAATTGTTTTACTTAAGCCTACATTCCTTAAAAATAACACTTTTAAGCTTTAATGACGAAGCTGAGACGAAACCTGGTAATACTCTGCCCTACCCCCTCCTTCCCCTTCGCCCCCTAAATGACCCTACCAAAAAAAATTTTTTTTTTTTAATTTTGTATATAATCATCCCAAGCATTTATCTTAAGAGTTTTATGACTGCCGATTTCTGCCCTAACCCCCCCCCCACCTCTTCCTTTGCCCCCTAAATGACCCTACCAAAGAAAAAAAAATTTTTTAATTTTGTATATAATCATCCCCAGTATTTATCTTTGGAGTTTTATGACTGCCTGTTGCTGCCCTACCCCCACCTCCCCCTTTGCCCGCTAAATGACCCTATCAAAAAAAAGAAATTTTAATTTTGTATATAATTATCCCATTTATTTTTAGAGTTCTATGACAAAGGTGAAATATTTCCCCCACAGCCCTTGCCAGAGCGACCCCGCCAAAATACAGTTTTTATACCCTCCAAAGAGAATTGTGATGAAGTCTAAGACGGTCTAGCAATGCCCATACGTTCGTCTGTGGAAAACATGATATTGTATATTTTTGAACCCCGCCCCCTTTAGTGGGCGTTGACGTACGATATTATGTAAAGGAACTCTGTCCCACCAAGTTAAACATTTTAAATTCACTTACTAAATATTTGGAGGGTATTTAAGATTCGACCCGGCCGAATATAACGTTTTTACTTGTTTATTTTAATATTGTTTTTCTAAAGTTTATGCTGTGTAGGTTTTTATTTAACATTTAAGCAATATTTTTATCTTTGGTTTTTTTAAAGTAACCTAAATTTCAAAAATATTCATGTTTTGTTTGAAGATATTTTTTATGTTATTCAATCGATTTTTTTATTTAATTTCTACAAATACATTTAAGTATATATGTGGTTTTGCATAGTAATAATGAAATAGTAATGTTTTGTTTTAAGATATATATTAATAGATGTTTTTTTTTTATATTTTGAATTTACGGATAAAATGTACGCAAATTTTTATTTTAAATTATGTTTTTTATTGCAACTTTAATATAAAAAAATATTTGACATGGTTTTTGTCTTCTGTGAATAACTTAGAACCGCTTAATTGCATTTGTTGCTTCATTTGCTTTTTATTAACTGACCTATCACGGAATCATATTACGGAAAAATATTATGTGTACATGTATTAATTGTTATTATATTTTTTTTTTCTTGTTTACTCTGCCTGTAAACATTTTTTTTTCAGTAGCTATATTCATTGGAGTATTCGTAAATAAATTCGCTGTAGTTGCAAAATGGTGTCCCATATTCGAACACTTTGTGGAAAATTAGGTAAACATTAAAGGTTATTGCACTCTGATATATGGAGTAAACGTATTTATTATACTTTTGGTTTATCTTCTACAAAACTTCTTATTAAACTGACTGTTCCCTATTTCTCGGTCTCTGTGTGGCCTTACTAAATTTTTATGATATGTCTTCGCTTTATTTCTTATTTTTAGTTTTATGTTATGGTGTTGGTACATCTATAATCTCATATGGTCCTAACCATAGAGGTGAAAATTTATTTTTACGGGCTTGGTTCTTTAACCAAACCCTTTGTCCTATTTCATACGCTCTGTATTTTGCACTCTTGTCATAATATTGTTTTGCCTTAACTTTGCCTTCTCTTGATTTATTTTTACAATTTCGTGTGAACGTTGGACCTGGTATTTTAGAATCTTGTTATAATCTTCCGTGTTGTATAGGGATACAGGGGGCGTTTTCAAACTCATCGGTATCTCAAACTCAAACGCGAATAGAACTCTTGTCGGCGTTTGCTTTGTCGTTGTATGTTTGCTGTTGTTGTATACATGCATTGCGTGATTGAGCCATTCGTCCCAGTTGGTACCATCTAGATTGACAAAATGTTTCAAAAATTCGGCTAAAGGTCGGTGAGCTCTTTCCAAGGCACCATTTGCTTGTGGGTGGTAAGGAGTGGTTAGCAGTTTCTTTATTCCCAGGAGCTTACATGTCTCCTTGAACAATTTCGATGTGAAGTTAGACCCGTTATCCGTTACTAACACCTTGGGAATAAAGTATATCGAAATTATTTCCTTAAAAAAAACTCGAGCTATTGTTGAGGCCTCTACATCAGCTACTGCGGCGCATGCGAAAAATTTTGAAAAATCGTCCTGAAAAGTGACAATATAGTTGTTTCCTCTGGCAGATTCTGGCAACGGTCCTACAAGGTCCAAAATAATTTTTTGAAAGGGTCTATTTGACATGCTTGTTATAACCAATGGCATCTTTTCGACTTTTGAGCATTTGTTCTTCTGGCATAGAGTGCACCTTGCTACATAGGTTTTGATTTGTTGATACATACCGGCCCACTTGTATTGATTCCTGATGCGGGAGTAAGTTTTGTATGTCCCTTGGTGTCCACCCAAAGGTGTATCATGAAACGTTTTTATTACCTTGTTAATATCTTCCACATTTGTCAAATAGACTGCCGTATCCTCTTTTTCCTCGTCTTCACTCCTATTCACTTCATCCACAATCTCTTCATTATTTCCCTTTTTATATGCGTTTGCCTCTCGTGCCTTTGCCCTGGTAATTCCTCCTACATTCATTTTTTCCACTGGGAGACGACTAAGTGCGTCAGCGTTTTGGTTGATTTTGCCCGGCTTATACCGTATCTCGAAGTCATATTCTAAAAGTTTGAGTCTCAGTCGACCCAATCTCCCTTCTTGATCCCTCGAATTGGCTATTCCTTTCAGAGGCTTATGATCTGTAAAAATGGTAAAATGTCTACCAAGCAAATAGGGCCTAAAAATCTTAGATGCCCACACGATGGCAAGGAACTCCTTCTCTATGGTAGAGTATCGTTTCTCCGTATCACTTAGCACTCTGCTTACGAAGTATATGGGTAAATCACAACCTGGCTCTCCTTGAGAAAGTATGGCTCCTAATGCCTCATTGCTAGCATCCGTAGTAAAAATAAATGGTTTTGTGAAATCAGGGTACCGCAACAGGGGAGGACTTGTTACTGCAGTTTTTAATTTCGACATTGCTTGTTGACACTCCTTTTTCCATTCCAATTTTGCGTTTTTCCTTAATAGTTTGTTCAATGGCAATGCAATTTCAGATGACCTTGGTATAAACTTTCTATAATAGTTGATAAGCCCCAAAAATGATTGTAGCTCCTTGACATTTCTGGGAGGCGGTATATATTTTACTGCTTTTTTCTTATGGCGGTCCGGTAATACTCCGTTTTCCGAACATTGATGTCCTAGATAAACTACCTCTCTTTGCAGGAAATTACATTTCTCACGGTGCAGCTGAAGGTTGTGTTTCCTTAAAACGTCCAGTACTCTTTTAAGTCATAACTGATGATCCTCTAGATTTCTCCCGTAGATTACTATATCGTCGAGATTTACGAAATAGTCCATTCCCTGTAGACCCGTTAATATTGAATTCATTATCCTCTGAAACGTGGCTGGTGCCCCTGTCAATCCGAAAGGCATACGATTGAACTCGAAATGTCCCATGTTGGTGTTGAACGCGGTTTTTGGCTTATCATTAGGGCTCATCAGAACTTGGTGGTACCCGCTTGCCAGGTCTAGGGTAGAGAAGTATCGGCTGTAGCCAAGTTGGTCTAGGATCTCATCAATTCTTGGTATGGGGAAAACCTGTTTTATTGTAGCCTCATTCAATTCCCTGAAATCCACTACCAAACGCCACTTTTTCTCTCCGTCCTTACCTGCCTTTTTGGGTACTAGGAGTATTGGGGAGTTCCAAGGGGAAATACTAGGGGAGATATTTCCATCTTCGATCATTTGGCCTACTTGTCTATTAATTTCATTTCGGTGGGCCTCAGGTAACCTATACTGTTTAGTATTGATTGGGGGCTGAGTAGGGTCAGTTGGTATTTTATGCTTAAGTACATTCGTGAATGTAAGATTGTCCCCGGGTAGGTGAAATACATCGTCGTATGATCTTAAAATGGTTTCGATTGACACTCTCTCTTCCGAGTTCAGAGCTGGCTTCAAACGAACCGTGTCTAATAGCAATCGGGTTCTATCTCTGTTGTGTGCGGAATCTATTGTATTTATCGCTGCTGTCGGCGCTATCCGGAAGTTTAAAGGGTTGTCCCAACTCAAAATTACTTTTTCCTTTATATTCACTGCAAAGTCGTTGGTGTCCAGAATTGGAACGAATGCTGTTCCCTCTCTGATCGACGTTAGAGTTTCACCCACAAATACGCCTGGTGAAATTTCTACTTTGTTTACTATTATGTCTCCGCTAGCATTTTTAACTGCTACTGCCACAATTCCCTGAGATCGTCCTTTCACAAAAACATTATCTGGGGATTTTCCGAAACTAGTGGTAAGGAAGCTATTTCTTTCTGGTTCTCAAAAAATTTTATGTTATTGGTAATTGTATCGGTAAACGACTTATTCCACATCATATCTCTGCCCAATAAACCATCTGCGGGCAATATGCTACCCTTCGGTACTATGTGCATTTTCAAACGTAATCTGTCTACATATTTATGATTCACCATTACATTTCCTTTGGTACTTATGTTTCCCCGCTCATTCTTGTTGATTTCTGTTGTTGCTCACAAAGCTTCATTTTTTACTATTGTGGTGTCTGCTCCTGAGTCCACCAATAATAATAGTTTCTCCTCTTTTGCTTCTTTGCAGGGGAAACTTATATATGCATCGTGTATATAGTATTTTTCATTACTAGAATTATCCCTTTTCAGACTCAGTTCCCTTCGGGACTCTGAGTGATATGTGTGGCGGTTTGCCACGTTTTGTTTCTTGCTCACTTTCTCTTTTATACTAGTCCACGTCATCATTATAAATTGTAACATTATTGCCATATAATATACTGATTTTCTTAAAATTTTTCTACTGTTGTTACAAGCTTTGTATACTGAATTTATGTACCCTGCACCACTTATCATTTTTGTATGAGCCTTTTTCTTCCGACGCGATCTTTTGGGTGTACTTACTGCTTTTTCCTTGATATTCATTTTAATCTCCGGATGCTGATTATCTTCCTCCTCTGTCACATTTATGCTGTTTATGTCTAAATTTATGATGCTGAAATTCTCATGTTTTTCAGCTTTATCGCCTACCGGTTGTGTTTTCCTACATGTTTTTTCATCAGTATGTTTTTCATATATTCTTTTTCTGCGGGTTTTGGCATTCCAGGCAATTAGCTGTGACTGGGCCGATACTCGTTTCCCGAATCCTGTCTGCCGTTTGTGTACCTGTTTCTATTGCCAGTAGTATTATCATTTCTATTTCTATTCTTGTTGCTACCATTGTTGTCCCTGTTTTCGGGGCAATTGTAGGAAATGTGTCCCTGTCGACCGCATCTATAACAACGTTGCTGCTCGTTTTTGTTAATTTGATTTTGCCTTATATTTTGAGTTTCTTTCCTTGCATAATTTTGAGTATTGATTCTGGGATTATGTGGTTGTGGGTTTCTTCTAAAGTTGTATTCTGCACGTTCTTGTCGTCTGGCTTGAGTATAACATTCATTCAACACATGTCCTGGTTTATTGCAGAAACTGCAGTACCTTGAAGTACTCATAGAGGTAAGATGTACATTATTATTAGCCATTGGCTGGCTATATGTTTGTTGGCTCAAAGACAGTTGTCGTACTTGTTTCAACAATTGTTGCAGCGTCTCAAATAAGGGTTCCTCGGCTTGCACTGTCATAACATTTGGATATCTCGTATTAGTGCCGAAGAGATTTTGAGCATTCTTTGTAATTTTTAGTAGATCAGCCAACTTGTCATTTTCATGCCGGATGAACTTTGCCACTAACTTGGGATCTCGTAAACCCCTTATGTAGCTTCTTACCGCTGATTGATTACAATGGTCTGTCATAGATTTTTGATGAGAAACATCTTGCCATTGTGTCGCAATAAGCTCTTTTGCATTTCTAAGTAGTCCTTCCAATCTCTCTCCAAATTATGCTATGCACTCTCTGTTAAACTTTGCTTATTCTTAAAAATCAATTCTTGTATTTCCGTTAGCGTCTTAGTTTTTATAAATTTCTCTTTAATAGCCATGCACAGTGATTCTATTGTTGTGAATTCCTTATTGTGGAAATACGAGTAATCATTTCCAAAGAGCCTAGTTTTTATGCATTTGATCATGTCAACAACATTACCCGGTTCCCCTAGTTTATCCCTTGCTATCATACATCCTTCAATAAAGTTGTAAGTTCGGGCCCCTCCGTTCCATAGAATATCGGCACGACATGAGATATATTTTTCAAAAGTTCCGTAAAAGTTGTCATATTGGTTGTATTTGAAGAATTGTTGACTAAAAGTGCTTTCTCTTGCAACTCTTGTATTTTTAATTTTAGCGTGTCATTTTGCTGAGTTATTTCCTCAACAACTTTCCTGTTCTCAACGAATTTCTGTAGCTGTTCTGGAGTCAACCTCGTGTTAACGTGTTGCGCGAGCTCTTTAAACGCTTGGTTTTCTTGCTCGCTGTCTTGAATTTGTTGTTCGGCTTCTTCTATGGTTTTCTTCAAGCTTTCGTTCTGCTGCTTCAAGATCCTGTTCACTTGTACGTATTCTTCTATTTCTTTAGATATAACTGAATTTTTCTGATGTTCCTGTAACACTTGTAACTCTTCTAATAAAATATCAATCTTTTCGAACTCACTTATATTTCCCTGGCTTCGCACCTTATGTTTTACTAACTCTATATACTCCTTTGTATTATTGATATACTTAATTAAATTCCACGCTCGCTCCGAAATTTCTCTAGTCTCCATCTGCGTTTTTTTCAATTCTAATTTTAAATCCTCCATATATAAATTTCTTCTAACTAATAAAAATACTATGCCATTTTTATATTCCTATTACTCTAATTTAAATACCCATACTAAAAAAAATTTCATTTTGCTATATAATGACTCTAGCAAGGACGGTCATTCGTAGCTTTTACACTTTTTTTTTACACCAATACTTACCATGTATACTGATTCCATTTGTATCCCAAGAGCAATTTGTTCGTTGTAAAGTTTGCCCATAAAATTTATACAACTCAAGGCAGCTAAAATAGCTAATTAAAACCTTGAGGAGTTAATAATACTGACACACGAAACAACGAATTCCTTCAACAAATACCAAGCACCTATTGAATAGAATTGAGCTAAAATAGCTTTCCAATATCAGAATATGTACTTATTCTCTGTTGAAAGATATTAAACAAACAATACTCTGCGAATACCGACTGCGCCAAATGTTGTAGTGTAGTTTAAAAGGCAATAGTTACTTCTTTTTACCTGGAGGGTCCAGTGGGATTCGCAGGTTCTTTATTGGAACTTGGTTTACTACAACCGTCCTTAACTAACTTAGAACTAGCTATTTATACTTTCTTAAAATTAACTATAAAATAATATATTGCAATTAAGCTATTTTCTATTGACCTAAATAATACAACAGTATTGCACCATTCGTTAGGGCAAGCAGTATTTAAGTTGAATGTACATTACTGCTGCCAACGAATTAGTGCAAAGTATACATATGTAGCAGGGATGTTCGATAATGTTTCACAACAATATATATATATATATATATATATATATATATACATATGTATATATATATATATATATATATATATATAAATATATATATATATATATATATATATATATATATATATGTATATATATATAAATATATATATATATATATATATATATATATATATGTATATATACATATATATATATATATATATATATATATATGTATGTATGTGTATGTATGCATATGTATGTATGTGTATATGTGTGTATGTGTATGTATGCGTATGTATGTATAAAATTGATTAAAAAATTGATAAAATGATTTAAAAATTGTTTTTTATAAATTTTTTTTAAATATATATGCATGTATAGGTTTAAATATTTTATTATTGTTCATATATTGTAAATTTATTTAAAATTTGTTTGAATCTTTTTGTATTTTGTTGACAAATAATTTTGTTTCACAAACAAAATATTTTTTCATATCAAATAAAATAATTAATTTCCTGAAGAAGTCACACAAAGGAGTGACGAAATATTGAAATTAAAAATTAAACTAAAATAAAGAGACCTTAAGCTTAAACATATCAGAATACAATAATAATTAAAAAGGGGTCAAGAAAACAGAAGAATTTAACAATTTTAAGAGCACACAATAACTTTAAAGAAAAAGGAAAGGACATGAGCTACAGCAGATTTAAAAAAATAATCAAGTCAGAGGACTTAATAATATATTCAAGACTATGAGGGATAAAATTCTTAGGACCAAATCAACTATAACATTTTTGATACGTTGCAGAAATGCAGGCATCATTCCAAAATTCATTTCAAGCAAGTTCCGGCAGTACAGAGGATAATATATAGGTATACAAATGACACACATAACAAAATGTTGAAATATGCATTAAAACAAAAACATGAACTATTGAAACATTTTCAAAGTGAGATAAATGTAGTTAAAATAAATTTGAGTAGACATCTTACTAGAAGAGAATTTGAAGATTTTTTACAATATGAAGATAGGTTAACAAAAGCATTAAATAAAAAGATAAAAAGAATTCATAAGAAGATATTCGATTGTTTAAAGAATTTAAAAAGAGAGGAACTAGGAATACAATTTAATAACAAATGGTTTATAAATAAAACTAGTTATGATATACCAATAGAAGTTCAGTGGACTCTTTCATTAGGTCCTAAACACGCATTACCTACTAAGGAGAAGAATTTCCAATGTTAAAAATGTTAGCAGATAGGGAAGATCTAATTCAAACTAAAACTGATAGTGAAGAACAAGAAATATCTAGAAATAGGTTAACATCATTTATTGATAATCATATGAATAAAAAAAAGATTATCAAATAGATATATATATGTTAGACAAAGTAAGGGAAACAGAAATATTTATATATATATATATATATATATATATATATATATATATGTATGTATATTTGTATGTATGTATGTATTTGTGTGTATGTATGTGTATGCATATGTATGTGTATGTGTTTACATATATATATATATATATATATATATGTATGTATGTTTATGTATGTGTATGTATACATATATATGTATGTGTGTATGTGTATGTGTATGTGTATGTATATGTTTGTCTGTATATATGATTTAAAAATTGTTTTTTATAAATGTTTTTTAAATATATATGCATGTACATGTTTAAATATTTTATTATTGTTCGTATATTGTAAATTTGTTTGAATCTTTTTGTATTTTGTTGACAAATAATTTTGTTTCACAAACAAAATATTTTTTCATATCAAATAAAATAATTAATTTCCTGAAGAAGTCACACAAAGGAGTGACGAAATATTGAAATTAAAAATTAAACTAAAATAAAGAGACCTTAAGCTTAAAAATATCAGAATACAATAATAATTAAAAAGAGGTCAAGAAAACAGAAGAATTTAAAAATTTAAAATTTTCAACCATTTGGGTCACCTTCATGAACTATAAAATATTGCACTTGTCCAACCCTGGATTCGAAATTTTGATTTTTTTTGGGAAATTTTTGATACAAATTTTGTTCTTCCTAAAATATAAAATAGTTTTAGTTAGGGGAAAAAACAACGTCAGTTGCCTTTTTGGTTATTTTATGTATGAAAAAAATTTCAATTTCCCAACCCTGGAAGCGAAATTTTAATTTTTTTTATCAATGAAAACCTTTATGAGCTATAAGGTAGTTTTGTCTAAGAAAAACTCAAATTTTGTAACCAGTTTGGCACTACAAAATATTGCATGTACAAAAAAAAACTTTAATTTTTCCAACCCTGGAAGCGAAATTTAAATTTTTTGTTCTCTTTTTCATCAGTGCAAAGCTTCATGAGGTATAAAGTAATTTTTTTAAGAAAAATTTAAAATTTTTACCTATTTTGGCCACTATCATGTAGTATGAAATATTGCACTTGTCCATCCCTGGATTCGAAGTTTTATTTTTGAAGTTTTGATACCAATTTTGTTCTTCCTGAATTATAAGTTGCCTGTTTGATTACTTTCACGTATAAAAAAAATATGCAATTTCCCACCCCTGGAAGAAAAATTTGAATTTAAAACTTTTTTTTTTGGCCAATGCAAATCTTCATGACGTATTAGAGGTTTTCTTACAGAACAACTTACAATTTTTAACAATTTTAGTTACTCCAAGTACTACAAAATACGGCAAAAAAAATTTTAATTTTCCATCCCTGGAAAAAAATTTTTATTATTTTAGTTTTTAATAGACCATTGAGGCTTCCCAAAGCACGAAATAGGTTTAATTTACAAACATTAAAAAAAATAATTGATTTTTGGTATAAATTTTGCGTCGAGAAATAGGTGCAAGCTTCCCAGCTCTGGAACCATAGTTCGGATCTATCTGAATTTTAAAACCACTCTATTTAAGTTCATTTCCAATCCAACAGACGGACGGACAGACGGACATCGCTCAATCGTCATCGCTTTTCATTAGGATCCAGAATATATGTACATATATACTTTATGGGGTCCCATGTGCATATCGAAGAAATTACACACGGAATGACAAACCTATATATACCCAAACCTATATATACCTATATATACCCATTCACTTTTTTGTGAAAGGTCTAAAAATATTAAATAGAGCGGGAGACTTTACTGTTCCCTGTTATAGACCATTTACAATAGACAATTTCTTTGTGCTTAAATTTTGCATGTTGCTGTCTAAAAAACTTTTGTTGTTTAACATATTGTATATGAGTATTATTAAGTGTAAAGATAATTTATAATTATTAAGTTTATACATTAAACCGGCTATCCAGATATTGTCAAACACTTTCTCAAAGTCTACAAGGCATCCACCAGCACATAAAGACTTATTAAGATACCAGTTCATATTTGAGACAAGTAAATGAATTGCATGAATGGTAGAATGCTTATATTTAAATCCGAATTTCAAAATGTTATTGTTGATTCCAATTTTAAATACCTTGCTAATGTTTGGTAGCATACTAATTGCTCGATTACTAATTCTTAGAGTGGCTACTATCTTTATCTCTTTTGGGTGGTACAATTACTTTTGCAACTTTCCAAGCTTGAGGAAAGTGTGCATTGCTTAGCATATTGTTAAATAAAGTACAATATTCCATTATAATTGCTTCTGGAAGATGCTTTAAGATTATATTCGGAATATTATCCACACCAGCAGATAGTTTTTTCCTTAATCTGCGGAAAATGTAAATTATGCAATCTTCTGTAATAAAAAAATTTACATCTGTAGAATCACTCAATTCATTAGCTTTTTTTGATGTATTGAATATAGTAAGATCCCTGCAGGAGATCGAACTAGTATCAAATTAGTATTGCACTAGTACAAAAATCACCAGTACTAGTTCCCAACTGTGAACTTTCCTATACCATGTTAATGTTTAAATTAACATTGAGTGTGTATGGAAAATTACTAGTACCATTGGTAGTAGATGTAAACTAGGGGAATACTACTACTATTAGAGTTTCTTTATATAATATCGTACGTCAACGCCCACTAAAGGGGGCTGGGTTCAAAAATATACAATATCATGTTTTCCACAGACGAACGTGGGTTAGGGCAGAAATCGGCAGTCATAAAACTCTTAAGATAAATGCTTGGGATGATTAGATACAATATTTAAAAAAAAAAAATTTTTTTTTGGTAGGGTCATTTAGGGGGCGAAGGGGAAAAAGGGGGTAGGGCAGAGTATTACCAGGTTTCGTCTCAGCTTCGTCATTAAAGCATAAAGTGTTATTTTTAAGGAATGTAGGCTTAAGTAAAACAATTTGTTAAATTTTTATGCTAGTTTTGCCTATAATAACGCCCACTGAAGTGGGCGGGGTCAAAAAATATTTTTATTTTATTTAATGGCTCCAAGTTTAAGGCGTTGGACCGTATTTGACATAAAAATATATCATTTGCTTAACAAAATAACCAAAAAACTTTAAAAATTATGTTGTTTTTTCTGGGTTGGTTTGGTTCTTCTTAGGGGAACTTTTTTCCCTCTTGCCCGATTTAGCCCATCTTCGAACTTAACCTGCTCTAAGCTTTAAAATATATTTATGCCAAATTTCCAGAGTCTAGCTCTTTTCGTTTGGACTGAATCGTGATTTCCACAGACGGACGGACGGACGGACATGCTCAGTTCGTCTTAGATTTCATCACTGATCAAGAATATATATACTTTATGGGGTCTGAGATGGATATTTTGATGCGTTACAAACGGAATGACAAAGTGAATATACCCTCCAAATTCTTTTTTGGAGGGTATAAAAAATCCCTAACTTTATTGGTTTTTTAAACCCAATGAAATTTGTTAAGTCTTTGTCTTCACAACCAATTTTTGTTTCATCAATTCTTAGTTTATAAGAGGAAATGGAAAGTTCCTTCAGGGCACACTCAATCCACTAGCACCTTGTACAATTTGAGTTACGTTTGGTACTCCCCCATATACCAAACACTAATGAACATACAATACATACATATATCAGTTTTTATTATTTTAAAAAGATCGCTGATTTTACATATGAACATAGATATTAACAAAAAAAATATTATTTATTTTTTTAAAATGTCACTTTTTTAACTCACAAGAAAACTGCGACTTACATAAATTATCGAATAAATAAACTGATATGCAGGTGGCAAAGTCTTCTAATACTATTCTTCGTTTCAAATTTGAATTTGTTTAAAAATTGTAACAATTAAAAATAAAATAAATGAAAATGCGAATTAACAATTCGCTTTAAAACTTGATCAAAAAGTAATATGAAATTCTACAAGTCAAATCAATCTACAGATGAACTACTTGAAGTACTAGTACTTTTCTGTATATTTTCAATCCCCTTTTGAACTAGTGCTTGCTATACTAGTAATCGTACCAGTAGCTCAATGACAATTAACGCTTATCCTCCTGCAGGGCTGTGATTGATTGTACTCATACATAGTGAATGAATTGGTATATTGGAATCACCCATTGGTTACCAAAATCTTCTTGAGAGTTGAGTAGGGTGTATAAACAAATTACTCGCCGAAAGATTACTAGAAATACTTAGCTGTGGTGGTTGTGTATGTTCTCAGTGGTTTAAATAGAATTAAGTTTTAATCCTTAGAATATAAAATTCATTTATTCGGTTTGCATAAAAAAAAATATAAGTTGACGGTTGTAAAAAGAAAATTTACCTTATTAGTTGTTTACACCAGGGATGATAAAAACCCATTAAAATAATCTTTTCATAATCTTTTTTAACCGTCCGTTTCCAAGGCACCCCGAAGAGGGCCGAGGATCTGGCTGGAATCCTTCCAGGTAATTACGATTCGTCCAATGTGGACAACTTTACATCGGTTAATAATGATTACAATTTCAAAGTGACGATAATTGGTAATTATAATTCAATAACAATTCATTTTAGAAAAATTTTTCTACTTTAGATTCAATGATTTTATGTTTTGTCAAACATTAGTTTAGACATGCCGCCGCCTCCGAATTAGGTAGTGCTGGATGAAACTGTAGTGGAACATAGCAACTGTGCAATTGATTTGATAGCCTCAGCTAGAATATTTGGTATGTTCTGGATTGTTGATAATTGTGAGGCTGGTGGTTTTGACGATTTTGCTGGCACTTGTTTTGTGACTGTCATAGGTTGTGTGGGTTTCCTCAACTGGCTGGTAGTGATACCTCTGATAGGTTTGTGGTATCTTGGTGCGGTATGAAGAAGAGTATGGTGCAACCATACTTCTGGACACTTTCTGCAAGTTTCCATTGAAGTACATGATGTGATGATGTGGCATCTTGCTAAGCAGTTGATGCAATAGTGGTGGTGATCAACTACTTCTTGGCTCTCTTTAACACTCATTTTAAGAAATACATAGCACAGCCTTAATGGATGATATCTTTTGCACACCGCGCATTGGAATAATTTTGGCTTGCGTCGTCTTAAAAGGTTGCGGATGGATTTCCTGGTGCTACTTTGCTGTGATTCAACTGAACGACGGTCGTACCTAGAGAAGGAAAAGTAATAAAGCATAGAATCGTTATTATTAGTAAAATGTAGTAAAGGGCGTTATCTTAGGGAAATAAGTCATTGAAACTTCGGTAATCTGAGCAATTGGGGTAACTTAGAAAAATTTATTAACAATTGTCATTTTTTAAGGATGGTAAGTAGCATAATGTTACAATGGGCTGAGTTGTTAACCCCCGATGATATGCGTACTTCCGCAGAACGAACGTTCTTGTCTTGTCCTGGAAATGTTTTTCAATTCTCCCTAAACGCCACTTATAAGGGGGCTGTAAATCATCCATGACTAGCACGAGATCTCCAACCTGCATGTTGGGAGTAGAAGTTTTCCATTTATAGTGTTTGTGAATTGATTTAAGATAGTCGTCCTTCCATCGTATCGAGAATTGATGGTGAAGGGCTTTTGGTTTTTCCCATCTATTTATAATGCACATAGTTTCAGAGTGGGGTTCAGGGAAGGCGATTAGGGGAGCTCCTCTCAGAAAGTGGCCAGGCGTTAAGGCCGTTAAATCAGAGGGATCTTCTTGCAATGGCCGAGATTGGACGGTAATTTAGCACTCCTTCTATTCTGGCTAAAATATTTGAGAACTCTTCAAACTTAAACTTTTGGGCGCCTGGTATTCACTTTAAATGAAATTTAAAACTTTTGACCGCAGCTTCCCACAGACTACCCATGTGTGGCTAGTGTGGCGGTATAAATTTCCATTCAAAGCCATGAGTTAAGTATTTTTGGGTTATATCTTGTGCTGTGTTTGATAAAAATGAGGCAAACTCTTGTTCTAGTACTCGTCTGGCACCCAAGAAATTTCTTCCGTTGTCAGATGTAACCCGTTGGGGGAGCCCCGCCTCCCGACGAAACGAGTAGATGTTGCATAAAAAGCAGCTGTGGATAGGTCTGAGCACGCCTCTAAATGTATTGCCTTTGTGCTGAAACAAACGAAAACGCACACATATCCCTTTTCTTATGGGGAATTACGTAAGGACGAGGTTTTCAGTTCGAATACTCCGCCGAAATCAATTCCGGTTACCTGGAAGGGCGGTATTAAGTTACACCTTTCGACCGGCAGCGGACCCATAATTTGCGAACACGGTTTCTGCTTATAGATAATGCAGGTCCTGTACTGCCGTATTATATTTTTCACGCGCGGTTTTAGTCTGAAGATATAGAACTCCATTTGAACCATTCTACACATTTGGCTGCATTGAGTGTGGCAAAGAAAATTATGTAAGTGCGTGAGATACAAATGGCATAACCGAGAAAATTGTCGGGTATCGCTCATTATATGAAAGATACGATTGAGATAAGCGTCCATTTACTCGCATGACTGTGTCTAGAAATGAGTTTATTTTTTAGAAATTTGTTAGAAATACCTTTGTTGGTTTGCAAACGTTTGAACTCCTCATGATAAAATTCGGTTTGAGCTAACATAATTAATCTTTCATTTACAAATCTCATTTCCGGTTGTGTTATATTTCCCGGCGCGTGGAGTGTACATTTGGCCGCATTTTCTTAATGACTTTATTCAAAAATTGGAAAACATAACATACAACCCGTAGAGCCCTTTTGTGTGATGAAAATATCATTTTCTTGAACGTGGGAGAATAAACCGTGAACTACTTCAGTGGGCTTTGTTACCTTTAGTGGGTTTCTTTTGGGCTATTCTGAAGCGGGATTTTTTAGCCATGATGGGCCATGCCACCGAAGTGAATTGTGTACTGACTCTTGTGGTTTACATCTTCTTTTTCCAAGATCGGCGGGGTTATCATGGGTTGGCACATGTCGCATTTGGAACTTAGCTGTATATTTGCGTGATTCTATTTGCAACGTACGTTTCCCAAGATGCGTGGTGTTTTGATAGCCAACCCACTGTTATGGTAGAATCTGTCGACTTCAGATTTAGTGACGAGACAACATAATTCGTTAGGTTTTCTAGCAATACTGCACCACTGAGTTCTAGGGGAAGTGAAACAGTCTGTATCGGGGCAACTTTGCTTTTAGCAACTAATAAATTAGTGAACGTATTATGGCTATCTGTCTGACAAGTGCCACAGTACGCTGCCTTAGATGCATCTGACAACCCATGTATTTGTATGAAATCATTGGGGAGATATTGCAGCCATCTACAAATAGAACTTTGCTCAACTTGTGACAAATCTCGTACGAGCTCGTTCTAAAACCAATCAAAATGAAAAAGGTAATCAATGTTTGTTTATTAGAAAATCTTTTATTAAAAACAACTTAGCAAATAATGCTTTCAATGTTGTTTCCAAATTAAGATTAAATTTAACTTAAAATTAGTTCAGCTTATATACTACTTACTAGGTTATTTTTATAAATGTTTAAGTTATAACAATGTGGGAAATTTGGTTGAAATTTGATTTTCCCTAAAAATATTTGTTCTTTCCCACGGAGGCGAATATTTTGGTGTAACCGAATATGTATGGCATATTAAAAGAAATAAACAAATTTTATCATGACAGTATTGTGACACACACACACACAAGACATTAATATTTCAAGGTCACTGCAAGAGGTGCAAAGGCGGCGGTGTATTAAAACTATTCAAATATGTTTGCCGGCCTGTGCTGATATTTTGTGACACTTGATATTCTTTTGGTTATTTTGTTGATGCCCTTAAAACGATTAATTCTTTCATGTTGATGTTGTTTAAGAGAATTAATTCATATTATGCTACACCTCCACTTTTCGCAAGAATGTTCATATAACGATAGTTTTATGGACATTCTTTTACACATATGTTTTATAAGAAAAAAAATTTTAAGAAAAACTAGGAAAAACAAATTATTAATATTATCTGTTAAATTGTTACATATATTTGTATATTACAGTTGTTTATAGTGTTACATTGGTTAAATTATTAATCCGGATTGTTTAATTAAGGGTTTTGTATTATTATGCGGTTGTATTATGTGTTATGATATAGCTTAAGTCTATTTTTATGGACTATTTGTTCTTTATTATTTTTCTTATCGACTATAGTTACATTATTTCTTATGTCTATGTATTTAATTTGGTATGGTCCTTTGTAATTTGGTTCTATTTTGTGACCTGCTTCGTTTTTAAGTAAAACTAAATCTCCTATTTTTAAATTGTAGTCTAGAATATTTTTATCATAATTGTGTTTTTGCTTAATTTTATTCCTATCTAATAATTGTTGGGCAATTTTATATGCTATTTCTAATCTAAATTTTGCCTCTTTTTCATAATCATCTATATTGTATAATGGAGTAATTCTATCTATTTCATGAAATTGTTTAAACTTGTTAGGAAGCTTTGAAAAAACTAGTTCATATGGACAGTAATTGTGAACTGTTGATGGGGTTGTATTAAAACAGTATGTGAAATATTTTAACCATTCATCCCAATCTGTCTTATCAACTTTAATGTAAGAGTGTACATATTCATTGAAAGTTCTATGGCTCCTTTCTATTGTTCCTAGCGTTTGATGGTGATAGGCAGTTGAAGTTAGTTTTTCAATCTTTAAAAATTTACAGATTTCTTGCAATATTGCATTTGTATATTCAGTACCCATGTCCGAAATGAACGTCTTCATTGGACCATAGGTAAGTATAAAGTTTTCAAAAATCGCTTTAGCGACTGTTTTAGCGCTTTTGTCTTGTATTGGTATAGTTACTAAATATTTAGTTAAGTCATATATTAATGTGATTGCATATTCATTTCCATAAATTGATTTTGGAAATGGACCTATTGTATCTACATACACCGTGTTAAATGGTTTATCTGGTGTTTCTGTAATGGTCATTGGACTTTTTAAATGTTTAGTTGTTTTTGATGTTTGACATTTATGACATGATTTAACATAATTTGATATGTCTTTGGACATATTTTTCCAGTAATAATATCTTTTTATTTTTTCTATTGTTCTATATATTCCACAATGTCCTCCTTCTATTGGATCATCGTGATAATTCAGCATTATTTCGAGAATTGCCTTGGCATTCTTACTATCGATTTGGGTCACCTCATTTAGTAGCGCTACTTTAATATTCTTTAATATTTTATTGCCCATATTTTTAAATTCATTAATTGAGATAAATTCGAAAATTTTCTCACTAGTAATTTATTTATATTTTGCTTACCGACCACATATTCGAGCCTAGGGAAAAATTGTCCTAAGTCAAAGTTCCCTTTAGTAAACAAATCAGTAATTTGTATATATGTAACTATAGATTTTCCTCGTTTGATGTAACATCTTCCGGGAGAAATCTTTAGTTTGTAATATTTTCTGACGTCAGTGTTATTTAATGGTACATATATACTAGGCTCATTATTTTTCTAATTATTAGTATTCATATGCTGTTTGTTGATAATTTTTCTATCCCTCCTTTTTTCTTTTTCATTGGTCATCGATCTAGTCGTGACTCTTAATATAGAACAAATTTTATTATTCATGTCTTTTAGGTCATTTATGCTAATTCGGGATAATGCGTCGGCAACATAATTATCTTTTCCCCTAAGATATTCAACTGTAAAATTGTATTCTTCGAGATCAAGTCTCATTCTTGTTAATTTTGAGCTTGGGTTTTTCATCGAAAATAAATAAGATAGTGGTCTATGGTCAGTACGGACAAGAAAATGTTTTCCATATATGTATGGTCTGAAATGCGTTATAGCCCAATGTATGGCAGTTAATTCTTGTTCAATTGTTGACTTGTTGCTTTCGCCTTTAGTAAATGTTTTTGAGGCGTATGCTATTGGTAAATGTTTACCACCATATTCTTGGGTTAACACTGCTCCACAAGCATATTTGCTTGCGTCTGTTGTAATACAAAATTCTTTTGTAAAGTCTGGGTATTGTAGCAAAGTAGGACTCATTAATGCCTTTTTTAAGTACTTAAACGCGAAATCACTATCCTTTGTCCATTCGAACGGAATGTTTTTCCTGGTTAATATTGATAAATGTCTGGAGTATTCAGAAAATTTTTTTATAAATCTTCGATAGTAATTACAAAACGCGATAAATCTTTTTGCACTATCCGCATCTGTTGGTGTTGGATAATATTTAATTATGGAGTATTTACTATCATCTGGTAATATCCCTTTATCTGTACATTTATGACCAAGGTATGTCACTTCTTTCATGAAGAATGAACATTTTTCAGGATGTAATTTAAGGTTGTATTTGCGACATAGATCGAAAACATTTTGTAAATTGGAAAGCATGTGTTTTTCAGAACACCCCAGGACGACTAAGTCATCCATATAAAGAAACGCTTGGTTGGGTTTAAGTCCACTGAAAGCTAATGTCATCGTTCTTTGAAAAGAATTAGGAGCAATTTTCAAACCATATGGTAATCTTGTAAATCTGTAAGAACCGTTAGTTGTGGAGAACGACGTTAAGTCTCGTGAATTTTTATCTAGGGCTATTTGATGAAATCCTGACATTAAATCAAGGCAAGAAAAATACTTAGCTCTTCCAAGTTGATCTAAAATATCATCTATTCTTGGTAATGGAAATTTATCCGCTACTAATTTCTTGTTTATTTGCCTGTAGTCTATTACGAGTCTCCAGCTTTTGCCTTCTGAGTTGGGTAGTGATTTCTTTGGTACCAACAGAATTGGGCTGTTATATTCAGAATATGATTGTTCCACTATTTTGTCATCTATTAATTTCTTTACTTGTTTGTCTATTTCTTCTTTGTCGGAATGTGGAATTCTATAGTTTTTAATGTATACAGGTTGTTTATCTTTTACTCTCAACTTTTGTTCATAAAAATTATTTGTGGTTATTGTTTCAGTTTCTAAACCGAAAATATCACAATATGAGCTACAAAGTTGTGTTAATGTATTGTTAAATTGTTCAGGAAAATTTTTCTTTTAAATTTGCAAAACTTTCTTATTTCTCTCTGTGTTTGTTTTAGATTTACTTTTAAATATGTTATAGTTTGCGATGTTTTCGGTTTTTATATTGCTTTGGTTAAATTTACCAATACTATTATTAGTGTTTAGGATACGAATGAAAGCTTTATTTGTTGTTACTATTGTATTTGCTATAAAAATACCTGGTTCTATTTGTTAGTTAGGAATTAATAGTTCGTGTTCTGTGGATATTAATTTTACTTGGCGTATGATTTCTGATCTTGGTGGCAGAATTATGTCGTCGCCATTATTTGTGATTGGTATTTCTATTGGGTGTGTTATGTAAAAGGGGCGTAGGACGAAGTAATCACATGTGTATATATAATAAAGTCCATACCGATGATTCCATCATATGGTATTGGAAAATCATTTTTAACCACTTGGAAATTATGTGGTATTAGAAAATTTTTGTGTTTCAGGTCGAAAAATATACTATATATGTCCTATTCCGCTTAATGTTGTTACTTTTTTAGCACTTATTTCATTTATATGAAAGTGTATTAGTTTTATTAATGAAATATCTGCTCCAGTATCAATTAGTAAGGTTATTGGAGTGTTAGTTTTATTTATATGAAATTGAACACAGAAACATAAGTTGAGATTAAGATTGTATATTTTGTTATTTATTGAATTTGTCTTAGGGGATCGTCTTGGTTTTCCGAATCAAATTCGTTTGATTCTGTTGCCCTAATGTAGTTTCCGTTTCTACGATTGTTGTTAGGACGTTGGTTGTATTTATTGTTATTGCCGTTATTGTTTTGTCTATTACTGTTATTCTGTGGGTAATTGTTTCTTCCACGAAATTTTCTGTAGTTCCCACGGAAAAATATATTACAATTGTTTTGTTTTTGTTTGTAAAATAATATGGAATTTTGTTGCTCAGTTGCCTCAGTGCAACTATTCACAAATTTACTAATAGCGTCATTCATGCTATTGAATTGCCCTGCTTCCATGATAAGTTTTACTTTTTCTATGGTGCAGTTTTTGGTAAGTGCTTTTACGGCTACTTGTGTTGAATATTTGGTAGCCAAGTCACATGACAATCCATCCGAAATGTATGCGTTTTCTAATGATTTACTTAAACTTTCTATTTCGCTGCAATATGCGTTAGCAGTTTTATTGTTTTGTTTAATGTTCATTATTTTTGCAGTGAGAACCTCAACTGATTCTCCTTTAACTGAATTTTTTAGTTTGTTTATAATTTCAGTTATAGTTGATTCGGTATTTATTACGTTTCTGGCGTTCCCTTTTAATTTTGTTTTTATTAGGGAAACTGCCATTGTCTCATGTGTACCTTTGATTTCATTGACCAAGGACAAAGAATCAATAAATGCACTTAAATTTTCAGACTTACCATCGAAGTCTGTTATCAGCTTTGAAGCTGTATTAAGAAATTCTATTCTATTCTAAGTGTTCACTACACTTTCGTGTAGTGAATTTGGTAATTTTACTGAAATAGATTTCTTTGCAGCTAATTTCAAAATTCTATTCTTTAAATCTAAAAAAAATGCTTCGGCTGCGATTTTATGAGCTGCCGTAAACCTGTTAAAGTGTACGTTAAATAAAATTCTTATATTCTCTAAGCTGTCGAGAATTATTTGCATATGCTGTGTAACCGTTTCTTCCTTAACTGGTCTGTCAACATTAAGGCATTTATATGAACGGTCAAAATCTTCCTTAATTAGTCCGGCTTTAGTAAGAATAGTCTTCCATTCCATTGAAAAATATCTTTAGATTTTGTCTAAATTGTCGGCTCTACTAATATATTTCTATTTCAGATTTTTTATGAAGTAAATAGATTTTAATAACGAGATTTATTATTGATATTATTACCAAAACTAGCATTAATTTCCATAATGAGTTAATTTCTTCAGTGTGGTCAATGACTTCCACGTTGTTAACTACATTTGCATTGGGGTTCTCAATCTTTGATTGAGGTTTTCCCATTTTAAAAGAATTTTATGTAATTATATAAAATTATTATTTTTATTTTGAGAAAAAGGTTAAATTTTTATTTAGTGTACATGTTTCTTTTTCGTTTTTTTTTTCATATTGAATTTCGGATATCTTTTGTATTACGATTTGTAGTTCTTCGCCTGTAGCGTATGTTTTATGGTATTGGAGTGCACGCAGCTGCACTTTTAGTTTATTTCTCCGTCCTCCTTTTGTTTTGTTTATATTTGGGAGTGGAAAAATTGGATATGTAGGTTCTTCTGGTTCTTTTTGTTTCAGCTTCTAATTCTGCTTTCCACCTGGACTCGGCTTCTTCTAGTTCCTTCAGGATTTCCTCTAGGCTTTGTCCCATTCATGCAAAGTGCTGCTTTTGAATATTAAATCAATTTAGGATAGAGATCCAACTAAGCATAAGCTGTCTGTGTTGGATCCTTTAATCCTTTCTGAATTAGGATAAGCAAAGGCAGGATCGCCATAAAACCAATCAAAATGAAGAAGGTAATCAATGTTTGTTTTTTAGAAAATCTTTTATTAAAAACAACTTAGCAAATAATGCTTTCAATGTTGTTTCCAAATTAAGATTAAATTTAACTTAAAATTAGTTCAGCTTATATACTACTTACTAGGTTATTTTTATAAATGTTTAAGTTATAACAATGTGGGAAATTTGGTTGAAATTTGATTTTCCCTAAAAATATTTGTTCTTTCCCACGGCGGCGAATATTTTGGTGTAACCGAATATGTATGGCATATTAAAAGAAATAAACAAATTTTATCATGACAGTATTGTGACACACACACACAAGACATTAATATTTCATGGTCACTGCAAGAGGTGCAAAGGCGGCGGTGTATTAAAACTATTCAAATATGTTTGCCGGCCTGTGCTGATATTTTGTGACACTTGATATTCTTTTGCTTATTTTGTTGATGCCCTTAAAACGATTAATTCTTTCATGTTGATGTTGTTTAAGAGAATTAATTCATATTATGCTACAGTTCCACCTTTACTGACATTCAGGGGAAACGTCGTCGTCCCAATCTAAACCCTGCAGTCATAATTGCTGTATTAATATTTTTGCTCTAATTACTAATGCGGGTGTGTCAAATGGGGAAAAACTATGCGAAAAGGAATCTGTTAGGGCATTCCATTTAATTCCCAATTTTTTAGTAGAACTAGTATCGGGAAACCGAAGAAAATTTGAATCATACAAATCTTCTTCCGGCAGATGAGATAGTAAGGCTGGGAGTATTTACGGTAATTTTCTTTAATGGAAATCCAGCTGATTTTAGAATGGCCATCAACTGGTTTCGTGCCTCTAAGGTTTCCTGTAGCGAATATCCCCCTGACAATATGTCAACATAAGATTCTGATCGCCGGATCGATGCTGTCTTAGGATATGTCTATTCGGAGTAAGTGGCGAACTGCCGAAGTGTCCGAAATGCTAAAACGGGTGCACAGTAAATCCAAAAGTTACTGTCTTCAACTGGAAGTCTCGAATAGGCCCATTTTCTAGAGTTTGAAATAAAATTCTTTGATACTGTCTTTCATCGGGGTGTACTTGTATTTGCCGGTACATATTTTGTATATCCCCGCTAAAAACTAATTGATATCTTCTCCAGTTCAGTATTATTGATATTAAATCCTTTTGTAGTGTTGGGCCTGCATATAAAATGTCATTGAGTGCGAATTGTGATTTTGTCTTTCGAGAAGCATTAAAAACTACTCCCACTTTTGTAGTTTTGTGTTCTGAGCGTACAACTGCGTGAAGAGGTAAGTAATATGAGCAGTATTTTCCATTGCGGACTATTTCATTTGATAGACTTTCCTGCATATGGTCAAGAGTTAAGTATTTATTTATTACTTCGTTATATTGAGATTGAAGACTGGGATCTTTTGCGAGAGATTTTTCCATGGTAGAATACTGGGCTAAGGCTATGAATCGAGATGATCCTAGAAATATTTCTTCGGGAAATTCTTTCTTGAAGGGAAGCCTAACTATGTAACCATGCTGATTACGTGTTGTTGTTTGGGTGTAGTATTCTTCACAGAACTCATCTTCTACTGAAATGGTGCTGAAAGTGGGACATTCTTCCCAAAACTTTTTTAAAAGATTATTTAACTCGGAAGTTTCGGATGCAATAACTGTTGTAGTGAAAGTTTGCACAGTTTGAGTTCCTATAGGACCACTCAGAACCCATCCGAAAATGGTATTGTATGCTGACGTTCGACCACATATATTCTTTTTTATGCCTTCAATATTTACTGTGTTCATAATCGTTTCCCAGTATTAGACCTATTTGTCTGCTAGATCTAATTCTGCGAATTCAGTCGAGTGGGCTATGGCAAAGGTACACGCAGGAAGTCGTTTTGTTACCTTTGACAATACTATCCCTTTAATGGGAATTCTCAGGTTGTGTCTCTTTGCGTATAGCACAAATTCGCATTCCCTACTCGTCGGTTGTTTCTGACCCCCAATACCAACTACTTCGAAGTGTGACTTTTTATTCGGAAGCTGGAGGCGATTTCTTTTCCTTTCCGTTAGAAAAGTTCGTTGAGACCCGGGATCAATTAATGATCTATTTGTAAATAGCTCACCTCGATGCTCTATTAGCATTAATCTTGTGCGTAATAAAATGTTTTCGTTCATAGTGACACAATTGGCTTGAACCCTTTTTGAAGTAGTCGGTAAATCATCCGCTATAGTAACAGCTCAGTGAGTGGTCTGAGTCATATTTTGAGGAAATTTATTTCTGCCAGTTTGACCATTTCCTCTGTAATGAGGACTGTCTAAATTTTGAGCTGTGATATGAGGCTGTTGTCTCATATGCAACAGTGTGTGGTGCTGTTTTTTGCAGTGAATGCACGTGTGGATGCTACTGCAATTTGCCTTCAAATGTGAAGAAGTGAGGCAGTTGTTGCAGAACTTGTTTTTAAATACGTAATCAAGCCTTTGTTGCACTGTGGATGATCTGAATCGGGAACATGCTCTTAACGAATGGTTTTCGTTACATAACTTACAGGAAGGAGTATTCAAATTTTCTTGAGAGAGATATG